>JASEVX010000001.1:204221097-204289618 GCA_031761405.1 Serripes groenlandicus
GGGGGGGCGGGGCTACTTTGCCTTATATGGCTATAGTGCAAACTTAAAAAATCTTCTTCTCCCAAACTGGTTGGCAGATTTTCAAATAATTTTGTAGAAATGTTCCTTGGATGACCCTCTGTCAGATTCCTTCAAGCCACGTCTAAAAACATGGCCGCCAGGGGGGGGGGGCTATTTTGCCTTATATGGCTATAGTGAAAACTTAAAAAATATTCCTCTCCAAAAGTGTCTGGCCGATTTTCAAATAATTTTGTTGAAATGTTCCTTGGATGACCCTCTATCAGATTCCTTCAAGCCAAGTTGATTGGTCGAAAAACATGGCCGCCAGGGGGGGGCGGGGCTATTTTGCCTTATATGGCTATAGTGAAAACTTAAAAAATCTTCTTCTCCGAAAGTGTCAGCCTGATTTTCAAATAATTCTGTAGAAATGTTACTTAAGTGACCCTCTTTCAGATTCCTTCAAGCCATGTTGATTGGTCAAAAAACATGGCCACCAGGGGGGGGGCGGGGCTATTTTGCCTTATATGGCTATAGTGAAAACTTAAAAAATCTTCTTCTCCGAAAGTGTCAGGCCGATTTTCAAATAATTTTGTAGAAATGTTCCTAGGGTGACCCTCTATCACATTCCTTCAAGCCAAGTTGATTGGTCGTAAACTATGGCCGCCAGGCGCGGGGCTTATATAGCTAAAGTGAAAAAAAAAAAAAACAGGTGAGCGATGGCCCTCTTGTTTGACAAAATATGTTGAAAGTCCTCTGGTGCAGAATTGTTGTATGAGGGAAAGGGTTAAGAGATCATTCATCTAGTTGGTTTTAATTTAAACAAGAGGGCCATGATGGCCCTGGAATCGCTCACCTAATATTTTGTTTTCACTTTAGCTATATAAGCCCCGCCCCCTGGCAGCCATAGTTTCCGACCAATCAACTTGGATTGAAGGAATCTGATAGAGGGTCACCCTAGGAACATTTCTACAAAATTATTTGAAAATCGGCCAGACACTTTTGGAGGAGAAGATGTTTTAAGTTTTCACTATAGCCATATAAGGCAAAATAGCCCTGCCCACTGGCGGCCATGTTTTTTTACCAATCAACATGGCTTGAAGGAATCTGAAAGTGGGTCATCCAAGGAACATTTCTACAAAATTATTTGAAAATCGGTCTGACACTTTCGGAGAAGAAGATTTTTTAAGTTTTCACTATAGCCATATAAGGCAAAATAGCCCCGCCCCCCTGGCGGCCATGTTTTTCGACCAATCAACATGGCTTGAAGGAATCTGATAGAGGGTCATCCAAGGAACGTTTTTTACAAAATTATTTGAAAATCAGCCACACACTTTCGGAGGAGAAGATGTTTTAAGTTTTCACTTTGGCCATATAAGGCAAAATAGCCCCGCCCCCTGGCAGCCAAGTTTTTCGACCAATCAACATGGCTTGCAGGAATCTGATAGAGGGTCACCCAAGGAACATTTCTACAAAATTATTTAAAAATCGGCCTGACACTTATGGAGGAGAAGATTTTTTAAGTGTTCACTATAGCCATAAAAGGCAAAATAGCCCCGCCCCCTGGCGGCCATGTTTTTTGACCAATCAACATGGCTTGAAGGAATCTGATAGAGGGTCACCCAAGGAACATTTCTAAAAAATTATTTGAAAATCGGCCTGACACTTTTGGAGTAGAAGATTTTTTAAGTTTGCACTATAGCCATATAAGGCAAAATAGCCCCGCCCTGGCGGCCATGTTTTTCGACCAATCAACATGGCTTGAAGGAATCTGATAGAGGGTCACCCAAGGAACATTTCTACAAAATTATTTGAAAATCGGCCTGACACTTTCGTCGGAGAAGATTTTTTAAGTTTTCACTATAGCCATATAAGGCAAAAAAGCCCCGCCCCCCCTGGCGGCCATGTTTTTCGACCAATCAACATGGCTTGAAGGAATCTGATAGAGGGTCATCTAAGGAACATTTCTACAAAATTATTTGAAAATCTGCCAACCAGTTTGGGAGAAGAAGAATTTTGAAGTTTTTTCAGTTTCGTTGCCATGGAAACCAGAATTTTGCATGGATCCCAAAAATTTGAAGGAATTCTGGTGAGGTCATTGAGAGGATGCTTTCTGTGAAGTTTCATCCAAATTGACCCACTGGTTACTGAGGAGAAGAAGTTGACGCACGACGCACGACGGACGCCGGACAAAAGGCGATCACAATAACTCACCTTGAGCAAAGCTCAGGTGAGCTAAAAATTGAAATATGATCTTATTTCTTCTTTTCAGAAAGTGACGTTTCTCCTCAAACCCTCTCCAGAATGGGGACCCGCCCACAAAGTGCCCAAGTTTGATCTTCAGGATCTTGAAGGGAAGAGTTCAACGAATGCTGGGAGAAATATCTCTAATCCGAATTTCAGTAGCGATGACAGTGTTACCAAGATATAAAGGCCTGGATGTTGCACGGTTTACTTCAGTTAACCCTCGTGATTTCTGTGTTAACCATGGAACATCGGGGGCCTACGCCAAAGTAAAGACCATCGGATTTCCTCACATACCCCCCAAATTAATCTCTGCCTCCATGTGGTGGGGGGTGGACAACGGGCTTGGGCCTGGCTAAAAGAGGTTAGAGACGTAGTTCTGAAATGTTAGACAAAAGTGATCTCGATAATATTTTTTGGAATTTCTCTAGTCATTGTTACTAAATATATCACACACCAATGTGGAAAAACAGCCAGTTGCTTGGGCAGTTTGTTGTGTGGATTACTGATGTGGGGAAGCCAGGAAACACATGAGTAGGTGAACTGGTTGTCGTGATATGACTAAAACCCCAATCAATCAATCAATCAAAAAATATATCACAATGATTCAATTCATTGAAAATAAAAAGAATTCAGTCTTTGTTTGTATCGTGTAAAGTTACAAAATTAATGTATGACTATTTATATATTAACCTAATGTTATGCCCTGGAGTTATATGGGAGGAAATTCAATGTGCTTTGCGCTGGGGTGGGGCATTTATATATATACATGTTTTTATACCCCCAGATACGTAGTATATGGGGGCTATATAGGAGTCACACTTGACGGTCGGTCGGTCCGTTGGTCTGGACATTTCTTGTGAACACTATTTCTCAGCAACCCTTAGTCAGAATTCAATATAACTTCATAATAATGATTGATACCAAGCCTAGTTGTGCATAGTGTCGGCGTGTTGCACTCGAATTATTTTTAAATGAGTTATGGCCCCTTAAATTTCTCATACACAGTTGGTCTGTAGACATTTCTTGTGAACACTATTTCTCAGCAACCCTTGGTCAGAATTCAATATAACTTCACAAGAATGATTGATACCAAGCCTAGTTGTGCATATTGTCGGCGTGTTGCACTCGAATTATTTTTAAATGAGTTATGGCCCCTTGAATTTCTCATATATATATATATATATATGTATATTGTCAGGCACCAGCTGGGGGTATTCATCACCTTCAGTCATATTTCTAGTTTGGTTGAATATTGATAAGATAAAACAAATTGTTCTACTCGACCTTTGTTGGCGTCAAAATCTGGTTGAAATTTTCTTGCAACATTGTTGCATGTAAAGAGAATCAACAGAAAAAATGAAAAATTGTCTTTTTATGATATCAGTTATGGTTAATAATAGAGAAAAAAAACATGCCGATAGGTTTTGTATAATTTGTATGATCTTCTTTCACTTTTTGTATTGGATTTAAAGGCACATCGGAACCCGATACTTTCAAGTAAACTATTCCGTTAAATAATGGACTCGTTGAAGTTTTCCATTTTAAATATGTTCTGTTCTCTAGACCTCAATAACAGTATTTAACCTCTTATAGTCGAGCGTGCATTTTGTTATTTGTGAGACGCATGAAAATGTTGCAGTAAGAAATGGCCATAGCTGTTATAACGGGTGGCTATTAATTTTCTCTGCAATGCGAATGCTTTAATATAATTTTTACTAAATTTCTTACAAATTGCTCTTACAATCAGATGATGAACAAAAAAAAAAAAATTTAGTTTTATCTTCAAAGACTTGATAGTTTATATGTGAGCTGTCAAGCAAAAAGGGTACTTATGTTAAGGGTATTAAAAAAAAAATCCCTGACTTTATATATTTTTGTGAAAAATGGGCTGAAATTTCTGCCTTTGTTAATTAAGCTTGTTAATATTTGACTGTTTTACATTAAACATTTGTTTAAAAACCTGATATGATATTATAAGAGATGTCTGCTTTGACAATATTCTGAGGGGTAAAACAGTTATTGAATGAATGATTTTGATTTATTGTGGTTATAGAAACAGTTACTTTTTAGCTCACCTGAGCTTTGCTCAAGGTGAGTTATTGTGATCGCCTTTTGTCCGGCGTCCGTCGTCCGTCGTGCGTCGTGCGTCAACTTCTTCTCCTCAGTAACCAGTGGGTCAATTTGGATGAAACTTCACAGAAAGCATCCTCTCAATGACCTCACCAGAATTCCTTCAAATTTTTGGGATCCATGCAAAATTCTGGTTTCCATGGCAACGAAACTGAAAAAACTTCAAAATTCTTCTCCTCCTGAATTGGTTGGCAGATTTTCAAATAATTTTGTAGAAATGTTCCTTGGATGACCCTCTATCAGATTCCTTCAAGCTGTGTTGATTGGTCGAAAAACATGGCCGCCAGGGGGGGCGGGGCTATTTTGCCTTATATGGCTATAGTGAAAACTTAAAAAATCTTCTCCTCCGAAAGTGTAAGGCCGATTTTCAAATAATTTTGTAGAAATGTTCCTTGGGTGACCCTCTATCAGATTCCTTCAAGCCATGTTGATTGGTCGAAAAACATGGCCGCCAGGGGGGGCGGGTCTATTTTGCCTTATATGGCTATAGTGCAAACTTAAAAAATCTTCTCCTCCAAAAGTGTCAGGCCGATTTTCAAATAATTTTGTAGAAATGTTCCTTGGGTGATCCTCTATCAGATTCCTTCAAGCCATGTTGATTGGTCAAAAAACATGGCCGCCAGGGGGCGGGGCTATTTTGCCTTTTATGGCTATAATGAAAACTTAAAAAATCTTCTCCTCCATAAGTGTCAGGCCGATTTTCAAATAATTTTGTAGAAATGTTCCTTGGGTGACCCTCTATCAGATTCCTTCAAGCAATGTTGATTGGTCGAAAAACATGGCCGCCAGGGGGCGGGGGCTATTTTGCATTATATGGCTATAGTGAAAACTTAAAAAATCTTCTCCTCCAAAAGTATCTGGCCGATTTTCAAATAATTTTGTAGAAATGTTCCTAGGGTGACCCTCTATCAGATTCCTTCAAGCCAAGTTGATTGGTCGGAAACTATGGCTGCCAGGGGGCGAGGCTTATATAGCTAAAGTGAAAAAAAATAAAAAATCAGGTGAGCGATTCAAGGGCCATCATGGCCCTCTTGTTTTAAGTAATATCTGCTTTTGTCACAATGTTTACAAATTGATCTGTAACAGAGGCGTCTTAAGTCATCTGTGTCAGGGTTAAGAAGAAACTGAGGTTGTGGGTGAAATATGTACATGCTTGCAAAGGCTTACATCGAGAAATTGCTGTGTGTAGTTTATATAAGGTAAGACCTGGTGTAAAATTAACCTTTAGAGTTTATAGTGACCAGAAAAGATCAGGCTCGGTTTTCGGGGTTGGAGTGCATCCGTAGAACAATCACTCATTATTTGTGTCTTTGTTAGTTGAGTGATAGATTTAATTAAAACAATAAGGCAATGTTAACCACCAGAGTGAAATATGACGAGGCAAGTTTCACTAAGATTGGTTTAGGCACACCAAAAGTTCTTTGCTTCAACTCATATATTCTACACATTATATGGGAAGGGAGATGACCCTGTTAAAATCTAATATATATTTTAACAGGTTATCTCCCTTAAATCATGGTTTAATTTCAACTAGAGACCACATTTTAAACCCAATCTCAGTAAATTGGGTCATGTGGGGTCAAAAACTAGGTCAATTTGAAAAATCTAAAAAAAAAATTGGATGCAGTGCAAAAAAAGTTTTTAACAACATAGTTCACAACTTGTAGTTTTAACTGTTTTTGCCTTAAATAATAGAAATTGGTGTCCATGAGATACTTTTGTCAAACAGGTTTTCGACAAAACTGAAACCTGGTGATATGACTGTTCAGAAACATGTGCTGATGAGCATTAGACTTTTATTTCTGCTCAATTTCTTTAACTTTACTGATTCTAACCAAATTATTTTGGGGTAAAGTTCACTGTTACTAAAAATGGTCTCCATTGAACACTTATTTTTTGCTGTTTTGGGGTGTGTCTTCTTTTGATGTTTAATTTATATAATGTGCTACATACTACATAATATCATCCACATTTTATTTGACTATATATAATTCTTTTGTGCTTTACTATTTTACTGTTCTTTTAGCATTATGAAATAATTCATTTTTTCCATCCATTTCTTTGTCAATTTATATCAATTACAAGTGAATCTCAATATTGTATGGGTCAATTTATCAGGCTTTAGATTTATCCTTACAATTTAGAATGTTACGTTGTCCTAACTAAATGTATGTGCTTTACTACACATGACATGATCTTCTACTTTAACCCTTTCCTACATACAACAAATCTTCACTAGACGACTTTGAAAACATACTCGCAAAAATATGAATAGAGATGAAAACGTTGTGGCAAAAGTAGAAATTGCTCATTATGAGGCTTCACAAAGTGTCTGTATGTGGGAAAGTGTTAGTGTCTTTTATATGGATTTAAAAAAAAAAAATGAAAAGGTAATTCAAAAAAGGAACATAAAATGTCCTAATCAAAATTTAAAAAGTGCTGTGTTTGTGTAGCCTGCCTTGGCATACAGGGATCAGTTCTGCTTCACTCTTTCACTTACTGACCTTCAAGAGAGTCGGACATGTGTACAGAGCTCTAGATAAGGGGCGTTTTGCATGTTCTCAAATCCTTATTTGACCCTTTAACCCTATGTTTTGGGTACTCAAAAGAATTATCAGTGAGACGATTCTTTTGAGTACCCACAACATAGGATTTGCTTGGTTAATAAGAGAGATATTGTGGGGAAAACAGCTGTATTCCCATCCTTATCTGGACCTCTGGACTGTTTCTTCAATTTATTGTTTTGTAATATTATTGCTGTTAAGAAGGTGCTTTCTACATGCTTTATTATGTCCATCCATATGCTCTCGTGAACAATTCTTGTTTTAATTTATCTTTACTAGATACATGCTCCTTTTAATTGTGAGGTAAAATCTCTTCTTTTTTTTTAAATTATTGTTTAATTAGTGTTCTCTTTTTTCTGTAAAATAAATATTGCTCAATTTTAACATACATGTATTATTATTATCATCAATATAATCACTTATTTTATTGAGCTATATTATTTTGAGATCAAGTAATTTTCTGCAAAGGCTGTAAGTACTTATAAATTAAATTTGTATGCAACGACAATGCAATTAATTGCTCCTTTTATTCAAAGGTTTAAAAAAAATGATGGAATTACCTCTGACAAGTCATAGTTGGGAATGTATTGCTTTCCAACATAATTATGGTAAAATCTGCAGCAGACAACTTTGAAAATGATGGAGAATCTCTTTAAATAGCTGTTTTAATTAAAAGAGTTGAAAATGTTGTGGCAGAACATGTCTACATTTACCGCTCTCATATTGTTAAAGGTATTTTATTCGCTGTTAATATCTGTATTTATTATCTGTTGAACATCACTTTTATCAAATATTAAGCAGTTTTGTGCTTGTTCATTAAATTGTGGCAAGGTTATTGTAACTAGATAATTTGAAAATTGAAAATGTTTCAACAAATTTGCTCCAATCTGTTTACTTACTATTGTTGACGTTTATTTTACATACAACTTATATTGCTAACTTTTAAATGAATCTCCACCTTTTAAATTTTACTCAATGTTGAGTTGTTTGATCCATGTACATTTTAAGTTATAGCATGTTTTTTCATGCCTCTAGCTATGAATAAACCTTGTCTGTATGTTTGTAAATACACAAATAGAGTACTGCCAGGATAAACCAATCATCAAGCGTTTATGAATGGCTTAGCATCCATGTTTTCTAGTCCAAACCTACACTGATTGTCTGAAGCGCATATCATTGTATGTTTGGTATGCCTCTGGTTTCACAAAAATAAACATTGAGCTGAAATTCAAAGTATTGCAATTTCTAAACTATATGGTCAAGCCAATCAGAAATTGTGCTACCTTGCTTAACCCTCTCCCTCATTCGACAATTCTGCAGCAGACGACTTTGAACATATTTTGTCAAAAAATAAAAATACTCTATAATTGAAGGGATAACTTATGACTAAAAGTGGAAAACATTGTGGCAAAAGGAGAAATTGCTTGTTTTGAGCAATTTCTTCCTTGTCACTATGTTTTCAAAAAGCAGTCTGCTGCAGAGGTGTCAGAAAGCGTCTATATGTTGTAAAGGTTTTTAGAAAGAGCATGTTAATAACAACAATTGGTGAATAGATCTGCCCTGGTTTTGAATTCCGGAAGGTTGGTTTTTCCTTTGCCATGGCTTTTTTTTTTTTTTTTTTTTTTTTATCCCTTTCCCACATAAAAAAAATGTGCAGCAGACAACTTTGAATACACCTGGAATAAAATAAGGAAGTGATTATTCTCCTTTTGCCACATTTTTTTAAAGCCAGCTGCTGCATATATGTCATAATGTGTCTTTAAGTGGGAAAGGGTTATAGCAATAACATAATATTCAAGTAATTTCTGAAGTTGAATGGCAGAAATATATCGATATATTGCAGATATAGATTAACAAGACACCTACAAATAGTAATAGGATTTTGATGAGATATTTACTGTATGTGTAATATTAGGAAAAAGCAACAGAAAATGGGAAAGGTAACTCAGGTTTATAGCATACCATTTATAGTCTAGAACTCATTGTACATTATTGATTTTAGTCATTTCATCTAGATTTCTTGGATTTTAATTTTAGTTTGTTTTAAAAATTGTTTTAATTTTTGTGTTTTGTGTTTACAGATATCTATATAAGACTTTTATCACATCATCATTTTTAGCTCACCTGTGCACGAAGTGCTCAGGGTGAGTTATTGTGATCGCCCTATGTCCGGCGTCCGTTGTCCGTCGTCCGTCAACATTTTCTCCTCTGTAACCGGTGGGTCAACTGGGATGAAACTTCACAGAAAGCATCCTCTCAATGTCCTCACCAGAATTCCTTAAAAATTTTGGGATCCATGCAGAATTCTGGTTTCCATGGCAACGAAATGGAAAAAACTTCAAAATTCTTAAAAAATCTTCTCCTCCGAAAGTGTCAGGCCGATTTTCAAATTATTTTGTAGAAATGATCCTTGGGTGACCCTCTATCAGATTCCTTCAAGCCATGTTGATTGGTCGAAAAACATGGCTGCCAGGGGGGGGGGGCTATTTTGCCTTATATGGCTATAGTGCAAACTTAAAAAATCTTCTCCTCCAAAAGTGTCAGGCCGATTTTCAAATAATTTTGTAGAAATGATCCTTGGGTGACCCTCTATCAGATTCCTTCAAGCCATGTTGATTGGTCGAAAAACATGGCCGCCAGGGGGCGGGGCTATTTTGCCTTTTATGGCTATAGTGAAAACTTAAAAAATCTTCAACAGCTTCTCCTCAGTAACCCGGCAGTGGGTCAATTGGGATGAAACTTCACAGAAAGCATCCTCTCAATGACCTCACCAGAATTCCTTCAAATTATTGGGATCCATGCAGAATTCTGGTTTCCATGGCAACGAAACGAAAAAAACTTCAAAATTCTTCTCCTCCCAAATTGGTTGGCAGATTTTGAACTTATTTTGTAGAAATGTTCCTTGGGTGACTCTCTATCAGATTCCTTGAAGCCATGTTAATTGGTCGAAAAACATGGCCGCCAGGGGGGGGGGGGGGGGGGGAGCTATTTTGCCTTATATAGCTATAGTGAAAACTTAAAAAATCTTCTCCTCCAAAAGTGTCTGGCCGATTTTCAAATAATTTTGTAAAAATGTTCCTTGGATGACCCTCTATCAGATTCCTTCAAGCCATGTTGATTGGTCGAAAATCATGGCCGCCAGGGGGGGCGGAGCTATTTTGCCTTATATAGCTATAGTGAAAACTTAAAAAATCTTCTCCTCCAAAAGTGTCTGGCCGATTTTCAAATAATTTTGTAGAAATGTTCCTTGGATGACCCTCTATCAGATTCCTTCAAGCCATGTTGATTGGTAAAAAAACATGGCCGCCAGGGGGCGGGGCTATTTTGCCTTTTATGGCTATAGTGAAAACTTAAAAAAATTATAACCTCAAAAATACTTGTATGTTGTTGGTACTTACAATTATCATCTCGTCTGGATATAGAGTAAAAGGAGGAATGATACAGAATTTAATAAAATTCTTATCTAGATCTCTGTATTTGAGTATAAAGTGTTTGACTCATCTGAGCAGAAAGTTCGGGATAACCTATTGTGATCACTCGCCGTCAGTTGTCTTCATAATCTGACCATCCGCTCACATTTTCCTATAAACAACTTCTCCTTAACCAATGGACTAATATCAAAGTAATTTCATTGGTCAGATTTAAAAAAAAAATGATTTGGTGCAAATGTTATTTCGGTTACCCTCAAGATTGTTTAAATTATTCTGATTTAAAAACATTAGCACCAGTGGGCAGGGCTAGTTTTCCTTATATGTGCCAAGTAACTTTTAAAACTTCTGAAGTTCTATTAAATCCGGCAAGCTATTTGGACTCTCATGGTTCTCTTGCTCTTAGCATTATATTTGTTATATTATTATTTTTTCTCTTAAATAAAAAAAAATAAAACGGTATTCATTTTACTCTATGTTTGACTTGGAGGTTAATGCTGAAAGAAATATACAAATTTTGTGGATTTGAAAACTAAGATAAGTTTTTTGTCTGAGTTAAGCGAGACTAAACAGTGTCTGTTTGCATCTCTGTTTTTGGCATATAATAAATGGGGCTTGGATTTATAATTTTTCACCATAAGTTACATGAAATAACATCTATGACTCTTCATAACCCTTTCCCTCATACGACAATTCTGCAGCACGACATTGAACATTTTTCGTCAAAAAATTGAAGATCTCTTAAATTGAATGGATAACCTATGTCTAAAAGTTGAAAACATTGTGGCAAAAGGAGAAATTGCTCATTTTGAGCAATTTCTTCTTTTGTCACTATGTTTTCAAAAAGCTGTCTGCTGCAGAGGCGTCAGAAAGCGTTTATATGAGGGAAAGGCTTAACCCTTTCCCACTTGCAGACGCATTTTGGCGTATATGCAGCAGACGACTTTTGAAAACATTGTGGCCAAAGGAGAAATCGCTCATAATAATCAATTTCTCCCTTATGCCACAATGTTTTGAACTCTTTTCAATACTAAAACTCTCATTTATGAAGATATTTTCACAGTTTTTCCTGTATGTTTTTAAAGTCATCTGGCGTAGCATAATTTAGGGGTACAGGTAAGGCTGTGATTAGACAGGCTTGGCTGGGTTTTGCAGTTTGGGTATGCAATAAGGTCTCAAAGTCTGATGCAGCTAATCTACCTTCTGATTATAGGGATCTTGTTATTCCAAGTATCAAATAAGAGTGCATGAAGTTGAAATTACTTTGTGTAAAAGGGAAAATTGTCCCTCTGTCCACTTTTCCTTTCCCTTGAAGGTTTTTTAAAATCTTCTCAAATTAGGTTCATATAGTGAAAGAGAATACCGGTAACTTAAAACCTTAATATGTAGATAATGGATTTAAAGTGTATTTGTTTATTGGATTTATGTATTTTTAATTGGGTGTTATGTTTTATGCATGATTTAGTTGTAGGTTTTTGGGATTGACATCAGAAAAACTAACCTTTTCCTCTGTTTGCTTTGTCCAACTTTAACATAGCCTGATTTTCAGGGATCTGTTCTATATTGCCTGTATTTAACTCTTTCATTTATCGACATATTGGCAGTTGACACAAACACCTGTTTACAGAGTTAACCTTGTCGCACTTACAGCAAATCTGCAGCAGACGACTTTGAAAATGTCTACTCGACAATATGGAAAATCCATATTTCTTGGTATAATTACTGAAAAAAGTTGAAAACATTGTGGCAAAAGGAGAAATTGCTAATTTTTAGCAATTTCTCCTTTTGACATGATGTTTTCAAAAGTCGTCTGCTGCAAATGCGTCTATAGGTGGGAAAGAGTTAACATTACTGATGGGAAGCTGTCAGTTAAGTACTGGATTTTTATTGCTCCAATTTTCTCCTCTATTCACCCAACAAATAATGAGGAGGAAACAAAAATAATCCTGTGTACAACATGTGTAGAGTTAAAAAATCTGTCGTATTCAACCATTTCCCACTTGCATTTACAGCAGATGACTTTTGAAAACATTGTGACAAAAGGAGAAATTGTTCATGATGAGCAATTTCCCCTTTTGCCACAATGTTTTCAACTCTAATCAATGATTAAACTCTCATTTTTGGAGATATTTCACAATGTATGTCTGCTGCAGAATTGTCGTATGTGGGAAAGGTTTAATATCCTTTAGTTTGTTACAAAATTAATAATGGCTTCCCTCGGGAAGAATATTTGAAATTCACATTTTCTTGGTTATGAAAACTCTGGATATTTGGGATTTGATTTGACTACTACAAATATCATACCAGTTTTAAACACTTTTTGACAATGTAAATTATCAGCAATATCTTGAGAAATCTGAAAAAAGTTGTTACGCTTTCTTAGCTGACTGCTATTATAAGGACACACAAAAATAAAATTGGTGTCACTTTCTTAGGATATACACAAAGTTGAAATACTCAGTATTGAAGAGTGTTAATTAATTAAGACATTTATTTCTAAGACATATGAACTAATAAAAGGTTTTTATAGATTTTACAGAGCTCTAGATAAGGGGCGTTTTGCATGTTCTAAAATCCTTATTTGACCATATAACCCTATGATGTGGGTACTCAAAATAATTATCTCACTGATACAATTCTATTGAATACTAACATCATAGTGTTTGGTTGGATAATATGAAAGATATTGTGGAAGAAAGAGCCGTATTCCTCCTTCTTATCTGGACCTCTGGACTAATCAATTTCCTATAATGTGTATTTTGCTTGTAATGTTCTCTGCCTTCTATGCACTGTACCCTGCTTGCACCCCTATACTACTATCTTAGATGAAGAATTAATTTGTGATAATTGGATTGAACTATTGTATTGACTTTAATGAGGGTGTATCTTTCTAGAATTGTGTTGATAAATTCATGCAGATTGTTGACAAAATTTGATGTGGCCGAGCATTTCTTTAGCTGAAGTCTTTATCATTTCCTCAAGCCATATTGAAAACATAGCAAACTTTCTGTTCTGAACGTGTTTGTCTGATTTCAAGATCATTTGGTAGAAATGATCGCTACAAAATTGAGCCATAGTGATTGGTTGAAAAAATAGCCACAAGACGGATTCAGTAAAGGGGTTAAATGAAAAAATCTGAAAATTCCTCTCCTGAATCTGCTTGACTGATATCAAGATAAATTGATAAAACTAATTCATGCCATATTGATTGGCTTGTAAAGAATGTCTTCTTACTAATGGTCTTTATTGGTATGCTGGTTTTTTTACAGTGTCAAGTCATTGCAATGTCTCTCTCACTTTTGATCAGATGTTACCCTACATTCGCAGGTATAATTTTGTTACTATTCCATCAGGTGATTGATTAAGGGCCATCTTGGCATTTCTTGTTCCTCTTGCAACAAAGTTGTATGCTGCAGTTGCCTCAAAATGCATCTGCTCGTGGGAAAGGGTTAAATCCTGATGTAGTGGTTACTCACTGTGACTGGAGGACGGTTAATAAGAATAGCAGCCACGGTCTGATCCCTACTTGAACAGTAAGAGTCAGCTAAATGGGTCTGAACAATTGGGGTCAATGCAACTCTTTGAGCTTGAGCAGGTGGGTGGTATTGGTTTTATACCTTATATATTTTTTTATCAGAAATGTAAGTATAATGTGTGGGACCAACATCATCTTGCCTGTCCGCAGCGATATTACCTTAGCTGTTGAAAGCAGCGTAAAGTCAACAACAAAACAAACAAACTCACTGAGACAAATCCTTTGAGTAACCAATAAAAGACCAGTGTAATCAGAACTGGATGTTAAAAATGTAGATTCTGCTCCCTGAAGACTATTCTCCTCGTTTTCCATATTCCCTGAAATGTCAACCTGACATTCTTTGATTTGGGAAGAAAAGCTATTTCATGTAAAGTATTCTTCAGTTTTAATTAAAAGATATAACTACAACGTATCTTGTTATAGAATCTTTTCTTATTTGTTGGTGCTTTAGGAAGTTCAACGGTTTAAGGAAAGATACACTCTTTGTTGTCAATCTTAAATTTCTGATAGATCAAACTGGCTACACAGGAGATTTTTGTATGTAGGCAGTATCTATCTAAGGTTGTTTCTGATTGGTTGAATTTATTGCAAGTATGTTTGATGTGATTTGATTGAATTAGAATATTGTTTTAAAGTAGAATATTGAAACCTGATTGGTCTAGATATCGTTTGGCAGCGTCATCCATATGCTTCAGTATTTTTAAAAGCACTGTGATAAAATAATACCAATTACAATTTGCATTTAGATCTATCACATTTTTTGGTGACAGGTACGCTTTTTCACATGTGTAAACTCATTTTCATTTAGGCAACTATGTTTTAGCTCCACTGCCTGAAAGCCAGTCAAGCATTTATCATGGTGAATTGTCCTCTCTTGCACATGTGCAATAACTTGTAAACACTGGGCCAATGCATTGTGATCTACCGTTGGTGACCTTTTGCCAGATTCCTTCAAGCCATGTTGATTGGAGGAGAAAAAAACATGGCCACCAAAGAATAGGGGTGTTTTACTCATAATGCCTATGGCTAAACTATGTAAAGCTACTTTTCAGAAAATATTCGGTCCATTTAAAATAATATTCATAGAAATGTTCCAACGGAAAACCCTTTACCAGTCATTTTGATTGGTCCAAACACATAACCGCTTGTAGGTCATGCTGTGGTTGAACTTTACAGAATCTTCTCCTCAGAAAATATTGGTATGATTTTCAAATTATTTCAGAGAATATGTTCCAAGGGTTACCCTGTTATAAAAAGACATGCAACACAGGGTCTGATTATTTAACCTAATTGCAGTGGAGCGATATTGGGCATCTTGTTCTTGTACATATACATTATTTTTTTCTGGGTATTATGGGATAGACCGCTTTAGAAAATATATTGTAAATACACCACACTTATCACGGAGTGGAATTTTCATTGTGTTGATGACCTATTGCAAAACTTTTAAAATGCTATTTAAAACAAACCTTGGTTTTCTGCAGTATACCTTAAACTTTGTAAATGTTCTGATGTGTAAGTGTTTGAATTTGTACAACCAACCAGAAATAATCTTTGTGCGTAAATGAATGAAATTAAAAAGAAAATTATGTAGGAAAATTCTTTTCTGAAACTTATGGTACTATATATATAGGGGCCGAGATTTGGCCTATTTATCCCTTTCACAGTGTATGTAAATAAAGCAGTAATTAGCTATTAAATTGTGTTTTGTTTTTATTTAAGCGCTAATCAGCCTTACCTATCACCCTGTGGGAGATGCATTACATTGCACAAATTACTTACTTTCGATCCCTTTTTAGCCCGTGCTCATCATGAGCCCCTCCTATCACCCTGCAAGAGATGCATTACCTTGCATCAATGTCTTACTTTCGATCCCTTTTTAGCTCGTACTCATCATGAGCCCCTCCTATCATCCTACGAGAGATGCATTACCTTTCACCCCAATGTCTTACTTTCGAACCCATTTTAGCTCGTCTGTTATTCAAAGTAAAAAAAGTCGGGCTATTGTGATACCCTTGGCGTTGGTGTCGTCTGCGTCCTCACAAAACTTGAATCTTACCTCATTACTCAAAAACCGTTCAATGTTTTCAAATGAAACTTGGTGCACATGTTTCGAGGAATAATACGCATGTCACAACTGGCTTTAATAATTATGCAGTAATGCCCCTTTTTCGCTATGGATAAAACAGATGAGCGTTGGCGGGCGCTCTTGTTCAACAGTCCTTTGCATCTGTAAAAGTGTGAACACGATGATCAAGTTCTCCTTTACCCCATACTTTTATATCTACTTAGCAAGGTTTAAGGTTATCTATTCTAAATAATATCTATCATTCATCCATAGTTAACATTTGAGCTACAAATAACATCTAAACCACTGGAGACCGCCTCGTTGAGGTAGTGGTAGAGCTTCCGCCTCTGGTGTGGGACGTCGGGGGTACTTTGACCCCCAGTCGGGTAATACCAAATACCCGAGTCATGGCTGCCCTCCTTGGCGCTCAGGGTTGCGGGGTTAGCATTACGACTGATCGGCTGGTGTCAGGAAAAATGGACCAGTGGTACTGGTAACATTACCCAGGAAACGCCGTGATATAACTGAACAATTGTTAAAGGCAGTGTAAAACACCAAACAATCAATCAACTAAACCACTGGACCAATTTCAACCAAAATCCAGTGTAATGTCTTTAGTGGTCCTCTGTCAAAAATGTACAAAGATTTTTGAACTTTGGTTGCTGCCGCATGATAAAGAGGAAAGAATGGCAACATTTTAAAATTCTTCTCCTCTGAATCTGCTGGTCTGCAATACTAGTTTGAAGAGTGATTTTACTAAATGTGGTGCTACAGCAGCAAATTTAAAAGCCTCTGGCACGTTGCATGACGCGATCGCAAAGTTTCTTTACCCGAGTGATGCTCCTCAAGAGCACACCCCTGTCAAAATTTAATGGAGATGGCAATTGCATTATAGATCAATCTTCAAAGCGCTTTTTGGTCACGAAAACAGACATACTGAGTTGCGTATCAGTACAATATTTGAACTCGTTAAGAATATAAAATTGCATGTCTCTCAAGAAACATACACCACAATGAGCTCATCGCAAACAGATTTACATAATGTCATAGACTTCGAATCATCTGTATCGGTTAGCTCTCGTTTATCAAAATTCGGAAAGGTTTCTCCAGAATGAGGTGCTAAAATCAAACAGAAGTGAGGATATTCTTCTATTGTACATTTCTTTGCAAATGTAAATGTAATAAATCGTACAATATATAGCATTTACCCACTGATTCAAAACATTGCTGTGAATAGAAGTGTACACCCCGACAGGATGATCCCCCAGGTTATGTGGACACATACAGAAACCAAACCACTTTAACATGTTTTCCCAAATCACTCCTTAGTTAGAACGATGATGAGCTTCAAGCAAAAAAAAAAAAAAAAAAAAAAAAACGGACCATGATGACATCAATGAAACTGAAACTACAGCCAATGGTAATAGGAGGACGGCGGCGTATACGGAAGAAACAAACCAGTCAGAGAGGACAGAAAGGGGACAAAAACAGGAAAGTGGCGACAAGAATACTGCAGCAGACGATAAAGAAACGGATCACACGTTTGCTTTAGTGAACTGTGTAAATCTTTACCAGCTAGTCTGGCCAAATCGTGAAAATAGGAATGATTTGGATAAAAATTGATTTATAAAAATTGACATCTTTAGAGAAAATACGCTTTGGAGAAAACCAGAAAAATCCAGATCTGTTTTTAAATATGAAGCCCCAATCTATTTCCAAAGGAAAGGGAGATAGGAAAAAGTCAAAGATTTTGTCTTTTCAAAGTTCATGGATGAGACAGTATAAATGGCTTACATATAGCCATATTTTGGATGGCGGTCTGTGTACTTGCTGCGTATTCTTCCCTCAAAAGAGCTTGAAAAGTAATAACACATTTGTAATTTGGAAAAGAAATCTTCCCTCTCAAAATATGAAAATTCCGAGTACCATAATATGTCAAGACTCGACTATCAAACGACCAAATCCATTCTTGAGAGGCCCACATCCTCCTTACCATACAAAACGTTTAAAAATGAAACCGCTAACATTCACATCAATACTGTATGAAATTCAAATTCGGACCCATATCTAATAAGAAATGATGTTTAGTAATGTAAGATCAAATTTGCACTTCTACACTGTGTACAGTGATGATCCAAGCTCGAAAATAACGCGTCATTCTTGTCGTTTAATGAGATAGATACCTGCTTAGCAAAGGAGCATGTGTTTGTATAATTGCCAATTTGGATATTTGTCTAGCAATGTGACAGAGTACTTGTCTAACACTGGGGTAGAGTGATTGTATAATAAGGTACTTGTCTAGCAATGTTGCAGAGTTTTCTATAATGAGATACTTGTCTAGCAATGCTGCAGAGTTTTCTATAATGAGCCCATTCCCGTTTCATTTCTACCTCTTTCACTTGACTTCGACCCGGGACTAGTAGTACACCAGAGCGAAGCCTATGCAACATCACTGGGAACCACCGAGGTCCGGGAATGATGGTGATGTCACCCCAAAAACCCACGTAACGTGCACCGGGTCCTTCACGGAGTTAAGCCATCGAGGGTCACCCATTCAGGCACTGACCGCGATGTACGTTGCTTAACATAGTGTCTGTATAATGAGATACGTGTCTAGGGATGAGGACATAGTGTCTGTATAATGAGATACGTGTCTAGGGATGAGGACATAGTGTCTGTATAATGAGATACGTGTCTAGGGATGAGGACATAGTGTCTGTATAATGAGATACGTGTCTAGGGATGAGGACATAGTGTCTGTATAATGAGATACGTGTCTAGGAATGAGGACATAGTGTCTGTATAATGAGATACGTGTCTAGGGATGAGGACATAGTGTTTGTATAATGAGATACGTGTCTAGGGATGAGGACATAGTGTCTGTATAATGAGATACGTGTCTAGGGATGAGGACATAGTGTTTGTATAATGAGATACGTGTCTACCAATGCGGTACATAGTTTGAATAATGAGATACTTGTCTAGCAATGTGAAAGTGTTTGTATAATGACATACTTGTCTGGCTATGAAGATATAATGTTTGTATAATGAGATACGTGTCTACCAATGCGGTACATAGTTTGAATAATGAGATACTTGTCTAACAATGTGAAAGTGTTTGTATGATGAGATACGTGTCTACCAATGAGGCAAAGTGTTTGAATAATGAGATACTTACCTAGCGATTAGAAAGTGCTTGCATGAGGAAAGACCTGTCTAGAAATGTGGCGGAGTGTTTGTATACTGGGATACTTGTCTAGTAATGTGGCAGAGTGTTTTTGCAATGGGATACTTGTCTAGTGATGTGGCAGAGTGTTTTTGCAATGGGATACTTGTCTAGAAATATGGCAGATTGTTTGTATAATGGGATAATTGTCTAGTAATGTGGCAGAGTGTTTGTATAATGGGATAATTGTCTAGTAATGTGGCAAAGTGCTTGTATAATGGGATAATTGTCTAGTAATGTGCAAAGTGCTTGTATAGTGAGATACTTGTCTAGCCATGCAGCAAATTGTTTGTATAATGAGATACTTGTGTCTCAATGTGCCAGAGTGTTGTTGTCGAATACTGTATGAAGGTTTTGGTTAAATTAGATACTTATCCAGTAACTTGGGGGATTGTTGTGTTGAGTGCGGGTTTGAAAACGCCAGGATAAACATATGTAGGTAAACCGTGAAATATCGTACTGTTGGAAAGGGTTTTTAACTCAAATAAATCACATTTCTAAGGCTCTGAAAGCAGAGGAAAATAACTACTGACATGCTATGATACAGATAACTTTTTATAACTTAACAGACTTATCCTGAGACATTTTTTAAAACCGACAACATCAAAAATGTCAAACCAGATAATCAACAAGGGAAACAACTCGCAGTCTGTAAAAAGGTATAGTTTTCTCCCTTTTACAAAGAAACAAATTCCACTATCATGTTACCTCGGGAGGTAAATATAACAGCTATTGTCACATGGTATGACGTCACGAAGGGGGCGAAGTTCGTCTGTTCATATTTTGACAAAATTGATGGGAGAAATGTATATTGTTCAAGTTCAGTGATCGCGTAGTTAAACATGGATGTATGAACATTTTCGAAATTGTTTACAGCTTTGTAAAAGTGAAACTTTAACATATGGATGTGTTAGCTGAAGATCCGACTTTTCAACCAGTTTATGGTAATTCAAGAGATTTATATTTTGTTGAGAATGTTATATATATTTACCTATCTCTTATATATACATGTTTATGTATAGAGTATACCAGATAATCAGAACTTAACTCATTTGTAAATGAATAACTGCACAATCATTCTGCCATTAAGATCTACGGCAATGATCTCTTTTAATGATCTCCACTATGCGTACAGTACCCAGAAAACTAATGCTCAACCATTGTTGGAAAAGGAGAAATGTGTTAGTAATACTCGGGTCTCATTACTTCGCTTACATATTTACCGATAGCTCCACATCTCGATCATTTGAATCTTATATCTCAGTGGAGTGACCGCATTTGCTACTTTTCAT
This sequence comes from Serripes groenlandicus, assembly GCA_031761405.1. Lineage (NCBI taxonomy): Eukaryota > Metazoa > Mollusca > Bivalvia > Cardiida > Cardiidae > Serripes > Serripes groenlandicus. Next base: position 204,241,585 of record JASEVX010000001.1, read on the forward strand.
GCTGAGGATAGGCAACTTATATGATTAAGTTCTTTTTTTTTGGCTAAACCACAACATTCTATTAAGATAGTAATTCACAAAACAAACCATATCAGTTTAACCGAATTAATAATAATAACATGTAATCTAAAACATGTAACAGCTGAAAAATTAAGTTGAAAACATTTTTTATTAAAATGGGAAAATTTATTGAATTGAATCTTCTTCAAAAGTTCAACATTTGTCAGTACCAGGGAAATAATAACAGTTTATGAGACATTTTTTATTTGTTATCACAGCAGGGACTTTGATTCATAAATCCTTTCCCACTTACAAGTGACATAACACCCATCATACCCTGTTATAGACAACTTTTTGTAAACAGGATCTGGTGTTTTATTAGTACCAGATTCTAATTTCCATCAGGAAACCTGGATAGCATGACTTTCTAATGCTTCTTTTTTAGGCTCACTTGAGCACGAGATGGTCAAGGTGATTAAATATACTGTGACCACATTTTGTTCGTCGTTTTTGTTCTTCCGCCTGTCTTAAAATTCTAGAGGCAACTTTTTTCATCCAATCTTCATTAAGCTTAGGCAGTTTGTTTATATTGCTGATATATAGGCCAAGAGTTTAAATATAGGTCATGTTGGGTAAAAAACTACTAGGTCTCTAGGCCAAGTTGAAAGAATTTCTTGTTAACACCATGGAAACCACATTTTTAACATGAACATGTTAATATTTTGTCAGAATGTTTGGCTTGATGATATATCTAGGTAAAGTACCAATATGGGTTATCATCCAACTCATGCCAAGTCAAAAACTAGGTCACTAGGCTAAATTTTAGAAAAATCTTGTTAACACTGTAGAGACCGCATTTATGACTTGAGCAGCTAGAAACTAGGTCAGAATGTTTGTCTTGATGAAATCTAGGCCATGTTTTTGAAACAACGGAAAATCTTTTTAATAGTCAGGAAGCCACATTTTTATCTAAAACATGTTACAACATTGTCAAAATGTTTTTCTTGATAATATCTAGGCCAACTTCGAATATGGGTTATATGGGTTAAAAGCTAGGTAAAATTTGAGAAACCTTTTCCCACATACATTCCGCAGCAGACGACTTTCAAAATTTATTTTCAAAAACATGAAGAATCTCAATAAATTAAGAGTTTTACTATTTTAGAGTTGAAAACATTGTGGCTAAAGGACAAATTGCTTGTTTTGAGCAATTTCTTCTTTTGCCACAATGTTTTCAAAAGACGTCTGCTGCAGATGAGTTAAAATGCGTCAACAAGTGGGATAATTAAGGTTAATGATTTTATTAAGGCTATGTTTTAATATAGGTCAATAATAAAGTCACTAGATAAAAACTTACGAGACAAGCAATTTATTCTGTAGCTCACAAGGTTTTCATCTGAGTGTCACAATTAAATTTATAAAGCATATCAGTTAACGGGCCAATTTATCGCAAATAATTATAGAACTTATCAAGTCTCAATGTTAACACTGTTTTAACACTGTTTTAACCCTTTCCCTCATATAAACGCTTTCTGACGCCTCTGCAGTAGACAGCTATTTGAAAACATAGTGAAAAAAGAAGAAATTGCACGAAACGTGCAATTACTCCTTTTGCCACAATGTTTTCCACTTTTAGTCATAGGTTATCCATTCAATTATAGAGATTTTCCATTTTTTGGCAAAACATGTTCAAAGTCGTCTGCTGCAGAATTGTCATATGAGCCTCAGAGGGAAAGGGTTAACACTGTTTTCAACAATATTTAAATTATATCACAGTCAGCAGCTATTTAATTGAGTCTGTTTTTATGTGTGAAGAGATATTGATAATTATCATGTAGACCCACAGCATAGGGGTTTGTGGAGAGATAATGATCATAATCATACAGACACACAACATAGGGTTTTGTAGAGAGATATTGATCATTATCATACAGACCCACAACATAGGGTTTTGTAGAGAGATATTGATCATTATCATACAGACCCACAACATAGGGTTTTGTAGAGAGATATTGATCATTATCATACAGACCCACAGCATAGGGGTTTGTAGAGAGATATTGATCATTATCATACAGACCTACAACATAGGGTTTTGTAGAGAGATACTTACAACATAGTGGCTTTAGGGAGAGATATTGATCATTATTATACAGACCCACACCATAGGGTTTTGTGGAGAGAGATTTGTCAATATCATACAGACCCACAAAATAGGGTTTTGTGGAGAGATATTGATCATTATCATACAGAATAGGGTTTTGTGGAGAGATATTGATCTTTATCATTGTTCAGACCCACAGCATAGGGTTTTGTAGAGAGATATTGATCATTATCATACAGACCCACAACATAGGGTTTTGAAGAGAGATATTGATCATTATCATTTTTCAGACCCACACTAGAGGGTTTTGTTGAGAGATTTTAATTATTATCATACAGACCCACAACATACCTACAACAAAGGCTTTAGGGAGAGATATTGATCATTATCATACAGACAATTTCTCCTTTTGCCAAATTGTTTTCAACTCTATTTAATAGTAAAAACAATTATTCATATATTCCTATGTCAATAAGTTTTGAAAACAACTGCTGCAGAATTGTTGTATGTGGGAAAGGGTTAAGGGAAACAGTGTGGCTGATGTACTGGTCTCAGGATAAGCTTACTGGTTTATCAAACATAATCTGCAGGAATTTTGTGATGAAACTTGAATACTGTTGAAAGTAGTATAAAACCAAGTAATAAAAAAGCGCATTAAGAAAACAAGAAATTATAGTCACAATATCAGAAAAAAATGCTGTAATCAAATCACAGATTATTTTAACATCAAATCAGACTTCATGTGAATTTTTTGAACCTGTCAGACCAAAACCTCATTTTCCTTTTTTTTTCCTTCTTTTTTTCAACCAATTATATAACATGATTGTTTTGGTTTGTCAGTCAGGACTGAGAGACTGACAATTTGAGCGAAGACAGCAGCAAATTTGTTTTTTCATTAAGAACAAACACACTGTAAACAAACAAAAAACAGCTTCATTAAACAAGTGCAAGTAGCTAAGTGTTTGCTCTTGACAAACTCCTTAATTACAGCTCAGACATGACAAAAAGCTGTAGTTTATGTAACTCTCCATCAGTCTGGTAATGACTGATTGTTCACATAACCTGTTTTCTTGGCTTTCTCACACCTGTACTAAACACAAAACTCTCCCTGGCTACCCCCAAACCAAAACCGCGAGCTTAATTAAGATTGCGACAAGGTCGTAGGAAGATTACCGTCGCGATCATAATAAGCTTGCGCAACCTTATTTAAGCGTGCAGTTAGATTTCGATTTGATCATTTGCGATCTTATTTTTAAGCTTGCGCAACCTTATTTAGATTGCGCAACCGTAACAAGATTGCGCAAACTTGCTAGGTTGCGCAAATTGCATGGTTGCGCAAGCTTGCAAGGTTGCGATTGGAACGATAGCGATCTTAATTCCAAGCTCGCAAGATCGCGCGATCATTACAAGATCGCAACCTTGCCACCTTGCGCAAGCTTGCGATTGGAACGATAGCGATCTTAATTCCAAGCTCGCAAGATCGCGCGATCATTACAAGATCGCAAGTTTGCAAGATTGCGCAAACTTGCAACCATAACCATTTCCCTCATACAACCAATCTGCAGCAGTTGACTGAATTAATATGGAGAAAAATATGGAAAATATCTTTACATAAAAGTTTAGTATTTAGAACATATATTTATAGTTGTAAACATCATGACAAAAGTAGAAAGAGAAAAATATCTTTTCATAAAAGTTTAGTTTTTAGAACATAAATATATAGTTGTTTACATCATGACAAGAGTAGAAATAGCTCATTATAAACAATTACTCCTTATGACATAATGTTTCCAAAGTTGTCTGCTGTAGACACATCAGAGAGCAAATGTATGTAGAAAAGAGATCATAGTCAGTTGCATAAATTCAAATACTCAAATATGTAATTTAATTTAATCCTTTCATAGATTCTGCAGTATAAAAGTATAATTATTGTTGAGATCCTTTTAGCAAAAGGTGGTTGGAATTGCTCTATTAAGTTCAAATTCTTTATTTGCCTGCAGATTTATTTAACAAAACAAGAAAGACAGTTCAGCATTTTCCATTTCAACAGAGGCTGAGCCTTATTCATTACCAATGGCTTTTGGTTCCAGTCACGGCACTACAGTCATGGTGGAGTGCCCTTGGGCAAGCCACATTTTCTAGCCTAGTACTGGTTTGTTTACCCAGGGATCGTGAATAATTAAATTTAAATGCGTGCTAAATGACCGTAGCTGTCGATGCTCCATAAAACAATATACATTCATTCATTCCAATGGCTTTTGGGTAACCTTTCTGAGACCTCTGCAACAGGATCTTTTTGAGAAAAAAAATGTGGCTAAAGGGGAAATTGCTCATAATGAGTATTTTCTCCTTTTGTCACAATGTTTTCAACTTTATTTAATAATTGTTCTTTCATTTACAAAGTGTTCCATATTTCAATAAAAATGTTTTGAAAGTAGTCTACTGTAGATTTGTTGTATGTGGGAAAAGGTTAAAGCAGATTTAATGTCACATACAACAGATATGCCACAGACGACATATTGGCTAAAACATGAAAAATCTCTACAAATGAAGGTATAATTACTGGGAAAAAAATGAAAACATTGTGGTGAGAGGAGACTTTGCTCATTTTGATTATAACCCCACGTTTTGTCACATTGTTCTAAAAAATCACCTGTTGTGGAGGCGTCAGAAAGCATCTGTATTGATTCAAAGCGCTTTCTTTATAAACATACAAGCTAGCTGTTTATATGAAATAGAATGACTAAAATGGAATTTTTGAGCGACCTAATTGGATGATAAACTAAGAAAAACAATTTTTATTTACATATTTTATATCCAAATAAGCAAATAAAATTTTTAAGTCTACATTTTTAAGCCACACCTGGCAGTAGCACATTTTGCATTTACAAGCTTGTTGAAGTCTGTATGACTTAATACTGACTCCCCGGAATCTCGTTTGAATTTAACTAACACAAAATCCAAAATAACTTGAAGGAACAACTTATTTAATTGTTTTGTGGGAACGGAAGAGTTGTGTGGGCACCTGCCTCTTGTCAGAGGCATTCCCATTGGCAAGTTGTTCCCGCGTAAAAAACGTTTCCAACAGTTGAATGGCAAGCTTTCGTGGGTCCACAAGCAGAGCTGCTGACAATTTCATCTGTGGTAAATATACATTTACACTTGCCATCAGCTGAACTTTTTTCACACCATTTTCCTGAAATCAATGTGAATCAAAGTGAGTACAATATCATATCAATTATCATGTTTGTTTTCTAAAGGAAAGTGCAATAGCAGATTCACAAACAAGAGGGCCATGATGGCCCTAGTTCGCTCACCTGAATTATGCAATGTACTGCAATGCAAAACACATCAAGACAACTATTCTGAATGCAACCACCACAGCAGGGCTCCGGAAATTTTGAAATCTCAATTGGTCCGGATTTTTTTCCAACCCCCCCCCCCCCCAGTAAACAAAATGATATTGGAACTCTTTAAAAAATATATATACACAAATTTCATGTTTATTGCAGGTAACCTTGCATAGATGGTTGCATAACAGTGTCATCGCTCGTTACTGTCAATGTAGAAGTACTTTACAAATCATAATTTACCAAAATTTGCAGACAAACATAACCGCGCATGTATGTTTACATTGCTCGTTTGTACTTAAGATTGTCCGACCCGTACTTACAAGGAAATTATTGGTGGCGCACAGAAGGTACATTTCTCTTATCTCTATGGTAAACATTGTTTTGCCTACATGAAAATAAAAAAATTACTACAAAAAATGTCTTTGTTGTTTTGGAATTACCATGACTGAAATAATTAGAGAAATCCATTTTTTAGGTAAGTACATTTACCCATTTGAGTAATTATGAACCAGTTCTCTTTGTCAACATGATTCGTGTGCCAAGCCGGTCATTTGACTTATTGAACATCGCAAGTAAATTTCGCTGAGCCCTTTCAACAATGTATCGAAGAACAAATTAAATGAAATAGATATCATCAAGACAACTTTCTGACAAAGTTTCAACTTACTCAAAGTAAAAATGCGGCCTCCAGAGTATATATATATTAAACAATATTTTCCTTTATTGACCTAGTTTCTGATCCAATATGACCCATATTCCAACTTGACCTAGATATCATTCAGACAAACATTGTGACAAAATTTCAAGCTGCTGAAGCAAAAAATGTGGCCTCAAAAGTGTTAACAAGATTTTCTCCTTTAATATGGCCTAGTGACCTAGTTGTTGACCCAATATGACCCATATTCGAACCTGATCTAGATATCTTTAAGACAAACATTCTGACAAAATTTCAAACTGCTGAAGCAAAAATTGGGGCCTCTTGATTGTTAACAAGATTTTCTTTCAATTTGACCTAGTGACCTACTTTTTGACCCAACATGACCCATGATCGAACTTGACTTACATATCATCAAGACAAACATTTTGATAAAGTTTCAACATACTCAAGTTGAAAATGTGGCTTCTAGAGTGTTAACAAGATTTCCCTTCAATTTGGCCAAGTGTCCTAGTTTTTAACCCGGCATGACCCATATTCAAACTTGGCCTAGATATCATTTAGATAAACATTCTGAACAAATTTCTTTATGAAGTAAAATGTTTATTTATTCTAGTCACCTCTATTTAAAGCGACTGAAATCCAGATGGCACGGGGGAAATCGAATTCGCCCCAAATGTTATTCTTTATGTTATCCAAGTAAAACCAAGGTAGAAAATGTATCGTTTTTTATCAATTAAGTGAACTTGAGTCACGTGATGAATGACATACAAGCATCGTAAGCTATTTACCCCGTTAGTCACGGGGTAGAATTTGCGATGGAAAAGTATTGAAAACAAGAAAATCTCACCGATTTAAGGGGTATGTAATATGTCAGTTATCATATTTTAATGCCCCAAATACAAAAATAACACTTATTTTCTTAAAATTGAAAATTTTATTTTTTTTCGACAGTTGGGCATCTGGAGTTCAGTCGCTTTAAAGGGTCAGCCAATTTTGGCTTATGAGACACCACTAGAATACCAGTACTCCCCGGTGCTCTTGTCCTACATGCCAGGCATCAGACAGTCAGATTTTATATATTATTTAACTATATGGTTGCTCACCAACTCGAACCTTTGACCTCCCACACTACAAGTCAGAAACGAATATTCTATTTTGACTTACAGCAACAATAAATTTTATTATAAACAAGTTTGTGGGTAGTGGATGCTAAGCTTGGTAGTCAGCTTACCATTATTTAACATTTTAGCACTACTTCCGATATTAAACTTACCGTCATTGTTTTGTCACATTCATTCAGAGGGCTCTGGATCTACAGTGATTTCGGTATCAAATGGAATGGTCTCACTCAATGATGCGTCCACATTGTCTGAACATATAAAAACAATTCATGTTAACAATTTCATTTTCATTAATAGATAAACAAGAGTGCCAAATGCACCTAATCGCTCACCTGTGGCATAATTTTAAATTTGAATTTTCAAACAAGCAAAAAATGTTGGTCATTTTACAAAAAAAATGCTTGTACAGTCTTAGTAGAGGGTTACCCCAAACAGACCATTTCATGAAATTATTTTGTATCAATTATTGACAAAAATATGGAATATCATTATTAAAGAACGTTTAAATAATGGATTAGAAAACATTGTTTCAAAATAGGAGATGTCATTTAAAGAAAATTCTGTTTTTCTGGCTGTCATCTTGTGCAGCTGAGCAGAATGTTTGAAAAGACTGAGGGCCAACTATGGAACATCAAAACGAACCTTGCCCTCTGGTGGCCATGTTTATCAACAGATCGGTATAATTTCAACAATCTTGGTAGAAGGTCACCCAAGGAAGCTTTGTGCCAAATTATTTTCAAATGGGCCTTATACAAGGAAAACAAAACCTGCCAGTTTTTTCAACATATCAGAATAATTTGAACATTCTTAGAAGAGGGTCACCCGAAGAACATTTAAGCCAAATTATTTTCAAATCGGGCCAGCTCTCTGTGTTCATGAAGGTTTTTTAAATTTAAATTTTTCATTATATATACATGTAAAAAGAAAACAAACCCCACTTCCTGAAGGCCAAGTTTTTCAAGAAACATTTGTGCCAAATTAATTCCAAATTAGGCCTTTATTTTTGTACAAGAAGATTTTTTAGTTTTGACAATCATGTTCCCCTCTTTCTGGCAATAAATAACATAGCTTATATTTATTATGATCCAAAGTATTTGACAAGTTATGACACTGACCTTTTATAGTATGCAAGATAGAAAGCTCTTACAACAAGAGAGAAAACAAAATCTACTGGTTTAAAAATGTTGTAAAACTGAAAGAATAACATTGTTGAAAAAGGAGTAACTTCTGCATTTTGTGAAGATTTGCTTCTTTTCCTATAATCATTTTTTTAGAAGCAAAACTAAAGAAAACAAAATTGAATGTGTGAGTTTATGGTTTGAAACCCATGTACCAAATATTATGGAAATCCACCATATCGTCCTGAAGATGTAAAAACCAACCAACCGACCAACTGACCAACAAGCTCACTCCTGTATATGGCATATTACCCCCACTTCTATCTACTCACCAGACTTGTTGGCATCAGCCTTGCTTTTGGGTTTTTTCTGCACTCTCCTTGTCAGACTTACAGACATCACCTTAAAAATAAAGACCGAGATAGTAGTTTTTAGTTTAGTTTATTTTATGCACAATTTTAATAGAATTTTTTTCTCAAAAAAGTAACATACCTATATCTTGATACTCTGAACCCTTTAGTTGGGGCATTATAACATGCTAAATAGCTTGGATCAAGTGTATATTTACAAGTAACATTAAATAATCTTCTCTCAACCGAAAAATTAGACTTTGCCACTGCAAGTTTTTACCATTACTTGTGTTCCCACCTTTTTCAAGGGTTACATTGAAAATTGAAAATGTGTGGGTAAGATTTATTTTCAGTGTTTATGAAACTTAAGGCAAATTTACCCCAATAAAATAGCATAAAAAGCAAGCCCATGTTTGATAATGTATTAAGATCAAATTCCCTGTTTTCTGTAACATTTAATAAAGTAGTAACACTCATTTCTACATTTATGAACAGACCATGTAAACTTATGTTTTCTTTACCAAACGCCTTGACCCATGCTCATTAATAGCCTGGGGTCTTACAGGGGCAGATCTTTTAAAGTTTGTGCAAGATGGAATTTCGAATATGGCAAGAAATGTGAAGTTTAGGACATTGAATTTCATTTGCAAGAGTGGTTATGTCATCTTGGAATATATGACAATCTGTATTGTTATTAAATGGGTTTATTTATATAAAACACAGCATAATGAATATTATTGCTTGGTTAATCATTGATAGATAGAAGAAACAATAGGGCTATGATAGCCCTGGAATCGCTCACCAGAAATATAAATAAGTATGACTCACATGATGGTAAAAAATGCCATCTTCACTTTTTATATTAATTTAAATTTCTCACCATTTACATATTCCACAATACATTTTTTGATGTCTTCTTTGGCTTCCTCCACAAAGCAGGTGTTAATAAATAGTTCCTCAACCTTTTTTATGGCTTTTTGGTCATCCTCTGGCAAAAAGAAAAAGAAAAACCATAAATTCCAATTTCGGTGCCTGCAAAGCTCCATTTAATGTTTATTTTGTCTGAATTTATCACTTAGATGTGTAGAAAAGTTATTTACAAGTCACACTATTCACATAATATTTGATTACAATCCATGAGAGCCGAGTGTTTTGCGAAAACATTGCCGAAATTTAGCAATCACATTGAGTCATCCTCCATTTAGAAAACTATTGTTGTTGTTGTTGAAGATGTTGTTGTTGTTTTGGGGGTTTTAAAATATGCTTAGACTTGGTCCAAAGCGCAATATAAAGTCACAAAGGTAATTTTGTGTGTATACTTTTATCATTAAATTTATTGTTCATCTTGTTCATAGAATATCTATTTATTTGAAGATACATTTAAAAAAGATTTAAAAACTTACTTCCAATGATTATGGCCGGAAACCACTTCCCTTGAAACTTTGCGTATGTCTTAATTCTTTCCAGGGAAAACATCCGATCCATCCTCTTCAACTGCCAATTCACTTACGATCGACCATGATCGCTCTTTTGGCCAGTAAACCAAAATTTTAATGGCTGACATAGTTGAAAAAATGTCCGCCGTAAAAACTAACTAACACGGGTATTCAGCACTTCCGTTAATTTTCGTGTTGATATTTGATTGGTTGCTATAAATAGACTTGGGGTTAGGTGGAGCTGTTGATCATGTGACACCTTTGTGTATGTTTAAACTTTAAATGAGCAATATTGAATGTACTATGTACATAGTTTGCAGTAATTCGTTTTAATTTACTTACGAATTCAAAAATTAACCAGAAAGGAAAAAGAGCTGATAACCAGTACTTTAATGCTGATGATCCGTTACAAGACCTACCTAGAACAACGAGATGGAGATTTCAAAATCCTTTGAAAGCGGAAAGCGTCATTGGTGTAAAGTCCTTAGTCGTCAAATAACATGTAAATATCATTTTATTTGTAAACCAATAAAGATAAAGATCGTTAGATATCCGATGCCCATCAACAATTTGCTTTTATTATGGCACCCCCATATCATTGCACCGTCTTGTCTGTCACACTTGCTTTCTGCTCAATATCTCAAGAACCCTTTGGCCCAGAGTTTTCAAACTTCACAGGATGCTTGGGCCTATTAAGTAGCTGACCCCTACTGTTTTTGGGATCATTGGGTCAAAGGTCAAGGTCACGGGACGAAAAGGTAAAATCTGTTTCCGCTCAATATCTCAAGAACCATTTGGCCCAGAGTCTTCAAACTTCACAGGATGCTTGGGCACATTGAGTAGCTTAAAACCCCTATAGTTTTTGGGGTCAAAGGTTAAGGTCACATGGCAGAAAAGGTCAAATATGTTTGTGCTTCATATTTTGAGAACCCTTTGGCCCAGAGTCTTCAAATTTCACAGGATGATTTGGCTCATTGAGTAAATCACCCCTATTGTTATGGGGTCATTGGGTCAAAGGTCAAGGTCACCAGGGCCATAAAGTTCAATTCTGTTTCCGCTCCATATCTCAAAATCCCTTTTTGCCCAGAGTCTTCAAACTTCACATGATGATTAGGTTCATTATGTAGCTAACTCATATTGTTTTAGCGGTCACTTGGTCAAAGGTCAATGTCACATGGGGCCAAAAAGGTCAAATACGTTTCCGCTCAATATCTTCAGAACCATTTGGCCCAGAGTCTTCAAACTTCACAGGATACTTGGGCTCATTGAGTAGATGACTCCTATTGTTTTTGAGGTCACTAGGTCAAAGGTCAAATATGTTTCCACTCATTATCTTGAGAACCCTTTGGCCCAAAGTCTTCAAACTTGACAGGATGATTAGGATCGTTGAGTAGATGACCCCTATTGGTTTAAGGGTCAAAGGTCGAGGTCACTGGGGCCATAAGGTAGAGCTGCACTTGTGAAATGTTTAAGATGTAGGTTGGGTATACATAGAGTTGAAGATAAGAATTGAAATTTAACAGTTGGTATTTGTTACTTCTGTTCAAACACCTGTAAACATTGTGGTGGTCTACTTTGTAAAAAAATATGAGGGAAAATTTTAATACCTGGGAAATCATAATTATTAATTAATTTATAGTTATGATGCAAACAGAAAATCATTTTGAGAAGAGGAGAAAGTGCCGGTTTTCAGCAATTTAACCATTCTCTTGATGTTTTAACCCTTTTCAACTCTTGTAAAATAGCATACTTCAATAAATAAAATTTTTGAAACATTGTAGTTTTGGCCTTCCCCACCCACTTTTGTATAATGCTGTTCAGTGAACTTATTTACTGTAGTGAATTAAAATACCTGATTCTACCTAAAAATATGTTATAACTATATATTACATTGTATGTTTATTAAGTAACACAGGAGAATTAAGTTCCTTTTAGTTATTATTTCATGTTGTAGACTTCTTCATTATTATTGAGTATTTACAAAATGCAAGTTTGTGATTTTCAAAAAGTTTAAGCTTGCAAAACCGCCAGCTTGTCGCAATCTAAAATTATTCTAAGATCGCGGGATGCTTACGGGAAGTTTGCGAAACAAGAACTATCCGCAAGCTTAATATCCTTGCGCGCGTCCGCAAGCATAATGTAGTTGGGCTGCGATCTTAATAAGATCGCAGCAAGCTTGCGCAATCTTAACGCGCACTTGTCGCGAGCTTGCCGCAAGCTAGTATTTTGGTTTGTTAATTAAGGCCTTCCCAGATAGACCGTTTAGCCAATTGGTGGAAGAGGAATGACTCGTCAAGCATTGAAAAGAACGAATGGGCGAGCACAAAGTTTGAACTAGTAATGCAAGAAGTAAGCGTTTGTAGTTGTCGGAATCCTTAATTACTGCATCACAGTTTTCAATCTACAATGGCCAAGCCCCTGTAGCTCAGTAGCAATGTGGGCTTTCAATCCAGGGGTTGTCAGATCAAACCCCAGCTCGGCCAACATTCTCTCTGAGGCTTGACAAAAGTCACTGTGACAAAGCACCATGCGTCTTCAACAAAAGGGCTAACAGTCTATGTGGAAAAAGCAGCTAGTTGCTTGGAAAGTCTGTTGTGTGGAGTACTGGTATTGGAAAGGCACAAAACACAGGAGTAGGTAAATTGGCCGCTGTGATATGACTGAAAACATTGTTAAAATCGGCGGTTAACCCAAATCAATCAATCAATCTATAATGGTCTACTAAACTGCGGGTTGGGAATGACCTACATGACCGTTACACATTTTTGTTTGTTTTTATGGTTTATAGGGAGGTGATAGGTTTGGAACTTGTTTGCGTAACAGTAAGTTATATTAGATTCAAAACGGTCTTATTATTATGCAGACATGAAAAATCTGATTTACTAATGATTATATTATTAGTCTTGTTAGAAGATTTGTGTGAACAGTGAATATTCAACTGGCAAGCAAATACATACATATACATGACATTGTGTTAACCCTTTCCCTCATATAGAAGCTTTCTGACGCCTCTGCAGCAGACGGCTTTTTGAAAAGAATGATAGTTACAAAAGAAGAAATTGCTTTTGCAACAATATTTTCAACTTTTAGTCGTAGGTTATGCATTCAATTACAGAGATATTCTATTTTTTGTCAAAATATGTTTAAAGTCGTCTGCTGCAGAATTGTCGTATGAGGGAAAGGGTTATCTTGGACAAGACCTATGACACATAGGATGAAATGATAATGAAATTCATCACAATGATGAAATTTCAAGATCGAATTATATACAAAAAGGCTACACTTGTTTTCAAATCCATTAAAAATGAATTCCATGAATATATGCCTTATCTAGTAAAAATACACTAATACATATTTAAGATCTGACACCCAGCATACGCAGCGCAGATTACAATTATATGTATATATAATAAAATCTTTAACCTACTCGGCACCAAAAATAGGGAACCAGTGAAAAAAAATATGAGCCTCTCCCCTGTGGGTTCCACTGCATGTCTGAAACTGAAAATTATAAGACATTTATAAAACAGTATATACATGTATTTCATTGGGGCTCTTTGGTGGAAATCTAATATTTAACTCTTTCCCACATACAACAAATCTGCAGGAGATGACTTTGAAAACATCTTGACAGAAACACAGCATATCTCTAAAAATGAAGATATAATTACTAAAAAAATGTTTAAAACATTGTGACAAAAGGTCAAATTGCTCCTTTTGTCACAGTCTTTTCAAAAGTCATTTGCTGCAGAGGCGTCAGAAAGCGTCTATATAGGGTTAAATGAATAAATATTCTCCCATATAACAGTGATGGTATCTGAAGTTAAACGTATTACTCATCATTATTAATATTGTGTATTTTACTTTATAATTATGTAAATATTCATTTTGTTAATTTTTTAGACAGAGCCTCACAGGGATGTCTGGGTATGCCCAACCATTGCAACCTCTATAAATATAAGCTTTATTATTATTATTATGTTAACCCTTTCCCACATGAAGACGCTCTCTGACTGCCTCTGCAACAGGCAATTTTTGAAAACATTGTGGCAAAATGAGAAATTGCTTATAATAGCAATTTCTCCTTTTGCCACAATGTTTACGACTCTTTTCATTAAAATTGTTAATATTGTCTATTGAAAAACATCGTTGCCAAATTTTCCCTAAAAATATGCAGTAAAAACAATAAAAATCTTCTTGCCTAAAAATGTAGGCCAGCTTTTAAAATAATGTGATACACAATTAATGCATTTGTCCAAAAGAATAGATCTTATTTGAAAATAATTTGTAGCAAATATTCATTGGGTGACCCTCTATCAAGTTTTTTCAAATTATACCGAGTTGTTGAAAAACATGTTCACCAATGGTCGGGCCTGTTTTCCTATCTACTTGTCTAAAAAAAAATAGATCTGATTTGAAAATAACATAGCACAAAATAAATGTTTCCTGGGTGACCGTCTACCAGGATTGTTCATAGGGCAGGTTATCCTTTTATGTTTATTGTAAAAGCTTGAAGACACATTCTTGTACAAAAGTACGGACCAGGTTTGTAAATAATTTGGTGACCTAGTGCTACCAATCTGTTGATGACTGACTAGCTAGTGTCTGGATAAATGGACCAGAAATATGGTAACTTAGTAATACCCAGGTAATGCTGTGATATAACTGAAAAAATTAATGAAAGCAGTGTAAAACACCAAGCAATCAACATTTAGAAACAATCCATGAATTGCTTCTGTGTCCTACAGAATTAGGAATACAAATTCATATTTATTCTTGCCTTGTTTTTTTCAGATCAGGATTTGTGTTTAGATGCTGACTCTTTGAATATAACTTTAGATGACCTTGAAAAGTTCATAAGTGAAGATGGGTAAGTACTTAAACTATATAATAACCAGGGGTGAGGAAATCTAAAAAAAAAAATATTTTGCCATGGACATGTAGGCAATATATATATATGACAAGCTACTTGTCCACCAACACAGTGGACTTGTCCACATTTTCCCTAATTTCTTAATCGAAATTGAGTGCTAGACTGTAAATGATCTCATATTGCATGCAGTAGTCTGTCAGTTTACCACTGTTGTACTTTTGTGTTTTGACGTAGGATACAAGCAATGTTCTTAGCCGAGAAATGATAGAGTGTCCTTTCTCTTAACTCTTTTACCTCGCATTTTAATGTCATTTTGTTGATGTGTGCATGACATTAAGATTTGCATCGTCAGAAATAAGCCAGAAAAGAAAGTCAAATAGTGATCAGACAAAGAATATAACCCAAAAAATGATCTTTCAGTGAGTTAATACTATAACACTAAAGAAAAAGTGTTTTGCACACATTTTGTCGTGAACATCAATTAGTAGACAAGAGCTCATCATTATTCATAGGTCGAGGATGAGAAATTGGTCAAATTGAATGATGTTTATCTCACTGTAGCTCAAAGTGCATGGGCTCATGGTTAGCTATTTTGATAGCCTGATGTCCATCGTCCATCCGTCTGTGCTGTCGTTCTGTGTCAATTTTGTTTATTTAAAAGAAATCTCCTCACTTTAAAAATAGCTGTTCGGAATTTGACCATTCCTGGCTGGAATGATTCTGTGTGGTCCTCTTACAAAGTTGTTCAAAACAGTTTTCATTGGTCCATTGGATAACAAGGTCACAGGAGCTATATAAAGATTTTATATATTATGGAAACTTCTTGTCCAAAAGTATTATTTGAAAATAGTATGGTGCAAATGTTCGCTGGGTGACACTCTACCAAGTTTGTTCAAGTTAATGGGATCCCTTTATAAACATGACAACCAAGGGGCAGGGCTGGTTTTGCTTAGTATAAAGTAAAAACTAAAAAAACTGTTTAACTTATATTAAATCAGGTGAGCAAAATAGGATCATTATGGTTCTCTTGTTTAGTAATCTCGCTTGTTGACTATGTTTTCATTGGCAATTTTCTCAATTAATTTCTAATTGTCTATTGTGACCAACATTATTTTTCTTCCAAATTTCACTGACATAATTAATACCTGAATGACAAACAGTTTGGATTGTATAATTATTTTCTTAACAGTTGTTTAAATCCACGACTTAGCCTGCAAAGATTTAACCCTTTCCTGCATGTAGATGCTTTGTGAAATTGCTCATGATGCGCAATTTTTCCTTTAGTCACAATGTTTCCAACTTTATTTAATAATTAAGCTATCTTTGAGTTTTTACAGGTTTTTGTCAATATGTTTTCAAAGTCATTTGCAGCAGATTTGTTGTATGTGGGTAAGGGTTAACTCATTTCAATGTTTTATGTTGTCTACCATGAAATTCTTTCATGATGAAATTATGGAATACAGTTGATGAATTTTTTTGATTCAAAGTGGAAAACATTGGTGAAAAACTAGAAATTGCTCATTAACCCTTTCCCACATACGACAATTCTGCAGCAGACGACTTTGAACGTATTTTGTCAAAACATAGAAAATCTCCATAATTGAATGGATAACCTATGACAAAAAGTGGAAAACATTGTGGCAAAAGGAGAAATTGCACGTTTTGTGCAATTTCTTCTTTTGTCGCTATGTTTTCAAAAAGCTGTCTGCTGCAGAGGCGTCAGAAAGCGTCTATATTTGGGAAAGGGTTAAGAGTATTTTCTCTTTTCTCATGTTTTAAAAATTTGCCTTCTGCAAATGCACAGTCATGGGAAAGGGTTAAATGAAGAGGCTGTGCTTAACATATAAGTGGTTGTTTCCTGGACATAATTTGGGAATCATTACTTGAGTTTGCATGTTACAGATATAAACATTAAATATGTCTACAGCAAAAGAATTTTGAAACATTGTGGAAAAGTGAAAAATGCTCAAACAAGCACTTTTCCTTGATCTACAGTGTTTACCTACAGGGATTAAGATTTACAGTACGCCCCTGTCATTTTAAAATATAACACAAGACTTTTCAAGCTCATGGGTCAACAGGGAGCATTACAGATATAAATCAGTGACCCTCTACATAATTTTTTAAAGCCAAATTGATTGGTTGGAAGACAAAGCAACCAGGTGGCATCATAAAGGGGGTAAACTAACTTTTGGCTTCAAATAACCTCTCTTAATCCACAGGACTAATTTAACCCTTCCACATACAAGAAATCTGCAGCAGAGGACATTCAAAACATCTAGGCGAAAACATGGAAAATCTCAGTAAATGAAGAGATACTTATTGAATGGAGTTGAAAACATTTTGTCAAAAGGAGAAATTGCTCCTTTTGAGCAATTTCTTCTTTTGTAACAAAGTTTGCAAAAGCCGTCTGCTGCAGAAGACATCAGAAAGTGTCTTCATCAGGGAAAGGGTTAACAAAACTTCACCAGAATGTATCTTTGGTGGAATGTAACTATGGTGGTCTTCTTTCAAAGTTGTTCAATAAGATAAATTCTTTGAAGACCTTTGGTTGCCTCAGTATGAGAAGGTTAGAACAAATGCCCAAATCAGGTGATCGATTTAGGGCTATGTTTGCAAATAATAGACTCCATAAAATACGAAATCAGGTAAATGATTAAGCAATATAGGTGTGGAAAAGCACAGATCATTTAAACTTATTTATTCATATCTGCTATTTAACCCCCCCTTTCCCAACATACAGATACTTTCTGATACCGTTGCAGCAGAAAACTTTTGAAACATTGTGCCAAAAGAAAAAATTGCTCATAATGAGCCTTTTTTAGCTCCACTGGCTGAAAGCCTGTTGAGCTTATGTCATGGAGAATTGTCCATTGTGCGTGCGTCCGTCCGTTAACTCTTTGCTTCAAACGACTTCTCCCTAACCACTTGGCCAATTCGGATGAAACTTCGTAGGAAGCATCCTCTCAATGTCCTCTCCTAAATTCCTTGGATCCATGCAAAAAATCTTCTCCTTCAAAAGTGTCAGGCTGATTTTCAAATAATTTTGTAGAAATGTTTCTTGGGTGACCCTCTATCAGATTCCATTAAGCTAAGTTGATTGTTGAAAAACATGGTCGCCAGGGAGCTGTTTTGCCTTATATAGCTATAGTGAAAACTTAAAAAATCTTCTCCTCCGAAAGTGTTTGGCAAAATTTCATATTCTTTTGTAGAAATGTTCCTTGGGTGACCCTCTCTCAGATTCCTTCAAGCAATGTGGATTGGTCAAAAAACATGGCGCTCAGGTGGCGGGGTTGTTTGGAGAGTTAATCTTTGCCTAATGGCAGTGGAGCGATACTGGCCCTCTTGGGCCTCTTGTTCCTTTTGCCACAATATTTTCATACTTCATTAAATGATTAAATTTTCATTTATTGAGATTTACCATCTTTAACCAGACATGTTCAATGTCACCTGCTTCAGATTTTTCAAATGTGGGAAAGGGTTATTATGGGTGTTCCCAATTTAATATTAAAGATGAACAGAAAGGAATGTTTAGAATAATGAAGGGTCACTTTTTGGAAAGGGTATTAAACATTGAAAGAAATGAGAATTTTAATTATCATGGGCTCATTCTGTCCTTTTCCATAGTATTATTGAAAACATTGTGACAAAATGAGAATATTTTCCATTTTGTTACAATGTTTCAACTCTGTTCCATAATTACACTTACCGGTACATTTAAAGTAAATTTTCATATTTTTGTCTAGATGTTATCAAAGTTGTCTGCATAAATATCTTGTATGTAGGAAAGAAACGTTTAATTAATCCAATTGCTAATTTGTTTTTAATTCCTCCTGTCTTTAATGATCTATGTCGTGACAACATTACAACATAATTAATGATGGCGGATCTAGGCCATTGGTAGATCTGTGTGAAGCGTGACTTGTGGTTGATTATGAGCAGGATATGACATGTTTTGTGGAGTTACCATTGGCTCTTCCGATGTTACATCATTACATGTTGGGAAAATTTGGGGAAAATTTGTGATTTGTTTACCTAGTTAAAGTAAAAGAAACACCAAAACAAAACAAACTTAATTTACCAACATATTAATTAATTGAAAATGCAGCTGATGACTTAATAAAGATATCTAGCCAACAATATATTAATAAAAAAAAAAGAGCTCAAAACAGAGAATTGACATCAAAACATTGTGGCAAAGGATATTGTTTATAATAAGCAATTTCTCTTTTTTCTCTTGAGGAATCGGCCATGGACGAGTGGTTAGCATAGGGGATTTGAAACTGGCCCCAGGTTCGATCCCTTTTCGCAGCACGACGGTCACTTTGGAGTGCCCTTGGGACAAGGCACATTTCCTAGCCTAGTACTGGTTTGTTTACCAAGGGATCATGAATAAGTGAACTGTCGCCATGATGTAACTGAAATAATGTCGATAGCGACGTAAAACCCCAATGAAACAAATCTTTTTCCCCCAATGTTTTCAATAGTTGGCTCCTGTAGATTTGTCAAATTCGGCCTGCATGTTGAAAAAAGCTAACCATATGTTTCTCATGACCAGAATAAGGACATTATACATCTACTACAGTTGTGCAGATTGTTTTAAACAATTTGAGCGAGTTCCATATGTTCCATTAACGAGGTCAACAATAAAAATGCTTTATGGCAATGGTGAAATTAAGGGGGGAAATAAACATCTCATTTGAAATAAATAATTTTTCATTTCCTAAAAAATGTTTTCGACTCACATTTGAAAATATTAAATTTTTAGATGAATACTTTTTAGGGAATGGAGTGATTGTTCTCTAGAAGTCTGATATTTTGACTTTCTGTAAAACACATTTCATGAGGTCCATTTTAAAATACACGATTTTTGTCCAAAACATTTCTTTTTAAAAATTTGCGTATTTATGAATTCGCGACATGGGTCTTATCAAATGTAAAAGGTGCAACATTGTCATCAAACTGGTTGAACACACATTCAGTGGAAAGCAACTTTATAATACTTATCTGTTCTCACTTGCAAGATTTAGGTGTGAAATAGAGACATTATTAACAAAATAAATCCATCATGTACTAGTACAGGCATTAACAAGCTAAATTGTTTGAAACAGAATAATTAACGAGAGGCTATGTGTTAAAAACTGTACTTAAATGCATTACTGTGGTTTGTACCAAGTTTTCAACACTCAAGGTAGATTGCATCCTACCTGTTACGAATCAGTTAAGACTGTTAATGCATCATTTTTACATACTTTTAATTAGGGATGTCAACGGTTATCGATATTACTAACCGGTTAATCCTATAATTTTGTAACCAATTACTCTGTTAACCGTATAGATTCATAGAAAATCAATATTCACTTGATTCCGGGTTTTGTTATTGTTGTTATTTAAACTTGTATTTCCCGGTCATGTATAAATCGGACTAGATCGTCGTTATCGGAAACGGCATTATGGCAATATTCAGTAGATATATAATATAGCCGAATATCTTTAAATACCAACTCCGGGGAAAATGTGTTAAAACTTTCAAACTACTCTTTAAATCTTCTAATCGTGTTGGTAAATAAACTTACAAATACAACAAATCAAATTTATCACTTTCATCCAATCAAAACAAATGCCGAATATAATTAATAAGTCATTATCACATAGTTTCTGCCTTGTTTAAGACATCAAAGTTTAAAAAGAAACAAACTGTTCTCTAATTAATCATTAGATCAGCCACAATTCTACGTTTAACACTATACACAAACAAAACGGTCATTAATAAAATCGAGTGCGGCTGTTTTCACAGTTAATTTAAACTTATTTATTTTACATCGATTGCGAAACAAGCCTTTGGCTTATATTAAACACGCTCGATGTCTGCTTCCTGGAGACTTAACCAGTACTCGCGCCGTTTGTGTGGAAAAATCCCAATTTAAAGTCAGGACCCGCTCATCACGGGACTCGAATCAGGGACCTTTGATATGAGAGGCCGACGCTCTTCCTCTGCACAACTGTCTTCCACAGTTATGTAAACAGTCCCGACCAAGGTGTGAATGATTAACCTCTGGTCAGTTACGTGTGACAAATTGAAAAGAACGAACGGTGAAACACAACTGCTTATACATTTTATCTTTTTTTCCCGAGTACTCAGTTACTTGAATTACTAAATGAATAATTGAAAAACATATGGTTAACCGAGTAACAGATTAATCGCTGACATCCCTTCTTTTAATATCAAAAACGGCTAAAGGACTATATTTTCAGATGCCAAAAACTTCTATACCTTATTAGTTCGGGCAGAAATCAATTTGCAGTACTTATCAAATTACTTCTCTACGTATTATTCGTGGATTCCTAAAATATAAAGCCATTTTACTCAGGTGAGCGTGTGTCGTAACAGGGCCACCAATTGGCTCTCTTGTTTTGTTTGTATTAATGTATCATGGAAATGCTACATGTGAGCAATTTATTGAAAATATTCAAATAGTAAAAGGGACTTGCAATAAGTTTGCTTGTTATTTTAACCCTTTCCCACATATAGACGTTTTCTGAAGCTATGCAGCAGACTACTTGAAGAAATCATTGTGGATAAAGAAGAAATTTATCATAATGAACAATTTCTCCTTTTGCCACAATATCTTTTAACTCTATTTAACCCTTTCCCACATTTAGACGCATTCTTATGCATCTGCAGCAGATGACTTTGAAAACAGTGACAAAAGGAGAAATTGCTCAAAGCGAGCAATTTCACCTTTTGCCGTGCAATGTTTTCAACTTTTTTCAGTAATTATACTTTCATTTACAGAGGTTTTTTCATATTTTAGTGTAAATGTTTTAAAAGTCATCTGCTGCAGATTTGTTATATGTGGGAAAGGCCGGGCTTCATAATTATACTTTCATTTCAAGATGTGTTTGATATTTTTGTTATGAAAGCGATCCGCTGTAGATTTGCTGTATGTGTGAAAGGGTTAGAAATAACAAACTAACATGCTATGTTTTGATGAAAAGATTAATATTCGTACCAAGTACTTTCTTTATTTCAGTGGATATATCAAAACAGACCATTGACACCGTTTACTTTTTTTGGTACTTGAAACCTAACTTGTCACATGCTACACTAACCCTTAAACGTATTCCAGAGTATTGTAGAAGAATTAATTTGTAAGCACTCTACAATAGGTGATTAAAAAACGTTGTAGAAAAAGGATAACTCATACAGTCAAACCTGTGCTTAAGACCACGTTAGAATAGCAATTCCCTGTCAATATCAACCACTCTTTTATTTTCCCATTTACTCGTTTTCTGCATAAACGACCCTGCAATTAAAGATCACCTGTGAACAAAAACCATTTTGTTGTGTTCCCATGGATGGTCTTTATACACAGGTTCCACTCTACTTTGTTTTGATGAACTACATTTGAAACGCTTTCTCTAAAAAAGTCTGTCAGGGAGATAAGTAAGATAACTTCTGCACATGTCATGTCAGAAATTGAACTACTTTAGTGTGTATGCAAATTATTGCACATTTGAAATTGGATAAACCTTTTTTTGTTAGGTAGTAAAAAAAAAATGGGTGTGATTATATTACGGGTAATTGCAACTTTGTAAAATTAGACCATTTTCATGTCAGTCTGAAATCTGATTTGTAATCGGGACAGATATCTCCTTGAGGTCTTCCTTACTTAATTTGTTATATATGCATTGTCATACATTGGTGGCCAGAGCGCTGGATAAGGGGCGTTTTACATGTTCTAAAATTCTTATTTGACCGCATAACCCTATGTTGTGGGTACTCAAAAGAATCGTCTCAATGAGACGATTCTGTTGAGTACCCACAACATCACTACATAGGATTTGCTTGGATTATAATATAGATATTGTGGGGAAAACAGCTGTTTACCCCTCCTTATCTGGACCTCTGGATGGCCGGCCCTCTGATATGACATGTTAGCTTATTCTTTACCTCATCAATCTCTATTTTATTCCTTTCTCTTATGAGGAAGAACAGCAACAGATTTAAAGTAATTGTTAATTGCTTTTGTTGAAGTTATCTGTCTGTCAGACCGTCAACAAAATTGTGTCTTGCATATCTCCCAAACTCTTTGAACTACAGTCATAAAACTTTACTGGAATGTTTGTTAGCATGTCATGAGCAATTTCTCCATTTGCCACATTTTGTTTTTAACACTATTCAATAATTAATCATTCATTTATAGAGAATTTCCACATTTTTGACAAGATGTTTCCAAATAGTCTGCTGCAGATTTGTTGTATGTGGGAATGGGTTAAAGTCGCCAAAGTCACCCGTTAAAATTATGTTGAAGTATTTTGGAAAAGGGATGATTATAAACCCTTACCTTGATAAAGATGATTTTGGTGCCTCTGAAACTATTGTGGAATTATGCATATATCTTGGGCTTCATGCAAAACTGATGTAACTACATCATGTTACAAGAAGTAGTTATAAGCATTTTGCATGAAGCCATTGATATGTGTGTTTTATCCTTACATGTTTTTTAAAGCAGATGACTTGAATAAATTGATCAGGTCTTTACATATTTGATAATTAAATCTGTTTAAACAATGGTTGAAAATAGGTTAAATATCAAGGTTTAAACCAATCCTCATTTTAACCTATTCTTTTATCCCTTTCCCTCATATAGACGCTTTCTGACGCCTCTGCAGCAGATGGCTTTTTGAAAACATAGTAACAAAAGAAGAAATTGCTCAAAATTTCTCCTTTTGCCAAAATGTTTTCCATATTTAGTCATAGGTTATCCATTCAATTATAGAGGTTTTGTATTTTTTGACAAAATATGTTTAGAGTCGTCTGCTGCAGAATTGTCATATGAGGGAAAGGGTTAATACACGGGAAAAATGGTTTATAACTTTGAAATATTGCAAAACCTTATGATTGACAGCATATGAAATGAGATATGCAAAACTTGGGATATTTAAGTTCATTATTTTTTTTGTAGGGTAAATTTCCCTCATAATTACAGGTTGTTATGCAGCGAGGGGACACCTTAGAATACATTATATCTTTTATGAACATCTCCCTAAATAGTACAATTAAGTTACGAATACATTTGAAACATTTTAGGAGAAGGAGAAATAATTGATCATTATGAGCATGTCTCCTTTTCTTACATGTTTTCACCAGTGGTCTACTGGAAACGCTAAAATCTGTCTGCATATATTATGAGAAAGGGTAAACCCTTCCCTCATATGACAAATCTGCAGCAGAAGACTTTGAAAGCATGTTGGCAAAAACCCTGATTATTCTATAAATGAAGGTAAAATTACTGCAAAAAGTTGAAAATATTGCGGCAAATGGAGAAATTGCTAGTTTTGAGCAATTTCTCCTTTTGCCACAATGTTTTCAAAAGTTCTTCTGCAGAGACATCAGAAAGCGTCTATATGAGGGAAAGGGTTAAATCACAGTGATAAAACGAGCTGCTTATATTAACTCTTTCCCACATATATACAGACGCTTTCTGAAGCCTCTGCAGCAGAGAAGTTTTTGAAATCATTGAGGCAAAAGGTGAAACTGAAATTGCTCATTATTAGCAATTTCTCCCTTTGCCGTAATACTATCATTTATTTTTTTATTTGAATATTTTGGACTTGATCATTTGCAAAGTCGTCTGTCGCAGATTTTTTGTAAGTTAATAAATATTCACAAGGACTTAATCAAGCCGATGAATGAATAGTATTTGACTTTTATAAGTGTATTTACTTCACGTATGTCTAACAACTGAATCTTAACAACTATTGCTGTATGATAGAGTTACACGCTAATTGGACCTTTTTTTTAATTGACACAGTTCCACAGTGCATTTAAATTTGGGAATGCCAAAGAAAACTGATGAATTTAAAACCTTATTTTATAAAATGTCATGTAATATCTTTTTTTATAAGGTTTCAACTTTACATTTATAATAGTAATCCGCCGTCATCGAGTGGTTAGCGTTTGGAATTTGTAACTAGGTGTGTGTCCCAGGTCCGATCCCCAGATGCGGCAGGACATTTATCATGGAGTGCCCTTTGGCAAGGCACATTTCCTAGCCTAGTAATGGTTAAGTTTATCCAGGAATCATGAATAAGTAAACTGTTGGTGTGATAATAACTGAAATAATGTTGAAAACGGCAAAAAAAACCAAATAACCTGATGAATTCAAAACCTTAGATTTCAACTTTACATTAAGATAGCAAGCTTATACAAGTTGTAAATTAACAACATTCAGGTCTCTTTGTTTCTGTTCTTTAACAATATAAATGTAAAAATTGTGTGATCAATTAAGCAGGATGACTAGATAAGGGGGAGAAAATTGGTATTCTCCCTGCAATATCTCCTAACCAAACCTATGTTGTGGGTACTTAAAAAGAATCATTTTACTGAGACAATTCATTTAAGAACCCACAACATAGGGTTTGATTGAGTGGCACGTTTGGGGTTTTGGAATGTAAAATATGCACCTTATAATAGTCTTGGTCTTATGAAGGAGTTCTTGTTAACCCCTTCCTACATACAACCCATCTGCAGCAGACGACTTTCAAAACATCTACTCAAGACATGGAAAATCTCTAGAAATGAAGGTATAATAACTAAACATATAGTTGAAAACATTGTGTCAAAAGGAGAAATTGATCGTCTTGAGCAATTTCTGCTTCTGTCACAATGTTTTCAAAAGTCGTCTGCTGCGGATGCGTCAAAATGTGTCTATAGGTGGGAAAGGGTTAAATTGTATTGAACACAAAGAGAATCGTTGGTACTATGAGTTATAGAGGTTCGAACATTTCTAAAGATTTACTTTCTAAATGTTCATTGTTTGGTGTTTCACGCCGCTTTCAACAATTGTTCAGTTATATCACAGCGTTTCCTGGGTAAGTTACCAGTTCTTCTGGGCAATTTATACTGACACCAGTCAGTCAGTCGTTATGCAAACCCCGCGACCATATGCGCCAAGGAGGGCAGCCATTACTACCATACTTTCTTAATGTCATCTATACAACGGTCATCTTGTGATGATACAGCATCTTGTGGTACTTGACTGACTTTAACCTTTCACACATATAAACACTTTCTGATCAGGCTCTGCAGCAGATGGCTTTTTGAAAACAAAGTGACAAAAGAAGAAATTGCTCAAAACAAGCAATTTCTCCTTTTGCCACAATGTTTTCCGCTTTAAGTCATAGGTTATCCATTCAATTATAGAGATTTTTTATTTTTTGACGAATATGTTCAAAGTCGTCTGCTGCAGAATTGTCGTATGAGGGAAAGGGTTAAACCTTTCACACATATAAACACTTTCTGATGGCTCTGCAGCAGACGACTTTTGAAAACATTGCTAAAGGAGAAATTGCTCATATTTAAGCAATTTTTTTTTTTTTTTTCTACAATGTTTTCAATTTTATTCAAAAATTGTTCTTTCATTTACAGAATTGTTTTCCATGTTTTTTTTACTAAATGATTTCAAAGTCGTCTGCTGCGAATTTGTTGTTAACAAGTGGGAAAGAGTTGAGTCATTCATGTTGATGTTATATATAATCCATTAATACTTAGAACCAATGACAATAAAAAACTTCTCAGATAACATGATTTTTAAAATTTGTTTATTCTTATTTGATTATGCATTTTTAGCTCACCTGAGCTTTGCTCAAGGTGAGTTATTGTGATCGCCTTTTGTCCGGCGTCCGGCGTCCGTCGTGCGTCGTGCGTCGTCCGTCGTCCGTCAACTTCTTCTCCTCAGTAACCAGTGGGTCAATTGGGATGAAACTTCACAGAAAGCATCCTCTCAATGACCTCACCAGAATTCCTTCAAATTTTTGGGATCCATGCAAAATTCTGGTTTCCATGGCAACGAAACCGAAAAAACTTCAAAATTCTTCTTCTCCCAAATTGGTTGGCAGATTTTCAAATAATTTTGTAGAAATGTTCCTTGGGTGACCCTCTATCAGATTCCTTCAAGCCATGTTGATTGGTCGAAAAACATGGCCGCCAGGGGGGGCGGGGCTATTTTGCCTTATATGGCTATAGTGAAAACTTAAAAAATCTTCTCCTCCGAAAGTGTAAGGCCGATTTTCAAATAATTTTGTAGAAATGTTCCTTGGGTGACCCTCTATCAGATTCCTTCAAGCCATGTTGATTGGTCGAAAAACATGGCCGCCAGGGGGGGCGGGGCTATTTTGCCTTATATGGCTATGGTGCAAACTTAAAAAATCTTCTCCTCCAAGTGTCAGGCCGATTTTCAAATAATTTTGTAGAAATGTTCCTTGGGTGATCCTCTATCAGATTCCTTCAAGCCATGTTGATTGGTCAAAAAACATGGCCGCCAGGGGGCGGGGCTATTTTGCCTTTTATGGCTATAATGAAAACTTAAAAAATCTTCTCCTCCATAAGTGTCAGGCCGATTTTCAAATAATTTTGTAGAAATGTTCCTTGGGTGACCCTCTATCAGATTCCTTCAAGCCATGTTGATTGGTCGAAAAACATGGCCGCCAGGGGGGGGGGGGGGCTATTTTGCCTTATATGGCTATAGTGCAAACTTAAAAAATCTTGTTCTCCAAAAGTGTCGGCCCGATTTTCAAATAATTTTGTAGAAATGTTCCTAGGGTGACCCTCTATCAGATTCCTTCAAGCCAAGTTGATTGGTCGGAAACTATGGCTGCCAGGGGGCGAGGCTTATATAGCTAAAGTGAAGAAAAAAAAAAAAAATCAGGTGAGCGATTCAAGGGCCATCATGGCCCTCTTGTTTTGGTTTATTTTTGTTGTGGATTTTAAGATAGTACCCCGTAGATCTCAATGCAGGACTTTCGTGACTACATGTGTAAAGATAGCTATGTAAACACCTCATCATTTATAAATTTGTTTGTTTTCAAAATGTCTGTAATTCAATTTTAAATCACCAAGTCTTCATGCCCTCAGATTTCATTTCTTGAGACAAATCTGATACTGACTTGTCTTCAATATATTTTTACATGGTAATATGCAGAGGTCCAGATAGAGAGGGTATTCAGCTCTTTTCCCACAATATCTGTCTTATTTTTCAACTTATCCCTATGATGTGTCATCTCACTGGGACGATTCTTTTGAGTACCCACAATATAGGATTTAAGGGTCAAATAACGATTTGAGTACATGCAAACGCGGCTTATCTAGAGTTCTGAATATGTGACTACCATTGAAGTTCTATTAAGTCAGGCAAGCAGTGAATGACCATTAAGGTCCTGTTGTTGTGAAAGATGAGGTAATTGGTAATTCACTGTCGGCCATTAAATTATTCTGTGCATGATGTTCTCTGAATCAATTATCATACTTCAATTTAATCTACCCTTATCTTATCATATGGTAAAACCCAGTGAATTAAGAGCATTTTGCTGTGTGACATACTGATGGCTGCATAACCATCTAACTAGATGTAGTTACAACTGTTTTACATAAAGCCCATGATTGATTCAAAGTCCCCTTTGTGTTCTTTATGATGCTTCTATTCAAATGAATCTTTGTACAAATGTTCCTAGAAACAATAGGCATGTCTATACCAAGTCAAATAACTCTGGCTTCAATAATTGTTTAGTTAATTTTTTTATGCCCATTTTTGAACTTAGAAATTCATACAAAGTTTAACCATGCCTGTAGTTCAAAATCCGTTCGACATTTTCAATTGAAACTTGGTACACATGTTCGTAGGAACAATTTGCATGTCTATGCAAAGTCATATAACTCTGGCTTTAATTATTATTCAGTAATGACCCTTTTTTGACTTAGAGAAAACAGATGAGCGTTGGCGTTCGCTCCGTGGCGCTCTTGTTTCAGATTTTATTGAATCTTGATATGTTCCTTGAAACTCCAAAATATTCTGTAACTTATAAATGAAAGGCTAGGCTATTGTGTTAAGTTTTAATTCCGTAATAACAATCAAAATGCTTCTGTCTGTAATTATGAATGTCTGTTTAACCCTTTCCCACATACAACAAATATTCATCAGACGACTTTGAAAATGTCAACTAAAAAATATGGAAAATCTCTATAATTGTAGGTTTAATTACTGTAAAAAGTTTAAAACATTGTGGCAAAAAGAGAAAATTGCTAGTTTTGAGCAATTTCTCCTTTTGTCACGATGTTTTCAAAAGTATTTTTCTGCAGATATGTCAAAATTAATGCGCCTTTAGTAGGGAACTTTAGGGCTAAATAAATGAAGGTGAAAGTCCTCTTTGATTGACCCTTTACTGAGGGTATAGCTACGGTGGCTACAGGTAGCTACATCAGGGTATTTATATAGAGCAAAACATATGGATAAACATTTCCCATATAGAAAAGTTCTGCGGCAGACGACTTTGAAAACATCTTAAGTTAAAATATGGTAAACCTCTATAAAAGAAACTAAACGTTGAATAGAGTTGAAAACATTGTGACAAAAGGAGAAATTGCTCGTATTGAGCAATTTCTTCTTTTGTCTCAAAATTTTCAAAAGTCGTCTGCTACAGATGCGGCAAAAAGCGTTTATATGTGGGAAAGGGTTAAATCCATATAAACTGCAAAACATTAACAACAGACAACTTCCCCCTGAAGAGTTCAAACTGTTAGATGAAACCCGTTGGGGGCAGTCAAGTCAACTTAGATGCATGTCTCCTTTGGAAAAAAATGCTCATTACGAGTAATTTCGTTTTTTGCCACAATGGTTTTTAAAAGTTATCTGCTGCAGAAGCATCAATACGTGTCTGCATGGAGGAAAGGGTGATCGTAGGGATAACTTTATCTTAGTAAACCATTTAATGAAGTTTGTTCAGCCAATGACTTTCAAAAAAGGAGAAGTTACTCATAAGGATTATCATTATTTCTCTACCACAATTATAATTTCATTTCTTCATAAGTTTATTATTTCTTACGATTCATTTCTTCTTTTTAATTATGAAAAAAATCTTAGATAATATCATGAAGTAATGGCTTAAATACACAGATCAATTATTCAAATAATGATTTTAATTCATATCAGTTACTCAAGTCTTCAAAATGTCCTATTCAATTTTTTTTACAATAATTTGATCCTTATTTATCTCACCTGAGCATGAAGTGCTCAGGGCAAGCTATTATGATCATTGTTACCTACGTTCATCATTGTCTATCTGTCCGTTAACTCTTTCTTTTAAACAACTCCGCCCAATTTTCAACTCCTGGCCCAATTTAAAAAAGTCTCAGGGATATTTCTTGTGTAGCCATCTACCAAAAGGTTTCAAACTGTGTTGCTCCAGTGCTCAAATGGCTTTTAGAGCTAAAAATAGGAAAGTTTTTAAACAACATCTCCTCATAAACCACTGGCCAAATTTCCAATTTGTATGTGAATACATTAAAGCTCCTCTGCTCTGCTGCACAAAATGGCAACCAGGGTCCAAACTGTAAAACTCTGGATACATTCTCAGTGATCAGAAATTAACTCAAATGCTCTAATTAAGGCTTCTGATTGGTCAATTTGGATAACAAATTTGCTTTTGACTAATCAGATACTTGAGCACAAATTCTGATCACAGATTAAACTTTTATAGTTTTGGAAACAGAGCTTTAATTAAGAATAGAAACATATTTAAACATCATCTCCTCCTAAACCACTGGCCCAATTTCAAAATAAATTCACAACGATGTTCCTTGGTGGGTCTCTACCAAAATTGAGCAAGCTGTCCCACTCCGCTACATTAGATGACTGCTATTGCTATTAAAGAATAGAAAAATAAACTTTTCCTAGTTACTCAAATAAAACAATAGATCTTTGGTAGACGATACAGGATATGGTCCTCTTGCCTAATCATTTTTCAAGATTTTCCTTATCATAATTACATTATTATTACAAGTCTTTTCTATTCAGAGATTTATATACTGAAAAGTCATGTTAAGTCCAACCTGTGCTAAAGACCACCTTGGAATAGATATTCCCTGTCTATAGCGACCATATTTTTAGTTTCCCAAATACTCATTTTATGTATAAATGAAGTTGCAATAAAAGACCACCTGTGAACGAAGACTAGATTGTTTACTTCCCATGGGAAATGCATCAATGACTTGAGCAGAAGGATTGTAACTACATCTTACGACAAGATGTAGGTACAGTCATTTTGTGTTTAAGCCTAATCGGTATATCTTTTTCATATGTACTTTTGCTACATGTTATACTTCTAAATTGTTATATATTTTAATCTCTGTCTAAAGCTATTTATAGCTTATTAGTCCCCCTATCGGTTTGAGGACTATAGGTTTGGTCGATTCCGTCTGTCAGTCCCACATAACCTTGTCCGGCCCGCATCTTAACCATGCATCATAGCATTTCAAAGAAACTTGGCACAAACGTTCACTATGATGAGGCGGCGTGTCGCACACAAGATCTAGGCCTGTACCTCAAATGTCAAGGTCACACTTAGAAGTTAATTTAAGATCAAAATGAGTACTGTTTGATAAGGTTACCTTGTCCGGCCCGCATCTCCACCATGTATCATAGGATTTCCAAGAAACTTGGCACAAATGTTCACCATGATGAGGCGGCGTGTTGCGCACAAGACCCAGGCTTGAACCTCAAATGTCAAGGTCACACTTAGAGGTCAAAGGTCAAAATGAATACTGTTTGATAGGACTGTACCTTGTCTGGCTCATATCTCAACCATGTATCATAGGATTCCCAAGTTACTTGGCACACATGTTCACCTCAAATGTCAAGGTCACACTTAGAGGTCAAAGGTCAAAATGAGGACTGTTTGATAGGACTGTACCTTGTCCGACCTGCATTTCAACCATGCATCATAGGACTTCCATGAAACTTGGCACAAACATTCACTATGATGAGGCAGTGTGTCACTCTCAAGACCTAGGCCTGTACCTCAAATGTCAAGGTCACACTTAGAGGTCAAAATGAGTACTGTTTAATAGGACAGTACCTTGTCCGGCATGCATCTCAACCATGCATCATAGGATTCCCAAGTTACAAGGCACAATTATGTTCTCCATCATAAGGTGACGTGTTGCGCACAAGACCCAGGCCTGTACCTCAAATGTCAAGGTCACACTTAGAGGTCAAAATGAGAACTGTTTGATAGGACTGTACCTGGTCCATGATGAGGTGACATGTGGCACACAAGACACAAGCATGTACCTCAAAGGTCAAGGTCACACTTAGAGGTCTAAGGTCGAAATGAGAAACCATACATTACATGATTCCCAAGTTACTGGGCACACATGTTCACCATGATGAGGTGACATGTGGCGCACAAGACACAGGCCTGTAACTGGAAGGTCCAGGTCACACTTACAGGTCAAAGGTCGAAATGAGAAATGTTTGATACGACTGTATCCAAAATGTATGCAGTGCATTGCTGTTTTTTGTCAACAAATGCACATACAATACACACTTTTGTATTGCTTGCAATACAACATTAACTTGTTTGTATTGTAATGACACTTTCTACAATAAAGAACTATTGGATCAAACAGTTAACCCTTTCCCACTTGCATATTGTTTAAATCTGCAGTAGATTTCTTCTTCTTTGCCTTCACGCCTGTCTACACCACCTGGGCCACTTCAATAAAGGATGCGGTCTTCTTCATTTCCTCCATCTTGCCGTACAGCTTTCTCTGTGGTAGACGCCTTTTGAAAACATACTGCTGAGATGTCGGTTTACTAGAATGGAGATGTGTACTTTAACCCTTTCCCACCTGTAGGCGCATTTTGACACATCTGCAGCAGACGACTTTTGCAATCATTGTGACAAAAGGAGAAATTTCTCCATTGGCAAAATGTTTTCAACTTTTTGCAGTAAAGATACCTTCATTCATAGAGATTTTTCATAGTTTTGCCATCATGCTCTCAAAGTCGTCTGCTGCGGGTTTACTGTATGTGGGAAAGGGTTAAATTGGCCCTGCTCCTACTGTGGATAGTATTACATGTAGCTACCTTTTTTAGCACATTTTTTATATATAAATGATTTGTTCTTGTTCTTCTTCATATTTGGCGTATAATCTGGCGCAGACACCTTTGAAAACATCATGGTTTAAATCTGGAAATAATATATTGATTACAGTATAATAATGGAATAGAGTTGAAAATATTGTGGCAAATCGAGAACTTGCTTATTATAAGAAATTGTTTCCTTTTGTCAAAATGTGTTGATTTTTAAAAGTTTGCAGCTGCAGAGGTATCAATAAGTGTCTGTATGAGGGAAAGGGGTAAAGGTTTTCAGTTGCCGAGAGGCCAACAGACTTGCTTGTATCAGTGAAAGAATGAAAATACTCTCAATTATTTATTGCTTCCAAACAGGATTTATAATACTTTTATAATTTATTATGAGATTTTGGCTTGATTTATTGAGGTTTGTAGTATTAGGTGAATAAATCATGTGTTGTAACAATTTACAGTCACAATTTTGCCTTTTTATTAACTCTGTCCCATATTCAGATGCATTGCAATGAATTTGCAGCAGACATCTTTTAGAAAACATAGTGGGAGAAGGAGAAATTGCTCATTATGAGAATTTTTTCCTTTTTGTCACAATCATTTCACCAATATTTTTCTTTCATTTAACCCTTTCCTTCATTCAACAAATCTGCAGCAGACAACTTTGAACATGTTTTGACAAAAAATAGAAAATCTCTATAATTGAATGGATAAACTATAATGACTATAAAGTGGAAAACATTGTGGCAAAAGGAGAAATTGCTCATTTTGAGCAATTTCTTATTTTGTCACTATGTTATCAAAAAGCTGTCTGCTGCAGAGGCGTCAGAAAGCGTCTATATATATATGAGGGAAAGGGTTAAAGATAATGTCTTTATTTTGTCCTAGATGTTTAACTCTTTCCCACATACAACAATTCTGTAGCAGACGAAGACAAAAATTAATTCACACCTCAATATTTAATGAAAGTTTAATTATTGAATATATAGTGGAAAACATTGCGGCAAAAGGAGAAATTTCTAATTATTAGCAATTTCTACCTTTGAAACATTGTTTCAAAAATCATCTGCTGCAGATGCGTTAAAAGTTTTCTATAAGCGGAAAAGGGTTAAAAAGATGCAACCGATTTATTGTCAGTTGGAAAGGGTAAATGTTTACTTAACCCTTTCCCTCATACGGCAATTCTGCAGTAGACGACTTTGAACATATTTTGTCAAAACATAGAAAATCTCCATAATTGAATGGATAACCTATGACAAAAAGTGGAAAACATTGTGTCAAAAGGAGAAATTGCACGTTTTGTGCAATTTCTTCTTTTGTCACTATTTTTTCAAAAAGCCGTCTCCTGCAGAGGCGTCAGAAAGCGTCTATATAAGGGAAAGGGTTAATTTGATAAATTTTGTTGTCTGCTTGAATTTAATTAATCAGATGGGAAATAATTAAATCTGAAAAAATAAGAATTAAATGTTAGTAAAAACACACAAAAAAAAGATTTTGCTCCTCATAATGAGCAATTACTCCTTTTTAGCGGCATTATTCATAGAAACGTTTGATATATTCTGGAGGCGTATTTGTTAGCATTTCTGTCAGCATTTGCATCTGTATATTGCCAATTTACTGTCTGTCATTTCTGTTATCGTTTGCATCTGTGTTGACAATTTCTTGTCTGGCATTTCTGTTAGCAATTGCATCTGCGTTGACAAATCCTTGTACCTCATTTTTGTTAGCATTTGTAGCTGTGTTGACAATTTCTTGTACGGCATTTCTGTAAGCATTGGCATCTGTGTTGACAATTTCTTGTCCGGTATTTCTGGTAACATTTGCATCTATATGTATTGCCAATTTCTTGCCCGGCATTTCTGTTAGCATTTGCATCTGAGTTGACAATTTCTTGTGTGGCATTTCTGTAAGCATTGGCATCTATGTTGACAATCTCTTGTGCGGTATATCTGTTAGCATTGGCATCTGTTGATAATTTCTTGTCCAGAGCATAAATTTTTACAGTGTAATACCTATTCCATTAATCCAGAAAATTCACGGTCCGGACAGAAAATTCAGGGAACGGATTTTTTTACATGCTTTATTATTCTTCGTCAATACGGAAATTTGCGTTTCGGAACCGGACAAAATAAATCGGGAGCGGAGCAACCATTTACACATAAAATCTGTTTCGTTAGTCCTGAAATCCAATGTGTAAAGTATACGTACAGTATACATTATAGGTTTTTTGAACTGTTGACTAATTTTCTTGACGTTAATTAGTTACCGATGGCAACAGATCGCTTTCACACATTTCAAGTGTCGATTAGTCTTGATTATAATAATTGTGTAAATCTTGGCACGTGTCATTGTATTCGGTTATGCCAGTTTATCTTAATAGGTGTTAACATTTGTGTACCGTATAAAATGATGGGTGTTTTAAAAATACTGATATCATAGCCGACAATTAGTCAATTATTACTTAAGTGGTGGTTATTGCCTTTTGAATGTTTTACTCAATTTGTATTATAAAATGTTCGTCCCAATTGCAATCTGCCTATATCAATTCTCATTGACCTGCACAAGACAACATTTAAAAGAGAAGATGACTACTCCTTCTAACAAGCGACCAAGAGTTGAAGTTTCAGTCTCCGTAAAAAGAGACATTTGTCTTTCAACGGCCCTTTTTAGGGCCACAAATTTCTAGAAAGTCTTCTTTCCAAATTGTCTATTTATTACGAACCCATATGCATGTACAAATCTGATAGCAACGGCCCTTTTTAGGGTCACAAACTAACATATAAAGTCTACTATCCCAACTCTTTTAACGGCCCTCTTTAGGGTCATAAACAAACATAAAGTCTACTATCCCAACTCTTTTAACGGCCCTTCTTAGGGCCACAAACAAACAGAAAGTCTACAATCCCAATTGTCAATTTATTATTATTATTGACTGGTAAAGTATAAAAAAGCAAAACAGAACATATCAAATAACTAGTTATTTCTTAAAAATATATTCATTTACAAACTTAATACATTAGTTATCGACATTCGTTAATATGAAAATGTACAAAATGTATAGGTTGAAGAGATCCGCTTTTGCTGTGGTAAATCTAAAACGTTTGTTATTTAGTACGATGTACGGTGTTTAGGTAAATATTAACCTCCGATTCGACTGATTCGTTAATCGGGAAAATTCGTTTGTCGGAATTATTCATGGGGAACAAAGTTGTCTGGATTAACGAGGTTCGACTGTATTTATAGATCAGTGTGAAAAAAGATTACTGCATTCAACAAAGATTATTTTATTGCTCAGTAAATTTCTAAAATGTAAATTTATTGCATGCTTTTACATAATAAATCTAAAAAAAGAGCAATAAACTAAAACATAAATCAAATGAGTATTGACCTTTGGTCCCAATATTTAACCCTTTCCCACATACTACAAATCTGCAGCAGACAACTTTCACACATCTGGACAAAAATGCTAAAAACATATTTAAATGAAAGTCATTGAATAAAGATGAAAACATTGTGACAAAAGGAGAAATTGTTAATTATGAGCAACTTCTCTTTTGTCATAATGTTTTCAAAAGTCATCTGCTATAGAGGTGTCATAATGGATATATAAGTGTGAAAGGGTTAAACCTAAAACAGATTGCTTAAACTGAGTAATATTTCTTACAATATTTCTAGTGTACCATGTCAGCTATAACTGTAAGGATAGACAATGGCCTTCCGTCCGTCCGTCACAAAATCTTGTGTCCCCCAGTGTCCTAAAGATAATGCTTCTCCAAGCAAATAAAATAAATTTCATTTTAAAAAGTTACAATACATGGTAAAATGATGAGCTGAAAGTGGGTGAACTAAAGTAGATTAAATTGGTATAATTACAAAAGGATATCAATTTCAAAGTGATCAGAGAAACACAGTTTGCTTGAAGTACATGTATCAGTTAACCCTTTTCCCTTAGAAACTGATTCTTTCTGATGCCTCTGCCGCAGAAATTCTTTGAAAATGGTGAAAACAATGTGGAAAATAGAAAATTTCTTCCTTTGTGTACAATTAATGTTTTCAAATGTGTATCAAAATCCTACATCTATTTTGCCAGATGTTTCATTTCATTCTCTGATGTCTTGAATGTGGATAACACTAAAAGTGACATATCAGGTTAATTGTTTCCTACATACAGAACACTTTCTGACGTCTCTGTAGCAGGCGACCATTGAAAACATTGTGGCAAAAGGAGAAATTGCTCATAATTGCCGCATTATTTTCATTTTAACTGAATAATTGTTCTGTAGAGATTTTCCATATATTTGTCCAGATGTTTTCAAAGTCGTCTGCTGCAGATTTGTTGTATGTGGGAAAGGGTTAAGTAATTAGAGGAACAGATTTGACTCAAACTATCAAGCAGACAAAACCCATTGTTTGATATTTGCTTGTAAATCATATGGACATGTCAATGTCATTGGATTTCATCTGTATGATGTATGTATGCAGTGATGCTAAAAATGAGATCCTCTGTCTCAAGAGAGAAATGCCATGACTTCGCTTTGGGAAAATATACCATTAATATACCACATTCAACACTTGTTGATTGATTGATTGGGGTTTGACGCCGTTTTCAACAATTTTCTAGTCATATCAAGGCTGCAAGTTCACCAACTCATATGTTTCCTGGTTTTCTTAAACCAGTACTTCACACAACATACTTTCCAAGCAACTGGCTGCTTTTTCCACATAGACTGTAAGCCCATTGGTGAAAGGCGAATGACCCTTGTCACAGTGACTTTTGTCAAACGTCGGAAAGAATGTTGGCCGTGATGGGGTTCGAACTCACAACCCCTGGATTGACAGCCCGCGTCTCTACCGACTGAGCTACCGGCGTTCAGCCATATACAACACTTGACCAACAGACAACTATGAATACATCTAGGAAAATATTGTAATAAATGAAGCCAAGAGCAACCTCGCGCTTTACCAAGAATAGCGGTAAAGTGGGTGGGGTAATAACGGGGTTCTAGTGTATAATTATTTAGAGTTGGAAACATTTTGGCTAAGTGCAACAATGTTTTTCGAAAGTCATTGGATGCAGACACATCAAAACGCGACTGCATGTTGAAAAGTGCTGAGTATCTAGTACAAAATCCTGGGAATACTGCAATAATATATCTATCCATTCCCTTATAAATCTGGGTTCCTACATTTCAGGACATAGCATTTGTTTAACCCTTTCCCACCTGCAGACACATTTTGACGCAATAGTAGCAGATGACTTTTGAAAACATTGAAGCCAAAGGTGAAATTGCTCATAATGAGCAATTTCTTCTTTGGCCACAGTGTTTTAACTTTACTTAACAATTAAGCTTTTATGGACATTTTCAAGTTTTTGTTTACAATATTTTCAAATTCGTCTGCTTTGTTGTAATGTGGGAAGGGTTAAAAGAGTTTCTGGAATTTTATATGAGCAATTTCACCTTTGCCAAAAAGAATATTCAGAAATGATACAGGTATTATCAATACATATTATAAATAATTTGTGGCAGATCAGGCCCCTACCCCCTCCCCCCTCCTTGTGTTTGTTACCTTGGTAAGCCTAGGACTGTTATTAAGTCACCCAGGGATCATGACAATCTGTAAAATATCATCCCGGTACCCAGGCTATTCATAAAATATATCATATATTTTATGAATAGACTGGGTACAGAGGATGGTAAAATATATGCTGTGATAAAAATTATGAAAAACGATGTAAAACCCTAATCAAACAAATTGTTTTAATCGTCAAAATTCGGTGTATATTTTAATACTGGATAAATGTGTTCATATCAACAAGGTACATTTAACATGGCAGC
Organism: Serripes groenlandicus; assembly: GCA_031761405.1. NCBI lineage: Eukaryota > Metazoa > Mollusca > Bivalvia > Cardiida > Cardiidae > Serripes > Serripes groenlandicus. Next base: position 204,280,362 of record JASEVX010000001.1, read on the forward strand.
TTATGCAATTTTGTAATGCGAGATACAAGATTGAAATTTTCCCAATGTCGGTGAAGGCAGTAACAGCCACAATGACATACAATAGTTCAACATATTGAGTAAATGTTTTTAATAAATGACTAGTTTCAACTTCATTGCATAAAAAGACAACGTAAAGGAGCTAGCTAGGGGTCAAGAATCAAAAAGGGGCCAAACAAAAATATTGGTTCAGTGGTTTTTGGAATACCACAAGCTTGGGGATGGGTTCATCAAGTGGTAGTTTCAATGAAATAGCTGATAAACCATTTCCCTCATATAACAAAGCTGTATCTGACGACTTTGGGGGAAAAAGATCGTTATGAAATAAAACACATTGTTGAAAAAAAGAGAAGAATATATCATCTGCTGCTGATGTCTTCATAATGTGTCTGCATGTGGGAAAGATTTAAAGTTCCTTATAAATACATGTGGTGTTTATAATGTTAAAAAGTGTTATCTGCTGCATTATTGTTGGGGCAGCTGATAAAGAAAAGTCAAAAGGGTAAAATTAACTTAACCCTTTCCCTCATATAGACACTTCCTGACGCCTCTGCAGCAGACAGCTTTTTGAAAACATAGTGACAAAAGAAGAAATTGCACAAAACGTGCAATTTCTCCTTTTGCCACAATGTTTTCCACTTTTAGTCATAGGTTATCCATTCAATTATGGAGAGTTTCTGTGTTTTGACAAAATACGTTCAAAGTCGTCTGCTGCAGAATTGTCGTATGAGGGAAAGGGTTAACCCCTGATTTTTGTTTTGGTATACATGAGTCAATTGATTATGTATCAGACCCCTACTATGTGATACTAGGCTATTCACGGGGATGATAGTCAAGTAAAGTGTGATAAAGTACTGATGGTGCATGTGATAGTATTTTGTAACTTAATTCAATTTGATACAAGTAAACAGCGAATCACCACAACAGATAACAAGCTAATTATTAGGTTACCCCCTTAGCACATTCTTTCCTGAAGACAACTTTTAACCCTTTCCCACATACAGAAAATCTGCAGCAGACGACTTTGAAAACATACCCTAAAACAGTTGGAAACTCCCTTTAAATGAAAGTACAATAATTGGATAGAGTTGAAAACATGGTGACAAAAAGAGAAATTGCTCGTTTTGAGCAATTTCTTCTTTTGTCAACATGTTTTCAAAAAGCAGTCTGCTGCATAGGCGTCAGAAAGCGTCTATATGAGGAAAAGGGTTAAAACTTTATGTTTGAAAATGAAGCCATTGTACTTACTGCTAGCGAAGAATAATGACTCCAGGTCTTTAAAAATTGCTTCCAGTAAAGTTTGGTTGATACAGGTCCAGTGGTTTTGGAGGAAAAGTCGTTTGACGTTAAAAGTTTATTTTAAACCCTTTTCTGATACCACCTGATGGCTATCTTTTTCAACCATTAAATAAAGCTTGAACATGTTATGTAGAGGGTCACTGAAGGGGCTTGGAATCAGAGATATAGAATGATAATGTTTTGTCATTTCTGAAGCTGTATGGCCGCAATATTTTTCAACCAATCAATAATTGGCTTGAACAGCTTTTGTAAAAGTTCACTTTAAGAGCATTTCTACCATATTATTACTGTGAATTTTGGCTAAAATTGGTCCAGTGGTATAAGAGATGTCGTTTGGAGCTAAAGGTAAATGATCATGGAGGGTCCCGATGGAAGAACGTTGGACAGAGAATTATCAGGATAGCCTTTCAAAATTGTATCAATTTGTCCTTATTTCATACTAAAGTATTCGGTCATCTTTATCAGTACTTATCCTTAAGGGCTCTTGAGGAAGACCCTAATTTTAGGTCATAGGATGAGAATATCATGTGTGGGTGAAATTTAAGCCATTCCCAAAGTGCCGACACATTATGACATGTCTGCAGCTGAAGATGTTTGAAAATATAATGGCCACAAGAACAAATTGCTCTTTGTCATAAAACATGAAATCTCTCCCTTTCTTACAATGTATGCCTTTAGCACTAAATCAAATTGCAGTTGAATTTTCTTGACGTTTCTGAAGAAGTTTAAAATAGCAGTCGACTCTACAAATATCATATCCGGTTAACCCTTCGTTTCCAACATAGGAATCTGCTGTGGTCGAGTGGTTAGCGTCGGGGATTTCGAAACCGGGTGTCCCGGGTTCGATCCCCAGTCGCGGCAATTCGGTCATGGTGGAGTGCCCTTGGGCAAGGCACATTTTCTAGCCTAGTACTGGTTTGTTCACCCAGGGAACATGAATAATAAAATTTAAATGCGCTCTAAATGACCTTAGCTGTCGATGCGCCATAAAACAATATACATTCATTCATTCATTCGTTTCCAACATACAACATAACTGCAGCAGGTGACTTTGAAAACATATTGGCAAAAATATGGAACTTATCTATAAATGAGATTTCAATTATTAAATAAAGATGAAAACATTGTGGCAAAAGGGGAAATTGCTCATCTTGAGCAATTTTGACACAATAATTTCAAAAGTGGTCTGCTGCTAAGGCAGAAAGCGTCCTTTATTTTTTTTTTATAAATGAAAGCATGAGTAATTATTAAATGGAGTTGAAAACACTGACAAAAGGCGAAATTGGTCATGATGAGCAATTTCTCCTTTTGCCATTATGTTTTCTCAAATCATCTGCTGCAGAAGCGTTGGAAGGCGTCTATACATGGGAAAAGTTTTAGTTCTTTTCTAAAGATAAGCTTCCAAATGTCCACATGCCAGAATGTTTTTCCTGAAATGTATTGAAAGCAGGCAAATGGACAACTATTATATGAGATTATATGAGATAGATGATTAATTCCATATACATGCTTAAGTATGTATTGTGAGAAGATGAACTTCTGCCTGTTTGGACTGAAGCCATTCATGTGTGGGATTTAGTACACAAAAAGAATTAAATCAACCATTGCATTTTATGAACCTCACAGTGCCCCTACCCTTACAATACTGATTTTTTTTTTTTAAATGGTCTTGTCGAGCTTTGCATTTGGAAGAATTCCCAGCAATTTGTTAGGGATATCATGATAAAAATCATTGAGTTGTGCAGATAAAAGTATAGATTCTGGTCAGATGGCACGGATGAAACTTCTCGTCTGGCTCTATACTGGTGACACAGGCTTCACAAAATTGTTTCAAGTAGTAAAAGGGTTAACCCTTTCCCACATACAGCAAATCTGCAGCAGACAACTTTGAAAACATACCCGTTAAATTGGAAACTCCTTTTAAATGAAAGTACAATATTTGAATAGAGTTGAAAACATGGTGACAAAAGGAGAAATTGCTTGTTTTAAACAATTTCTTCTTTTGTCGCAATGTTTTCAAAAAGCCGCCTGCTGCAGAAGCGTCAGAGATCAACTAAATGAGGGAAAGGGTTAACTATTTTTCCATATTAGCTGTATTTTAGAGTGGTATGAATTGAAAACATTGATGAAAAAGTAAGTTTTAACCATGAGCAATTTCTCGTTTGGCAATTAATTCATGATGGATATGAAGAAAAATCCTTTGACATTAAGTTTTCAAATGTGGTCTGCTACAGAGGCATCAGAAAGCGTTTACTTTTGGGAAAGGGTTAAGCAATCAAAACGTTTATTTGATTGGACTATTTTCTCGTTACATACAGAAAACAAAATAAGAAACATTATGATGATTTTAAAATAATCATTTTCCGTTTACAGCAAATCTGCAGCAGACAAGTTTGAAATCACGTAGGCAAAAATATTGTAAACCTCTTGTTTTGAGCAATTTCTTCTTTTGTCACAAAGTTTTCAAACATTGTCTGCTGCAGAGGCATCAGAAAGTGTCTGTTTAATTTAAACATATTTGATTGAGAAATAGTTATACATCAGTATATATGTAATACATGTCATGTACATAGGATTGGAAAACAAGTGTCATAGACACTTATACAAATTCCTTTCCTCAGACAAATTTGCATCATATTTAAAATTGCATGGCATATTGATAGCGCGTTTGCATAATACATGTATATGATAATTGAAATTAGATTATTGTAACTATTGTCTCAATAGATCTTACTTTAGATTATAAATTTGTTTATAATATCAGTAACCGTTATATGTCACACCCAGAGTACCCAGCAGCAAACAATATGTAGACGACAATCTGGTTGTCTGTTTGTGGGAAAGGGTTAATCTACAAACTGGGAAGTGTAGCTTTCATACAGATAATTCTCTTTTTTCCTCTATGTTTTCACAAGAAGCCTGCAGCAGAGGCATTACAAGTTTAATTGGAAATGGGTTAAGCCTTTTCCACTTGTAGATGCATTTTGACGTGTTGACAGCAGACGATTCTTGAAAACATTGTGGCAAAGTGAGAAACTACTCATAATGAGCAATATCCCAATTTTGCCACAATGTTTTCAACTATATTCAATTATCGTTTACTTTCGTTAACAAAGATTTGTCATTGTTTTACCAAAATGTTTTGAAAGTCGTCTGCTTCAGATTTGTCGTATGGGGGGAAAGGGTTCAATGAGTAAGAGATCTTGTGTGGTGAAACTGAGACCCTGGAGTATGGGATATATTTGCTCTTAGGATAGTCATGCTTTCACAGTTCAGAGTATTAGTACATTGAATGTAAACATTATGAGTTAATCCTTTCCCTCATATAGACGCTTTCTGACGCCTCTGCAGCAGACGGCTTTTTTGAAAAAACATAGTGACAAAAGAAGAAATTGCTCAAAACGAGCAATTTCTACTTTTGCCACAATGTTTTCCACTTTTAGTCATAGGTTATCCATTGAATTATAGAGATTTTCTATTTTTTGACAAAATATGTTCAAAGTCGTCTGCTGCAGAATTGTCGTATGTAGGAAAGGGTTAATCCTTTCCAATATACAACAAATCTGCACCAGACGAAATTGATAAATAACGTCTATGCAAAACATTTGGAAAATATCTATAACTGAAATGATTCTTTCTCAATTGAGTTGAAAACGTTGTGGCAAAAGTGGAAATTGCTCATTATGAGTAATTTAAGCTGCTTTTGCCACTATGTTTTCAAAAGTCGTCTGCTGCAGAGGCGTCAGAAAGCGGCTGTATGTGGGAAAGTGTTAAAACAACAAATATTGAAATTGACTCTTTCTCTTTTACACTCAACGTTAAACAACGGGAGCCGACCACTATTAAAATATATTGTGGAAAAAGGAGAAATTGCTATTATTCTTTATCCACAACATGTTCAACTCTCGTATCAAACCATTCTTCTAATTATACAGATTTTACAATAGTTTCTGTGGACTACTCTGAGAGCATTAGATGCTTAAATGAAAGAAAGGGTTGAAAACTGCGCTAAGTAGTGTATTTAACCCTTTCCCACATACAACAATTCTGCAGCAGACGATTTTGAAAGTATCCAGACAAACACACAGATAAGCTCTATAAATGAAGGTATAATTACTGAAAACAGTTGAAAACATTGTGACAAAAGAAGAAATTGCTTGTTTTGAGTAATTTCTTCTTTTGTCGCCATGTTTTTCAAAGGCCGATTGCTGCAGAGACGTTAGAAAGTGTCTATATGTGGGAAAGGGTTAATAAACCAATTACCTGATTAGCCATTTTAAATGATTTGTTTCCAAATTGAAAGCATTCATTGAAAAGAAGATAAAATCAAGTAAACAAGAGGCCCAAGAGGGCCAGTATCGCTCCACGGCCATAAGGCAAAAATAAAATCTCCAAACAGCCCTGCCCCGTGGTGGCTATTTTTTTTACCAACCACCATGGCTTAAAGGAATCTTGTAGAGTGTCACCAAAGGAATGTTTCTGCAAAATTATTTGAAAATATGCCTGACACTTTCGGAGGAGAAGATTTTTTAAGTTTTCACTATGGTCATATAAGTCAAAATAGCCCCGCCCTCTGTCGGCCATGTTTTTCGACCAATCAACATGGTTTGAAGGAATCTGATAGAGGGTCACCCAATGAACATTTCTACAAAATTATTTGAAAATCGGCTGAACACTTTCGGAGAAGAAGATGTTTTAAGTTTTCACTATAGCTATATAACGCAAAAAAGCCCCGCCCCCTGGCGGCCATGTTTTTCGCCCAATCAACATTTCTTGAAGGAATCTAATTAAGGTTCACACAAGGAACATTTCTACAAAATTATTTGAAAATCGGCCTGACACTTTTGGAGGAGAAGATTTCTTAAGTTTGCTCTTTAGCCATATAGGCAAAATAGCCCCGCCCTGTGACGGCCATGTTTTTTTACCAATCAACATGGCTTGAAGGAATCTGATAGAGGGTCACCCACGGAACATTTCTACATAATTATTTGAAAATCTGCTGAACACTTTTTGAGAAGAAGATTATTTAAGTTTTCACTATAGCTATATAAGGCAAAAAAGCCCCGCCCCCTGGCGGCCATGTTTTTCGCCCAATCAAAATTTCTTGAAGGAATCTAATAAAGGGTCACCCAAGGAACATTTCTACAAAATTATTTGAAAATCGGCCTGACACTTTCGGAGAAGAAGATTTTTTAAGTTCTCACTATTTTTTTCTTTCGGTTGCCATGGAAACCAGAATTTTGAATGGATCAAAAAAATTTGAAGGAATTTAGTAGAGGACATTGAGAGGATGCTTCCCATGAAGTTTCAACCAAATTGGCCAAGTGGTTAGGGAGAAGAAGTCGTTTAAAGGAAAAAGTTAACGCACGCACGCACGCACGCACGCACGCACGCACGCACGCACGCACGGACGCACGACGGACAATTCGCCATGACATAAGCTCGACTGGCTTTCAGCCAGTGGAGCTAAAAATCATGTGACATTTTGTAACAACTTTTGTTAAAGTTGAATTGCCATTCAAGTGCAATTTCTCCTTTTCCAAAAATGTTTTAAGACGCCATCTGTATCATAAGAAGGATTAACATACTTGAAAGAATATTATTTTGAATTTTTTGTTTGTTTTAATGGTATCATTGGATATCAATCTTCTTTTATTGACTCTTTCCTTCTTTCGATATTTCTAGATGCTTTCATATTTACCTCATTTCTTGATACAGATACAGACTTTTTAGATCACCCGAGTCAAAGGCTCAAGGTCATCTATTCCTATTTCTCTCTGACCGTCGTCTGTCGTCCGTCTGTAATTAACTTTTAGCTTAATTCAAACCGCATCTCCTCCAAAACAAATGGACTAATACCCTTTCCCTCATACGACAATTCTGCAGCAGACGACTTTGAACGTATTTTGTCAAAACATAGAAAATCTCCATAATTGAATGGATAATCTATGACAAAAAGTGAAAAACATTGTGGCAAAAGGAGAAATTGCACGTTTTGTGCAATTTCTTCTTTTGTCACTATGTTTTCAAAAAGCCGTCTGCTGCAGAGGCATATGAGGGAAAGGGTTAAATGAAATTCCACTGTAATGTTCCTTTGGTGGTCTACTTTCAAAATTGGTGAAAGATTTAAATCATATACAGAAATTTGGTTGCTGCAGCATCAATAAAGAGGGAAAAAGCCTAAACTTTAAAATTCTTCTCCTGAATCAGTATGTCTGATTCCAAGAGTATTAGGTGAATATGTTCCTTATTTAGGTGACCCTCTACTAAAATTGTCTAGCCATATTGTTTTGTTAATTAACATGTAAGCCAGGCGGCATCAGTAAAACTGCAAAATAACTAAACTTTAAAATTCCATTCTTATGTAAGTGATTGTCTGATTTCAAGATTATTTTGGAGAAATTTTCCTTAAGTGACCCTCTACATTATAAACTTAATTGTTTAAAAACCATATTTATTGGCTGAAAAACAAAGACACCTGGCTGCATAAAAAAAGGGGTAATTTGAACTTTAATATTCAAACAACATCTCCTAAACCACCAAAGTAATATCAATAAAACTTCACAGGAATGTTCCTTTGGTGGTTGGCTTTCAAAATGGCTCTAAGATTTAATGCCTATTTACAAAGGTCGAAATGTTGGTTTATTTGCCGAGGGGTCATGAATAAGTGAACTGTTGCCGTTATATAACTGAACTAATGTTGAAAACAGCATTATATCCCAATAAAACAGAACAAATTTACAGTCTCCACCACTCCTTGCAGTTTCATTCCCACTCTTGGTCAAATTTTCCTAGAAATCAGTAGTTTGTCAACAAGTCTTACTATTTATACGCAGGTGATCCATCTAGGGAAAATCTTGGCCCTCTTGTTTTCTGTAGTAAGCAATTTCCACTTTCCTCAGACATTTTGAAAGTAGAACTTTATATAAATAGACAGGTCGTAAGTTTGACAGTGTTGTAAAAACCGGTAGATATACTAAAAATGGTGTGCCTGTATGTTATTCCTCTCCCACATAAAGAAGCTTTCTGACAGCTTTGCAGCAGACGATTTTTGACAACATTGTGTCAAAAGGAGAATTGGCTGAAAATGAGCAATATCTCCTTTTACCTTTTCAACCCTAACTAATAGTTTATCTCCTGGAGAGCCCGGCCGGGTAGCTCAATTAGTAGCGTATCTGACTCGTGATCTGGAGGTCACGGGTTCGATACCCGGTTGCGGCGACATTCTTTCGGGCGATGTTTTCCATTGCCTCTCACCTCTGATCTATGTGAGAAAGTAGTCAGTGGCTTCGAAAGAATGTTGTGTAAGTACTGGTGTGGGAAAGCCAGGAAAACATGGGTAGGTGCACTGACCGCCGTGATATGACCAAAGCTGTTGAAAGCGGCGTTAAACTCCAAACAAACAAATTATCTCCTGGAGATTTTTCATGTTTTTGCCACTTTGTTTACAAAGTTGTCTGGAGCAGAATTGTTGTATGCGGGAAAGGTTTCAAGGAATAAGCTGACTCACTCATCAACTTCCTGAATATTCATTTATCAAGTACTCCACCGATGTTGTTTTTTTTTTTTTTTTTCAACCAAGCGTGAAAAATGTCATATTAATCATGCCCCACAAAAATTCAAATGTATATATATACCTTCACCATTTAGAAAATGAACAATTGGGAGAGAGCACACACTACAAAGGGAAACAACTCCACATCTATACATCAATATGTGTATCGGAGTTACTTTTGCTAATAGGTCACAGAAACTGGAGATATGGGGGATAAGTAAATTACTTCTAGTTTCCAAAATCACTTGCAGTGAATCGTAGCAATGCAAAAAAAACAACCTCTTCAAATATGTAGACACAATTTGTCACATCTGAAGCAGACAAAGTTTGAAAACATTGGGACTAAACAGTAAAGAAGAAATTGCTGATAATAGGCAATTTCTCC
>JASEVX010000001.1:204289818-204535337 GCA_031761405.1 Serripes groenlandicus
AATAGGTGTTAACATTTGTGTACCGTATAAAATGATGGGTGTTTTAAAAATACTGATATCACAGGGCCTTTTTACCTTATATAAGTGACGCCGTTAAACGGTGTCTTCCCAATTGGAAAAACGTTGTTTTATTCCCAAATGGAAAAAAATATTTCCCAAAATCTAAAAAAAAAAAAAAAAAAAAAAAATTTTTTTTTTTTTTTTAAAGTGAAATGAAGTGGAATACACTATTAACAGATATATTTGTCTTGTTTAAGGTAATATGATTGTTTAATTGCATTATATAAACCAAAAGTCTTAAGTTATTGTAAAAAGGACTATTTATATAGCCACACGTTATATGTCTAATTTTTCCAAATTTGGCAAAAAATCGCGCTAAAATCTCCCAAAATGAAAGGCTAAGGCCTCTTCCCAATTTCTGGAAAAAAGGCCCTGTATCATAGCCGACAATTAGTCAACTATTACTTAAGTGGTGGTTATTGCCTTTTGGATGTTTTACTCAATTTGTATTATAAAATGTTCGTCCCAATTGCAATCTGCCTATATCAATTCTCATTGACCTGCACAAGACAACATTTAAAAGAGAAGATGACTACTCCTTCTAACAAGCGACCAAGAGTTGAAGTTTCAGTCTCCGTAAAAAGAGACATTTGTCTTTCAACGGCCCTTTTTAGGGCCACAAATTTCTAGAAAGTCTTCTTTCCAAATTGTCTATTTATTACGAACCCATATGCATGTACAAATCTGATAGCAACGGCCCTTTTTAGGGTCACAAACAAACATAAAGTCTACTATCCCAACTCTTTTAAACGGCCCTTTTTAGGGTCATAAACAAACATAAAGTCTACTATCCCAACTCTTTTAACGGCCCTTCTTAGGGCCACAAACAAACAGAAAGTCTACAATCCCAATTGTCAATTTATTATTATTATTGACTGGTAAAGTATAAAAAAGCAAAACAGAACATATCAAATAACTAGTTATTTCTTAAAAATATATTCATTTACAAACTTAATACATTTAGTTATCGACATTCGTTAATATGAAAATGTACAAAATGTATAGGTTGAAGAGATCCGCTTTTGCTGTGGTAAATCTAAAACGTTTGTTATTTAGTACGATGTACGGTGTTTAGGTAAATATTAACCTCCGATTCGACTGATTCGTTAATCGGGAAAATTCGTTTGTCGGAATTATTCATGGGGAACAAAGTTGTCTGGATTAACGAGGTTCGACTGTATTTATAGATCAGTGTGAAAAAAGATTACTGCATTCAACAAAGATTATTTTATTGCTCAGTAAATTTCTAAAATGTAAATTTATTGCATGCTTTTACATAATAAATCTAAAAAAAGAGCAATAAACTAAAACATAAATCAAATGAGTATTGAGCTTTGGTCCCAATATTTAACCCTTTCCCACATACTACAAATCTGCAGCAGACAACTTTCACACATCTGGACAAAAATGCTAAAAACATATTTAAATGAAAGTCATTGAATAAAGATGAAAACATTGTGACAAAAGGAGAAATTGTTAATTATGAGCAACTTCTCTTTTGTCATAATGTTTTCAAAAGTCATCTGCTATAGAGGTGTCATAATGGATATATAAGTGTGAAAGGGTTAAACCTAAAACAGATTGCTTAAACTGAGTAATATTTCTTACAATATTTCTAGTGTACCATGTCAGCTATAACTGTAAGGATAGACAATGGCCTTCCGTCCGTCCGTCACAAAATCTTGTGTCCCCCAGTGTCCTAAAGATAATGCTTCTCCAAGCAAATAAAATAAATTTCATTTTAAAAAGTTACAATACATGGTAAAATGATGAGCTGAAAGTGGGTGAACTAAAGTAGATTAAATTGGTATAATTACAAAAGGATATCAATTTCAAAGTGATCAGAGAAACACAGTTTGCTTGAAGTACATGTATCAGTTAACCCTTTTCCCTTAGAAACTGATTCTTTCTGATGCCTCTGCCTCAGAAATTCTTTGAAAATGGTGAAAACAATGTGGAAAATAGAAAATTTCTTCCTTTGTGTACAATTAATGTTTTCAAATGTGTATCAAAATCCTACATCTATTTTGCCAGATGTTTCATTTCATTCTCTGATGTCTTGAATGTGGATAACACTAAAAGTGACATATCAGGTTAATTGTTTCCTACATACAGAACACTTTCTGACGTCTCTGTAGCAGGCGACCATTGAAAATATTGTGGCAAAAGGAGAAATTGCTCATAATTGCCGCATTATTTTCATTTTAACTGAATAATTGTTCTGTAGAGATTTTCCATATATTTGTCCAGATGTTTTCAAAGTCGTCTGCTGCAGATTTGTTGTATGTGGGAAAGGGTTAAGTAATTAGAGGAACAGATTTGACTCAAACTATCAAGCAGACAAAACCCATTGTTTGATATTTGCTTGTAAATCATATGGACATGTCAATGTCATTGGATTTCATCTGTATGATGTGTGTATGCAGTGATGCTAAAAATGAGATCCTCTGTCTCAAGAGAGAAATGCCATGACTTCGCTTTGGGAAAATATACCATTAATATACCACATTCAACACTTGTTGATTGATTGATTGGGGTTTGACGCCGTTTTCAACAATTTTCTAGTCATATCAAGGCTGCAAGTTCACCAACTCATATGTTTCCTGGTTTTCTTAAACCAGTACTTCACACAACATACTTTCCAAGCAACTGGCTGCTTTTTCCACATAGACTGTAAGCCCATTGGTGAAAGGCGAATGACCCTTGTCACAGTGACTTTTGTCAAACGTCGGAAAGAATGTTGGCCGTGATGGGGTTCGAACTCACAACCCCTGGATTGACAGCCCGCGTCTCTACCGACTGAGCTACCGGCGTTCAGCCATATACAACACTTGACCAACAGACAACTATGAATACATCTAGGAAAATATTGTAATAAATGAAGCCAAGAGCAACCTCGCGCTTTACCAAGAATAGCGGTAAAGTGGGTGGGGTAATAACGGGGTTCTAGTGTATAATTATTTAGAGTTGGAAACATTTTGGCTAAGTGCAACAATGTTTTTCGAAAGTCATTGGATGCAGACACATCAAAACGCGACTGCATGTTGAAAAGTGCTGAGTATCTAGTACAAAATCCTGGGAATACTGCAATAATATATCTATCCATTCCCTTATAAATCTGGGTTCCTACATTTCAGGACATAGCATTTGTTTAACCCTTTCCCACCTGCAGACGCATTTTGACGCAATAGTAGCAGATGACTTTTGAAAACATTGAAGCCAAAGGTGAAATTGCTCATAATGAGCAATTTCTTCTTTGGCCACAGTGTTTTAACTTTACTTAACAATTAAGCTTTTATGGACATTTTCAAGTTTTTGTTTACAATATTTTCAAAGTCGTCTGCTTTGTTGTAATGTGGGAAGGGTTAAAAGAGTTTCTGGAATTTTATATGAGCAATTTCACCTTTGCCAAAAAGAATATTCAGAAATGATACAGATATTATCAATACATATTATAAATAATTTGTGGCAGATCAGGCCCCTACCCCCTCCCTCCTCCTTGTGTTTGTTACCTTGGTAAGCCTAGGACTGTTATTAAGTCACCCAGGGATCATGACAATCTGTAAAATATCATCCCGGTACCCAGGCTATTCATAAAATATATCATATATTTTATGAATAGACTGGGTACAGAGGATGGTAAAATATGTGCTGTGATAAAAATTATGAAAAACGATGTAAAACCCTAATCAAACAAATTGTTTTAATCGTCAAAATTCGGTGTATATTTTAATACTGGATAAATGTGTTCATATCAACAAGGTACATTTAACATGGCAGCTTATGCAATTTTGTAATGCGAGATACAAGATTGAAATTTTCCCAATGCCGGTGAAGGCAGAAACAGCCACAATGACATACAATATTTCAACATATTGAGTAAATGTTTTTAAGAAATGACTTAAGTTTCAACTTGATTGCATAAAAAGACAACGTAAAGGAGCTAGCTAGGGGTCAAGAATCAAAAAGGGGCCAAACAAAAATATTGGTTCAGTGGTTTTTGGAATACCACAAGCTTGGGGATGGGTTCATCAAGTGGTAGTTTCAATGAAATAGCTGATAAACCATTTCCCTCATATAACAAAGCTGTATCTGACGACTTTGGGGGAAAAAGATTGGTATGAAATAAAACACATTGTTGAAAAAAAGAAAAGAATATATCATCTGCTGCTGATGTCTTCATAATGTGTCTGCATGTGGGAAAGATTTAAAGTTCCTTATAAATACATGCAGCGTTTATAATGTTAAAAAGTGTTATCTGCTGCATTATTGTTGGGGCAACTGATAAAAAAAGTCAAAAGGGTAAAATTAACTTAACCCCTGATTTTTGTTTTGGTATACATGAGTCAATTGATTATGTATCAGACCCCTACTATGTGATACTAGGCTATTCACGGGGATGATAGTCAAGTAAAGTGTGATAAAGTACTGATGGTGCATGTGATAGTATTTTGTAACTTAATTCAATTTGATACAAGTAAACAGCGAATCACCACAACAGATAACAAGCTAATTATTAGGTTACCCCCTTAGCACATTCTTTCCTGAAGACAACTTTTAACCCTTTCCCACATACAGAAAATCTGCAGCAGACGACTTTGAAAACATACCCTAAAACAGTTGGAAACTCCCTTTAAATGAAAGTACAATAATTGGATAGAGTTGAAAACATGGTGACAAAAAGAGAAATTGCTCGTTTTGAGCAATTTCTTCTTTTGTCGACATGTTTTCAAAAAGGAGTCTGCTGCATAGGCGTCAGAAAGCGTCTATATGAGGAAAAGGGTTAAAACTTTATGTTTAAAAATGAAGCCATTGTACTTACTGCTAGCGAAGAATAATGACTCCAGGTCTTTAAAAATTGCTTCCAGTAAAGTTTGGTTGATACAGGTCCAGTGGTTTTGGAGGAAAAGTCGTTTGACGTTAAAAGTTTATTTTAAACCCTTTTCTGATACCACCTGATGGCTATCTTTTTCAACCATTAAATAAAGCTTGAACATGTTATGTAGAGGGTCACTGAAGGGGCTTGGAATCAGAGATATAGAATGATAATGTTTTGTCATTTCTGAAGCTGTATGGCCGCAATATTTTTCAACCAATCAATAATTGGCTTGAACAGCTTTTGTAAAAGTTCACTTTAAGAGCATTTCTACCATATTATTACTGTGAATTTTGGCTAAAATTGGTCCAGTGGTATAAGAGATGTCGTTTGGAGCTAAAGGTAAATGATGGAGGGTCCCGATGGAAGAACGTTGGACAGAGAATTATCAGGATAGCCTTTCAAAATTGTATCAATTTGTCCTTATTTCATACTAAAGTATTCGGTCATCTTTATCAGTACTTATCCTTAAGGGCTCTTGAGGAAGACCCTAATTTTAGGTCATAGGATGAGAATATCATGTGTGGGTGAAATTTAAGCCATTCCCAAAGTGCCGACACATTATGACATGTCTGCAGCTGAAGATGTTTGAAAATATAATGGCCACAAGAACAAATTGCTCTTTGTCATAAAACATGAAATCTCTCCCTTTCTTACAATGTATGCCTTTAGCACTAAATCAAATTGCAGTTGAATTTTCTTGACGTTTCTGAAGAAGTTTAAAATAGCAGTCAACTCTACAAATATCATATCCGGTTAACCCTTCGTTTCCAACATAGGAATCTGCTGTGGTCGAGTGGTTAGCGTCGGGGATTTCGAAACCGGGTGTCCCGGGTTCGATCCCCAGTCGCGGCAATTCGGTCATGGTGGAGTGCCCTTGGGCAAGGCACATTTTCTAGCCTAGTACTGGTTTGTTCACCCAGGGAACATGAATAATAAAATTTAAATGCGCTCTAAATGACCTTAGCTGTCGATGCGCCATAAAACAATATACATTCATTCATTCATTCGTTTCCAACATACAACATAACTGCAGCAGGTGACTTTGAAAACATATTGGCAAAAATATGGAACTTATCTATAAATGAGATTTCAATTATTAAATAAAAATGAAAACATTGTGGCAGAAGGGGAAATTGCTCATCTTGAGCAATTTTGACACAATAATTTCAAAAGTGGTCTGCTGCTAAGGCAGAAAGGGTCCTTTATTTTTTTTTTATAAATGAAAGCATGAGTAATTATTAAATGGAGTTGAAAACACTGACAAAAGGCGAAATTGGTCATGATGAGCAATTTCTCCTTTTGCCACTATGTTTTCTCAAATCATCTGCTGCAGAAGCGTTGGAAGGCGTCTATACATGGGAAAAGTTTTAGTTCTTTTCTAAAGATAAGCTTCCAAATGTCCACATGCCAGAATGTTTTTCCTGAAATGTATTGAAAGCAGGCAAATGGACAACTATTATATGAGATAGATGATTAATTCCATATACATGCTTAAGTATGTATTGTGAGCAGATGAACTTCTGCCTGTTTGGACCGAAGCCATTCATGTGTGGGATTTAGTACACAAAAAGAATTAAATCAACCATTGCATTTTATGAACCTCACAGTGCCCCTACCCTTACAATACTGTACTGATTTTTTTTTTTTAAATGGTCTTGTCGAGCTTTGCATTTGGAAGAATTCCCAGCCATTTGTTAGGGATATCATGATAAAAATCATTGAGTTGTGCAGATAAAAGTATAGATTCTGGTCAGATGGCACGGATGAAACTTCTCGTCTGGCTCTATACTGGTGACACAGGCTTCACAAAATTGTTTCAAGTAGTAAAAGGGTTAACCCTTTCCCACATACAGCAAATCTGCAGCAGACAACTTTGAAAACATACCCGTTAAATTGGAAACTCCTTTTAAATGAAAGTACAATATTTGAATAGAGTTGAAAACATGGTGACAAAAGGAGAAATTGCTTGTTTTAAACAATTTCTTCTTTTGTCGCAATGTTTTCAAAAAGCCGCCTGCTGCAGAAGCGTCAGAGATCAACTAAATGAGGGAAAGGGTTAACTATTTTTCCATATTAGCTGTATTTTAGAGTGGTATGAATTGAAAACATTGATGAAAAAGTAAGTTTTAACCATGAGCAATTTCTCGTTTGGCAATTAATTCATGATGGATATGAAGAAAAATCCTTTGACATTAAGTTTTCAAATGTGGTCTGCTACAGAGGCATCAGAAAGCGTTTACTTTTGGGAAAGGGTTAAGCAATCAAAACGTTTATTTGATTGGACTATTTTCTCGTTACATACAGAAAACAAAATAAGAAACATTATGATGATTTTAAAATAATCATTTTCCGTTTACAGCAAATCTGCAGCAGACAAGTTTGAAATCACGTAGGCAAAAATATTGTAAACCTCTTGTTTTGAGCAATTTCTTCTTTTGTCACAAAGTTTTCAAACATTGTCTGCTGCAGAGGCATCAGAAAGTGTCTGTTTAATTTAAACATATTTGATTGAGAAATAGTTATACATCAGTATATATGTAATACATGTCATGTACATAGGATTGGAAAACAAGTGTCATAGACACTTATACAAATTCCTTTCCTCAGACAAATTTGCATCATATTTAAAATTGCATGGCATATTGATAGCGCGTTTGCATAATACATGTATATGATAATTGAAATTAGATTATTGTAACTATTGTCTCAATAGATCTTACTTTAGATTACAAATTTGTTTATAATATCATTAGTCGCCGGGCAGAAGCCCGCGACTTCTATTTTTAATAGCTTTTCGGAAATCACATGGGAGGGCGGCTTATTATTAGAAAGAAACAAATCTAGATGATTTGAACATATTACAATTGTGGTTGTTTACGAACACTAATAAATGACACATCTAAAATGAAATAAATATTCCGATTTTTTAATGTTTGCAGTTTTTTTTTATTTCACTCGCATTTAAGTTTTTTGTCTTATTTACGAAGACAAAAGTGGTCCCTTCAAGACGTGAACCAACACCCCCTAATGCAGACTCTTATATGTCATCATTGAGGTCAATTTCGGATTCTCCTTTTAATAGCAATTTTAACTTACTAAATGTTGTTTTCATGTTCAAAGAGATGTCTTGATTTGTGTAGAATTCATTTAATAATGTTAATCCATGAATATCTAAAGTAGGAACTGTTTCTAAGCTAAATATAGACCCTATTCTGTTGTGTAGTTTCGTGACCTTTAACATCGATTTTCGCGCATGCGCATTTCGATATGAAAAAGCGAGTGATATTATTTTATTTTAGACAAGTACAAGACGAATGTTTGACGCAAAGCGTCAAAGAGAAGCCGCAATATTTCGTTGTACATGTAGAAATAAGAAAAAAAGAACATTTTTAAATCCACAAACAATAGAACAATTTAAACTGTAGACGGTAAGTAATGCTGATATATTTCTCCTTTTGAAGACTTTTGTTTTCTTCAAATTACCTCCCTTTAAAGCAATACCAGGATATTTACCTTGTGATTCGAATAAGATTGACAAACATTGAAATTATATGAATGAATACTATTATTTAAATAAGTAACAACAGCAAAATTAAATTTAAGCCAAGATAAATGTGTACACATTTCGTTAATTTTTTATAGATACCCTAATGTATAGATATGTGTATATAATTTATAAGCAAATGTTTTCATTTCAACGTTCCTAATGTTTGAATAGACTAAGGAAAGTCAAGAATGCATAAATCAATCAATGCAGTCTTTTCCGGCGACATTGATGCCTTGCATCAACTTTCTCTTGTTACCGTTATATGTCACACCCAGAGTACCCAGCAGCAAACAATATGTAGACGACAATCTGGTTGTCTGTTTGTGGGAAAGGGTTAATCTACAAACTGGGAAGTGTAGCTTTCATACAGATATTTCTCTTTTTTCCTCTATGTTTTCACAAGAAGCCTGCAGCAGAGGCATTACAAGTTGTCTTTATTTGGAAATGGGTTAAGCCTTTTCCACTTGTAGATGCATTTTGACGTGTTGACAGCAGACGATTCTTGAAAACATTGTGGCAAAGTGAGAAACTACTCATAATGAGCAATATCCCAATTTTGCCACAATGTTTTCAACTATATTCAATTATCGTTTACTTTCGTTAACAAAGATTTGTCATTGTTTTACCAAAATGTTTTGAAAGTCGTCTGCTTCAGATTTGTCGTATGGGGGGAAAGGGTTCAATGAGTAAGAGATCTTGTGTGGTGAAACTGAGACCCTGGAGTATGGGATATATTTGCTCTTAGGATAGTCATGCTTTCACAGTTCAGAGTATTAGTACATTGAATGTAAACATTATGAGTTAATCCTTTCCCTCATATAGACGCTTTCTGACGCCTCTGCAGCAGACGGCTTTTTTGAAAAAACATAGTGACAAAAGAAGAAATTGCTCAAAACGAGCAATTTCTACTTTTGCCACAATGTTTTCCACTTTTAGTCATAGGTTATCCATTGAATTATAGAGATTTTCTATTTTTTGACAAAATATGTTCAAAGTCGTCTGCTGCAGAATTGTCGTATGTAGGAAAGGGTTAATCCTTTCCAATATACAACAAATCTGCACCAGACGAAATTGATAAATAACGTCTATGCAAAACATTTGGAAAATATCTATAACTGAAATGATTCTTTCTCAATTGAGTTGAAAACGTTGTGGCAAAAGTGGAAATTGCTCATTATGAGTAATTTAAGCTGCTTTTGCCACTATGTTTTCAAAAGTCGTCTGCTGCAGAGGCGTCAGAAAGCGGCTGTATGTGGGAAAGTGTTAAAACAACAAATATTGAAATTGACTCTTTCTCTTTTACACTCAACGTTAAACAACGGGAGCCGACCACTATTAAAATATATTGTGGAAAAAGGAGAAATTGCTATTATTCTTTATCCACAACATGTTCAACTCTCGTATCAAACCATTCTTCTAATTATACAGATTTTACAATAGTTTCTGTGGACTACTCTGAGAGCATTAGATGCTTAAATGAAAGAAAGGGTTGAAAACTGCGCTAAGTAGTGTATTTAACCCTTTCCCACATACAACAATTCTGCAGCAGACGATTTTGAAAGTATCCAGACAAACACACAGATAAGCTCTATAAATGAAGGTATAATTACTGAAAACAGTTGAAAACATTGTGACAAAAGAAGAAATTGCTTGTTTTGAGTAATTTCTTCTTTTGTCGCCATGTTTTTCAAAGGCCGATTGCTGCAGAGACGTTAGAAAGTGTCTATATGTGGGAAAGGGTTAATAAACCAATTACCTGATTAGCCATTTTAAATGATTTGTTTCCAAATTGAAAGCATTCATTGAAAAGAAGATAAAATCAAGTAAAAAATCATGTGACATTTTGTAACAACTTTTGTTAAAGTTGAATTGCCATTCAAGTGCAATTTCTCCTTTTCCAAAAATGTTTTAAGACGCCATCTGTATCATAAGAAGGGTTAACATACTTGAAAGAATATTATTTTGAATTTTTTTTTTGTTTTAATGGTATCATTGGATATCAATCTTCTTTTATTGACTCTTTCCTTCTTTCGATATTTCTAGATGCTTTCATATTTACCTCATTTCTTGATACAGATACAGACTTTTTAGATCACCCGAGTCAAAGGCTCAAGGTCATCTATTCCTATTTCTCTCTGACCGTCGTCTGTCGTCCGTCTGTAATTAACTTTTAGCTTAATTCAAACCGCATCTCCTCCAAAACAAATGGACTAATACCCTTTCCCTCATACGACAATTCTGCAGCAGACGACTTTGAACGTATTTTGTCAAAACATAGAAAATCTCCATAATTGAATGGATAATCTATGACAAAAAGTGAAAAACATTGTGGCAAAAGGAGAAATTGCACGTTTTGTGCAATTTCTTCTTTTGTCACTATGTTTTCAAAAAGCCGTCTGCTGCAGAGGCATATGAGGGAAAGGGTTAAATGAAATTCCACTGTAATGTTCCTTTGGTGGTCTACTTTCAAAATTGGTGAAAGATTTAAATCATATACAGAAATTTGGTTGCTGCAGCATCAATAAGGAGGGAAAAAGCCTAAACTTTAAAATTCTTCTCCTGAATCAGTATGTCTGATTCCAAGAGTATTAGGTGAATATGTTCCTTATTTAGGTGACCCTCTACTAAAATTGTCTAGCCATATTGTTTTGTTAATTAACATGTAAGCCAGGCGGCATCAGTAAAACTGCAAAATAACTAAACTTTAAAATTCCATTCTTATGTAAGTGATTGTCTGATTTCAAGATTATTTTGGAGAAATTTTCCTTAAGTGACCCTCTACATTATAAACTTAATTGTTTAAAAACCATATTTATTGGCTGAAAAACAAAGACACCTGGCTGCATAAAAAAAGGGGTAATTTGAACTTTAATATTCAAACAACATCTCCTAAACCACCAAAGTAATATCAATAAAACTTCACAGGAATGTTCCTTTGGTGGTTGGCTTTCAAAATGGCTCTAAGATTTAATGCCTATTTACAAAGGTCGAAATGTTGGTTTATTTGCCGAGGGGTCATGAATAAGTGAACTGTTGCCGTTATATAACTGAACTAATGTTGAAAACAGCATTATTAGTCGCCGGGCAGAAGCCCGCGACTTCTATTTTTAATAGCTTTTCGGAAATCACATGGGAGGGCGGCTTATTATTAGAAAGAAACAAATCTAGATGATTTGAACATATTACAATTGTGGTTGTTTACGAACACTAATAAATGACACATCTAAAATGAAATAAATATTCCGATTTTTTAATGTTTGCAGTTTTTTTTATTTCACTCGCATTTAAGTTTTTTGTCTTATTTACGAAGACAAAAGTGGTCCCTTCAAGACGTGAACCAACACCCCCTAATGCAGACTCTTATGTGTCATCATTGAGGTCAATTTCGGATTCTCCTTTTAATAGCAATTTTAACTTACTAAATGTTGTTTTCATGTTCAAAGAGATGTCTTGATTTGTGTAGAATTCATTTAATAATGTTAATCCATGAATATCTAAAGTAGGAACTGTTTCTAAGCTAAATATAGACCCTATTCTGTTGTGTAGGTTCGTGACCTTTAACATCGATTTTCGCGCATGCGCATTTCGATATGAAAAAGCGAGTGATATTATTTTATTTTAGACAAGTACAAGACGAATGTTTGACGCAAAGCGTCAAAGAGAAGCCGCAATATTTTCGTTGTACATGTAGAAATAAGAAAAAAAGAACATTTTTAAATCCACAAACAATAGAACAATTTAAACTGTAGACGGTAATGCTGATATATTTCTCCTTTTGAAGACTTTTGTTTTCTTCAAATTACCTCCCTTTAAAGCAATACCAGGATATTTACCTTGTGATTCGAATAAGATTGACAAACATTGAAATTATATGAATGAATACTATTATTTAAATAAGTAACAACAGCAAAATTAAATTTAAGCCAAGATAAATGTGTACACATTTCGTTAATTTTTTATAGATACCCTAATGTAGGTATGAATATAAAATGTATAAGTAAATGTTTTCACTTCAACGATAATAATGTTTGAATAGACTAAGGAAAGTCAAGAATACATAAATAAATCAATGCAGTCTTTTCCGGCGACATTGATGCCTTGCATCAACTTTCTCTTGTATCCCAATAAAACAGAACAAATTTACAGTCTCCACCACTCCTTGCAGTTTCATTCCCACTATTGGTCAAATTTTCCTAGAAATCAGTAGTTTGTCAACAAGTCTTACTATTTATACGCAGGTGATCCATCTAGGGAAAATCTTGGCCCTCTTGTTTTCTGTAGTAAGCAATTTCCACTTTCCTCAGACATTTTGAAAGTAGAACTTTATATAAATAGACAGGTCGTAAGTTTGACAGTGTTGTAAAAACCGGTAGATATACTAAAAATGTGCCTGTATGTTATTCCTTTCCCACATAAAGAAGCTTTCTGACAGCTTTGCAGCAGACGATTTTTGACAACATTGTGTCAAAAGGAGAATTGGCTGAAAATGAGCAATATCTCCTTTTACCTTTTCAACCCTAACTAATAGTTTATCTCCTAGAGATTTTTCATGTTTTTGCCACTTTGTTTACAAAGTTGTCTGGAGCAGAACTGTTGTATGCGGGAAAGGTTTCAAGGAATAAGCTGACTCACTCATCAACTTCCTGAATATTCATTTATCAAGTACTCCACCGATGTTGTTTTCTTTTTTTTTTTTTCAACCAAGCGTGAAAAATGTCATATTAATCATGCCCCACAAAAATTCAAATGTATATATATACCTTCCCCATTTAGAATGAACAATTGGGAGAGAGCACACACTACAAAGGGAAACAACTCCCCATCTATACATCAATATGTGTATCAGAGTTACTTTTGCTAATAGGTCACAGAAACTGGAGATATGGGGGATAAGTAAATTACTTCTAGTTTCCAAAATCACTTGCAGTGAATCGTAGCAATGCAAAAAAAACAACCTCTTCAAATATGTAGACACAATTTGTCACATCTGAAGCAGACAAAGTTTGAAAACATTGGGACTAAACAGTAAAGAAGAAATTGCTGATAATAGGCAATTTCTCCTTTGCCAAAACATATTTTACTCTGTTTGATAATTATATCTTTTTTTTGGTTTAGATTTTCTATTAATTTTTAGCTCAGGGGACCACACAGTTCTCAAGGGGAGCTATTTTGATTTCCCATTGACCGTTTGCCCACTGTCAACAATTTAATTGTGGACATTCTGGAGGCTACAGTTTTCACCTAATCTTCATCAAACTTTTTCCAAATGTTTGTCTTGAGGAAACTTTAGAAATTGCCCTTTTGACTTGAACATAAATGATATCCAATTTTAACTCAGTCATGCTGTCGGTCATATTAACTTTTCCCTCAAGATATCATGTGAATCAACAAGTTAACCCTTTCCCACATAAAACACATCTGCAGCAGACGGCTTTGAAAATATCTACTCAAGACATGGAAAATCTCTAGAAATGAAAGTATAATCACTGAAAAAAAGTTGTTTTGAGCAATTTATGCTTTTGTCACAATGTTTTCAAAAGTCGTCTGATGCAGATGCATCAAAATGCCTCTATAGGTGGGAAAGGGCTAATATAGCCTTGGCCCTTGTCTGTGGTTACTTATACATTGACTTGATTGAGATGAGACTTTCATATTTGGCATGTATATTCCTTGTAACAAGTTCTTTCAAGTTATAGTTTTACATATTTTTTGATATGTGACCTTTACCTTGGTCTTTTGTTGTGGCCTGGAGTCTAATTCCACCAGCATAACTAAGCGCTAAGTAAAACTTAAATACTTAAAAGCATATTTCATCATTTTTGTTTTCCTAATATTTTGTAAACCATGAATAGTGGAATGTATTTAAGTTAATATGACTAAGGTTACATAAATAGTTGCCTTGATGACTAACAATTCTTTTTAAGAAACAAAATATGTTGACATTTTCGTTAGGGAAACAAAAATTATGTATTACTTAACGCTAAGTAAGGTTGGTGGAATAGTTCACTTTAAACTACTTACTTGAACGAAATTCCAGGACAGAATTTTATTCAAAAATGCTATATTTGTTTATAAATCTTTAAACAGTTTATCTCCTGATTACACATTTGTAACATGTTCACAGAAAACAACAACAGGAACTTATAATCAAGTAATCAACGTATGTTATATATTCCAAAGCCTAGAATTGAATTTTGTTGAAAATCTCTTGTCATTTTCTGGTCCAAAACTGTGGAATTAGATTCCTCTATACCTGTAAGATCCTCCAACACATTAAAAACATTTAAAATTGCATACTTAAGTTGGTGGTACTCAAGTGGGAAGGATATTATTTCTGTGTGAATCATGTATATGTTCATCCTAACATCTTAAACTGTAAGTTGATTGTTATAATTGTCTTAATGTAAATTTTCCAGAGGCCCTCATGGAAGACTGGGTAAAACCAAATGTGCTGCCTCTATAAATAAAGTCTTTATTATTATAACTGAACCCTGGAAGGCATTATTCTGGTTTAACCCTTTCCCTCATATAAACACTTTCTGACACCTCTGCAGCAGACAGCTTTTTGAAAACATAGTAACGAAAGAAGAAATTGCTCAAAACGAGCAATTTCTCCTTTTGCCACAATGTTTTCCACTTTTAGTTGAGGAATCCGCTGTGGTCGAGTGGTTAGCGTCGGGGATTTCGAAATATTATTGAAAGCGGCGTAAAACCCCAATAAATAAATAAATATTTCCACTTTTAGTCATAGATTATCCATTCAATTATAGAGATTTTCTAATTTTTGACAAAATATGTTCAAAGTTGTCTGCTGCAGAATTGTTGTATGAGGGAAAGGGATAGATAACATCTGCTTTTGCTTGCATTATCAAAACACGAAAATACAGAGAAATGTCATTATAATCATAACAAAATGGGAAGAGGAGCATCAGCACTACTCAATACTACCATTTAAAAAAAAAATTATACAAACTATTTCTCTTTGATACTGAAGATAATGTTTTTGGAGAATGCAACCATTATTGAATTTTATTTATATTTCAAAGGGAAATAACTAGGCTCTGACTTCAAAGTTAAGACAGCAGTTTGTTCCCTTAGAAACGCATTATTCAAAACAGATAAGTTCTCCTTGTTCATCTAAGGACTTTAACCCTTTCCCACATACAGCAAATCTGCATCAGACGACTTTGAAAATATCCAGGCAAAAATGTGGAAAATATCTATATATGAAAGTGCAATCATTAAACATTGTGACAAAAGGAGAAATTTCTCATCAGGTGGGAAAGGGTTAACCTCCCCTTACATACAACAATTCTGCAGCAGACGACTTGAAAAACATATAGTCAAAAATCATTAATTTCTTTTTTAGATAAAAGTATAATTATTGAATGGAGTTGAGGTTTCTGCTGCTAAAGGATAAATTGCTCGGC
This sequence comes from Serripes groenlandicus, assembly GCA_031761405.1. Taxonomy (NCBI): domain Eukaryota; kingdom Metazoa; phylum Mollusca; class Bivalvia; order Cardiida; family Cardiidae; genus Serripes; species Serripes groenlandicus. Next base: position 204,305,735 of record JASEVX010000001.1, read on the forward strand.
CATGAAAAGCAATTTTTCCTTTTGCAACAATGTTTTCAGAAATGTGATATCATGTGCAATTAAATTACATACACATGACCTGATGCAGACAACCTTTTGTGTTACTTTTCAGTAAGGCAGGGAACCACTCTCTTGTTGCTTGGCCAACATTCTTTCCTACGTTTGTCAAAAGTCACTGCGACAAGCGTCAAACGTCTTCCACCAATGGGCTTAAAGTTTATGTTGAAAAGCAACCAGTTGCTTGGAAAGAATGTTGTGTTGAGTACTGGTGTGAGAAAGTCAGGAAACACATGAGCAGGTGAATTGGCGTCCATTATAGGACAACAATTTTTTTTGAAAACTGTTGTCTGTTCATCACGCCTTGCATTGATCAGTCATAACTTTGTTTTTGTTTTGAGGATTGACCTGGTGGTCAGGAGAATGGAACAATTCAAGGGACATAACTCCAGGACAACTATTTTGGCATATATCTTCTGTTAACCCCTATAGACGCATTTAGATGCATCTGCAGACGACTCTTAATAACATTGTGGCAAAAGGAGAAATTGCTCAAAATGAGCAAATTCTGCTTTTGCCACAATATTTTCAACTCCTTTTTTCGATTAAACTTTTCTTCATAAAGATATAACATAATCTTGCCCAGATGTTTTCAAAGTAATCTGCTGCAGAATTATTGTAAGTAGGAAAGGTTTAAAAAAAATTCTTGTTTGGCCATGTTCTCATTTATTTTTAGCTCACCTGAGCACAAAGATTGTGATCAGTCACTGACCTTGGGTCTGTCTGTCTGTGTGATTTCAATTTTCCTACAAACAACTTCTCCCAAATCAATGAACTAAATTTAAAATAATTTCCCAAGAATGTTTCTTAGGTGGTCATCTGAGATCTAGAACGGAGATCTTTATAATTAAGCAGATCTTTCAAGTAAGTAGAAATCAAAGAAATCCATAAACTCCCATGAAACCCTTTTCCACATTTAGCAAATCTGCCGCAGATTACTTGGAAAACATCCAGGCAAAAATGTATAAAAAAAAAAACCTCTATAAATGCAGGTATAACCATTGAAAAAAGTTGAAAACATTCTGGCAAAAGGAGAAATTGCTCATTGTTTACAAATGCAAACAGTGAGTGCTGCGGTGCTGCGGAGGCGTCAGAAAGTGTCTATATTATTATGTAGGAAAGGGTTAATTAGGAATGACCCCTGGAAAGGACATCTTAAATGCAAGGCTTTTTAACCCTTCCCCACATTATGGCAATTCTGCAGCAGACGGCATTTAAAACAACTAGGCAAACACATTCAAAAACACTATTAACCCTTTCCCTCATATAGACGCTTTCTGATGCCTCTAAAGCAGATGGCTTTTTGAAAACATAGTGACAAAAGAAGAAATTGCTCAGAACGAGCAATTTCTCCTTTTGCCACAATGTTTTCCACTTTTAGTCACAGGTTATCCATTCAATTAAAGAGATTTTCTATTTTTTTGACAAAATATGTTCAAAGCTGTCTGCTGCAGAATTGTCGTATGAGGGAAAGGGTTAATAAAATTATAATTCAATGATAGAGTTGAAAACATTGTGGCAAAAGGAGAAATTGCTCATTATGAGCAATTTCTCCTTTTGCCACAATGTTTTCAATATTTGTCAGATGCATCTGTATGTGGGAAAGGGTTAAAACAGACCCTGATCTAGCAGCCAAAATATTCCTTCCTCCCTTAATAAAATGATGGGAAACAAATAATAAAATATAAAAAGACCGGACTGCAGGAAATATTATGAAGATTCCCAACATGGCAGCCTAAATGACTGTAGCAGTTGGCACGGAAATACACTTCTAAAATAAAAAAAAAGCTGGTTTTTGCAAAAATATATTTTAGTTATATGAATGTGTTTTTTCTGCTTTCAACAGTTTTATAGTAATACAGATGTCCAGATATTACTAAGAAGGGGGGAATACAGGTCATTTCTCCAGAATATCTCTGTTATTACCTTTCCTAACCCTATGAAGTGGGTTCTCATAAGAATTGTCTCAAGTGACGATTCTTTTGAGTACCCATAACATAGGGTTAGAGGGTCAAATAAGGGTTTTAGAACAAGCAAAACGCCCCTTAACTATAGAGCTCTGTATAACTGAAAAATAAAGCACCACCGGTCTGGTCTCCCTTCTCTAGAGCTCTGGAACTTTTATCATAATACATGTTGATATTTAACAAGTTAAAACCTGTAAACAAAATGGCTGTCTCTTGTACTAAACAGCAAACTTGTATAATCCCTTTACCACATACAACAAATCTGCAGCATAAGAATTTGAAACCTTTGATGCAAAAATATGGGAAATAAATCTCTGCAAGTGCAATGAAAGGATGACTTTTGCTACAATATTTTCAAAAGCTAACAACTGTTGCTGGTGTATCAACATTTAGTTTTATGTGGGAAAGGGTTAAGCCTGCCAGCCCATTTGATTTACATTTTGAAATAATTAATTGTTTTAGGTACAATCCATCAGAGATGATGACATTTTTAAATGGTCTCTCACTGTAATTAGATTAATTTTCAGAGGACTAGATAAGGGGAGTGAACTGGTCTTTCCCCCACAATATTTCTCTTATTACTCAACCAAATCCTATGTTGTGGGTACTCAAAATAATCACTGAGACGATTCGTTTGAAAAATAACAACATAGGGTTTGAATGTCAAATAAAGATTTTGGCACATGAAAAAATCAGATTATCTAGAGCTCTGAATTTTACTTCCTCCATTTGTGGCATTGACCTTGATTTAGATTAAGTTTTGGATTGAAAACTTTGATACTATTGAACTTCTATTAGATCGGGTGAGCACTATTGGACCATCATGGTGCTCTTGACATACTTCTATAATGTCAAGATTTCAAAGGCAGATGACTTCAAGACTTTCATATTAGGTCAACAATTTGTCTCTTTACCAAATGAAGACTTTTGGCGTATCTTTTGAAAGTAGTGTGGCAAAAGAATTAATTTCAACTATTTGATCATTTGATCAGGCGTCCGTCGTCCTCTGTCAGTCTGTTCGCATTTTCCTACAAACAACTTCTCCTACTAAACCAATGAACCAAATTTAAAGTAACTTCACACAAATGTTTTTTTGGTTGTCTTCTTTCTTGGTTGTTCAAAGATCTAAATTCCATGTAGAAATTTGGCTGCTGCTGAATCAGAAACAGGGAAAAGTGCAAAAACTTAAAAAATCCTCTTGGCAAAAAATACTGCATGGCCCTCTTTTTAGCTCACCTGTCACGTAGTCCGTCGTCTGTCCACAATTTCTTGTGAACACGATAAAGTCATCATTTATTATCCGATGTTTTACTAAACTTAAAAAGTAGCTAGATATACATGAGAGCTTGGTTCCTTTCGAAAACTAGCCAGATCCGTCCATGCATGACTGAATTATGGCTAAAATAGGCTAAATTTTGTGAACACGATAAAAAAACTTAAAAAACCTTTACATTCGCTCCTGGAGAAGTCAACGACCTCTCAGTATTTTTCAAGAGAAAGATTCAGAATGTTCCTTAAGTCACCCTCTATCAGATTCCTTCAAGCCATGTTGATTGGTCGAAAAACATGGCCGCCAGGGGACGAGGCTTATAATTTTGCCTTATATGGCTTGAGTGAAAACTTAAAAAAATCTTCTTCTCCGAAAGTGTTTGTCCGATTTTCAAATAATTTTGTAGAAATATTCCTAGGGTGACCCTCTATCAGATTCCTTCAAGACATGTTGATTAGTTGAAAACTATGGCTGCCAGGGGGCGGGGCTTATATGGCTAAGGTGAAAAAAAATCAAATCAGGTGAGCGATCCAGGGCCATCATGGCCCTCTTGTTAAATTGTTTTGCACAAATGAACACAAGATTGTTCAAACTATTCTGAGTGATTTAAAAACATGGCTGCCATGGCGCAGAGCTTGTTCAAATTATTAAGATCCTTTAAAAAACATTGCCCATGGGGGGGCAGAGCTGAATTTAGTCTATTCCTTATATGTGTATAGTAAAAACTTTAAAATCTTATTGGGCAAACATAGTTGCCTGATTTGGAAATAATTTGGCACAAATATTCCTTGGGTGACCCTCTACCAGGAGTGTTCAAATTGTTCTGATCCATTGAAAATCATGGCCACCAAGAGCTGGGGCTTGTATTCGTTATATGTGTATACATAATAAAAAACTTTAAAAGAAATTCTAGTGCAAAAGAACTTCCTGATTTTGAAATAATTTGTCACAAATGTTCCTTGGGCGACCCTCTATAAAGAATGTCCAAAACATGGCCACCTGTGTGAGGGGGCAGGGCTTGTTTTTAGCTAACCTGAGCTTTGCTCAAGGTGAGTTATTGTGATCGCCTTTTGTCCGGCGTCTATTGTGCGTCGTCCGTCGTGTGTCAACTTCTTCTCCTCAGTAACCAGGGGGTCAATTGGAATGAAACTAAACAGAAAGCATCCTCTCAATGACCTCACCAGATTTCCTTCAAATTTTTGGGATCCATGCAGAATTCTGGTTTCCATGGCAACGAAATGAAAAAAACTTCAAAATTCTTCTTCTCCCAAACTGGTGGGCAGATTTTCAAATAATTTTGTAGAAATGTTCCTTGGATGACCCTCTATGAGATTCCTTCAAGCCATGTTGATTGGTTGAAAAACATGGCCGCCAGGGGGGCGGGGCTATTTTGCCTTATATGGCTATAGTGAAAACTTAAAAAATCTTCTCCTCCGAATTAATGAATGAATGAATGGTGTTTTAAGGCCCGTCGACAACTAAGGTCATTTTGGGCGCTTAATAATTTACTTAATGTAAAGTGAAATAATCAAACATGATGTATGCGATACCTAAAATAGTTCTCCTCCGAAAGTGTCATGTCTATTTTCAAATAATTTTGTGGAAATGTTCCTTGGATGACCCTCTATGAGATTCCTTCAAGCCATGTTGATTGGTCGAAAAACATGGCCGCCAGGGGGGGCGGGGCTATTTTGCGTTATATGGCTATAGTGAAAACTTAAAAAATCTTCTCCTCCGAAAGTGTCCGGCCAATTTTCAAAAATATTTGTAGAAATGTTCCTTAAGTGACCCACTATCAGATTCCTTCAAGCCATGTTGATATGGCCGCCAGTGGGCAGGGCTATTTTGCCTTATATGGCTATAGTGAAAACTTAAAAAATCTTCTTCTCCCAAACTGGTTGGCAGATTTTCAAATAATTTTGTAGAAATGCTCCTTGGATGACCCTCTGTTAGATTCCTTCAAGCCATGTTGATTGGTAAAAAAACATGGCCGCCAGGGGGGCGGGGCTATTTTGCCTTATATGGCTATAGTGAAAACTTAAAAAATCTTCTTCTCCGAAAGTGTCTGGCCGATTTTCAAATAATTTTGTAGAAATGTTCTTTGGATGACCCACTTTCAGATTCCTTCAAGCCATGTTGATTGGTCAAAAAACATGGCCGCCAGTGGGCAGGGCTATTTTGCATTATGTATATGGCTATAGTGAAAACTTAAAAAAAAATCTCCTCCAAAAGTGTCTGGCCAATTTTCAAATAATTTTGTAGAAATGTTCCTATAGGGTGACCCTCTATCAGATTCCTTCAAGCCAAGTTGATTGGTCGGAAACTATGGCTGCCAGGGGGCGGGGCTTATATAGCTAAAGTGAAAAAAAATAAAATCAGGTGAGCGATTCCAGGGCCATCATGGCCCTCTTGTTTTTATAGGTATAGAGTAAAAACGTTGAAAACTGTGTTTCAATTCAATCAGATGAGCGATATGGAACCATCATGGTCCTCTTGTTTGTGGATGTGGTAAATGTCCTGCCTGCCCGAGGATTAGTTGTGTCTCAATGTACCATGCACAAGGCGTTTTGTCACCGTGAACATTTATAAACTTGAATTTAATTTATATAATGTTTTACTGATTTCCTTCATGAGAGCAAATTTGATATTCTTTTAAAAACGACAAAAGTCCAAATATTCTATTGAAAAGGTTGATTGTGATTGATTGCAAATGTAATGTTTGTAAATAGTTCCTGTTAACATTTATTCTGCTTAATCCCATAAGATTTATCAATCTTTTTTAAACCATAGTTAAACGTTTTTTAAGAAAAAAACATTTCAAACAAATGTAAAGCATTGCTTATTTAAAGAAGAATTCATCAAAAGATACCTTCTTTGATATTTGCTTATAGCAATTTCATTATGTCAAATCTTTATGCACATCTTGGGTCTGATGGAATCTTTAATACCTGTCTGAATGGAATAGAAGGCTACTGCTTTACTGTTAGATCAGAATAAACTTTTCTTATTTGAAAACAAAAGGAAGGCACAGTGTTTGAAGTTTTTATCATCATCTGATTGTGCCAGGAGAGAGCTCATTGTCAATTCATTTTTTGTCCATTATTTCGTGATTCAGTGTGGGCAGTTGAGACAGTCTTCAGATTGTTTGCCAACATTGATATAACTGTTATAGGGTTTAATTACGATAGATTTTGATTTTAAATATTGTGATACTCTTGAAAAGATTGTTTTTAATACCCAAGGATGCTTGTTATGACAAGGTAAACTGTACATTTCTTATATTTTCCCATTCCTGAAACCATTAGCTTAACCACCCTTTCCCACATACAGATGGTTTTAGATGCCTCGACAGCAGGTGACCTTTGAAAAACATTGTGGCAAAATAAGAAATTGCTCCTAATGAGCAATTTCTCCTTTTGCCACAATGTTTTCAACATTATTTAATAATTAATTAATTTTAATAGATTTTCATGTTTTTGCCTATAAGTTTTCAAAGACTTAGTTGTCTGCTGATTTGTTGTGTGTTGGAAAGGGTTAATACAACAAATATGCAGCAAACAACTGAAAACATCCGGGCAAAAATAGAGTAAATCTCTACCATAATACATGTATACATAATTATTGAATAGTCTCATTGTCAGCAATTTCTCCTTTTGCCACAATTTGTTCTAAAGTAATTTTGGTGTATCTACAGTACATAGAATATTTGATTTCGACAGTAAATTGAAGCCAGATAACTTTCGAAATCTGTGTGGAAAAGGAGCTAAATCTTATTACTGCTGAGAGAATTTGGCTGCGTAGTGTTGTTTTATTCACCTGAGCCAGAAGTGTGGGAAGGAGTTATTGTGATCACTCACTGTCCGGTGTACAATTTCTTCAAACAACATTTTTCATCTCCAGGAATTGTTCAAGCCATTTTGAGTTGTTGAAAAACATGGTTTCCTTTTTTGCTCCAGAAAAGGGGTAAAATGACAAAAATTTATTGTATGGAGTTTTAAGTCGCTTTCAACATTTTTCCTGTCATATCACAGCATTTCCTGGGTATTTAGATACAAGAACTCCTGACACCAGTCAGTCAGTCACAACCCTTAGGGCAAAGGAGGGCAGCCATTACTTTCATTTTTACAGATAAAAATTTCAAAGTCCTCGTCCAATTTCGAGACAATTTAGTGAAAAGTGATCTTATATACATGCGGTCAAATAATTACACTCCCCATTTTTTTCCCTGGGAGCAAATATTCGCCGCTTTGTCCATCCATCCTTCCAACCATCTGTCTGTCCCGCTTTTGTCCGAGCTATTTCTCAGCAACTAATGACTCAATGAATTCAATGAAACTTTATGGGAAGCTTCACTAACAAGAGAAGATGTGCTTATTATCAACACATTCTGGTTCAATGAGTTATTTTCTTTTTTAGTTTCTATCTGTACCACCTTTGTCTGAGCATTTTCTCAGGAACCACTGACTTATGGAAAGAGGACATGTATATATTGTCACCATGTACTCATTTTTATGAATTTTCTAAGAGTTATTGTCCTTTCATATCTTATGACAAAGGAGAATTTGTGTCCGGGCTATTTTTAAGCAACTCCCTGCCAAAAATCAATTATTCTTAATGGGAAGCTTCACTTACAAGAGCACTGTATGTTCCCACTGAAATTCGGATTCCCCCAAAGTTATGGCCCTTTGAATGTCTTTATAGTATGATATAGGATCATTTTTGTCCAGGCTATTTTTCAATAACCATCTGTCAAAAATTCAATGATACTTTAAAACCCTTTTGCACATACAGACACTTTCTGACGCCTCTGCAGCAGACGGCTTTTTGAAAACATTGTAACAAAAGAAGAATTGCTCAAAACGAGCAATTTCTCCTTTTGCCACAATGTTTTCCACTTTTAGTCATAGCTAGGTTATCCATTCAATTATAGAGATTTTCTATTTTTTGACAAAATATGTTCAAAGTCGTCTGCTGCAGAATTGTCGGATGAGGGAAAGGGTTAAACCTCATTCCCACACACAGACGCTTTCTGACGCCTCTACAGTAGAAGACTTATGAGCAATTCCCCATTAAGCCACAATGTTTTCAACTCTATTTAGAAATTATCGTTTCATTTACAGAGATTTCTCCTATGTTTTGTCTAGATGATTTAAAAGTTGTCTGCTGAAGATTTAGTGTATGTGGGAAAGGGAAGCTTAACTAATAAGAGGAGATGCGCGTGTTATCAACATGTTACCGCTGAATGATTTTTCACAGAGCTATGGCTCCTCGAATTTCTAAAATGTATGATATATGACTATTCGTGTTAAAGTTACTCATTGAAAAATAATGACACTTTAAGGGAAGCCACATTAAAAAGAAGAGATTAAAAACTGTTTCCACTTTTGTACTCACATTTCTGACTAAACTATACTTTTGGCCAATTGAATTTAACTTATCTTATAACTCAAAAACTGTTCAACATGTTCAAATGAAACTTGGTACATATGATTGTTTCTAGTAACAATAAGCATGTCTGCATCAAGTCACATAACTCTGGCTTTAATGATTATTCAGCAATGCCCCTTTTTCGAAAAAAGCAGACAAGCGTTGGCGTTAATTAGCTTATGGCACTCTTGTCCTACATATATAGTATATTGAAAAGAACCATATACTTCAGGAAGCATCCATCAGTTCCACTTGTTTTAATAAGTGAAAAAACATAGCTCCTTAGGATAAAGACCTGCTGCACTTATGTTGCAGATCAATAAGTGGGAAAACTTTAATTTGCATTGGACTGAATTATTGAATGTCCTGTAAATATTGATCTTGTCTTAAAGAACACATTCTCAAGTATTAAACATCAATTGCATTTTACATATAGTTTGCTTGTTTGCAAAAACATAGATTATGTCTATGAATGAAAAAGGTTAAATTAACCCTTTCCCTCATACGACAATTCTGCAGCAGACGACTTTGAACATGTTTTGTCAACAAATAGAAAATCTCTATAATTAAATGGATTACTTATGACTAAAAGAGGAAAACATTGTGTCAAAAGGAGAAATTGCTCGTTTTGAGGAATTTCTTCTTTTGTCACTATGTTTTCAAAAAGCCGTCTGCTGCAGAGGCGTCAGAAAGCGTCTATATGAGGAAAAGGGTTAAAGAATAGAGTAGAAAAAACTTTGGGGTAAGAGAACAACTTTCTCATTTTAATTTAGAGGAATGTTTTCAAATTATTTATGACAACTGCTTCAGATTCATCAAGCCTTTCCCACATACAACAAATCTGCAGCAGACGAATTTGAAAACATCTACGTAAGAACATGGACATTCTCTATAAATTAAGGTTTAATTACTGAAAAGTGGAATACGTTATGACAGAAGGAGAAATTGCTCATTTTGAGAAAATTCTCCCTTTGCAGCAATGTTTTCAAAAGTCGTCTGCTTCAGAGCGCGTCTATAAGTGGGAAGGGGTTATGAATCATTATCGGCCAAATGGAACTTCAAAGTTTTTTTCTATGAGGGTAAGGATTTGAGGAATATGACTTGTAAATGTGTAAAGCTTTGTAAAATTTATATAGATTTAATTATGGGCTTTAACGCGAAAGCCCACATAAATAGCCCAAAAGGTATCAGGTTCACCGTATACCATTGTTGTATACTACGAATGGGAGACTGGTACACCACGACACCATTTCTTGTCTTTATAGTGAAAATTTGCCTCTGGCGATTTAAAGTAAAGCTTTCAATAGACTGAACCCTTTCCCACATATAGACGCTTTCTGATGCTTCTGCAGCAGATAATTTTTCAAAACATTGTGACAAAAAAGCAATTTCCCCTTTTGTCACAATGTTTTCTACTCTATTTAAAATTTATCCTTTCATTTATAGAGATTTTAGCAATGTTTGTCTGGATATTTTCAAAGTTATCTGCTGCAGTATTGTCGTATGTGGGAATGGGTTAACTCTTTCCCCCATGCAAATGTACGTATTATGATGCCTCTGCAGCAGCCAGTATCTCAAAACATTGTGAAAAGTACAAAAACAAAAAACATCCTTGGAGCTATTGCTGCAAGAGATTTTTCCATATTTTAAACCTAGATGTTTTCAAGCTGTTTGCCACATATTTGTTGTATGTGGGGAAGGATCAACTATGTCACTCCTTCTATCCTTGCTTATTTATCTATTTTTGGGCTTTTCCAATTTCAAATAAAGTCTAATATAATATACATGTATATATTGAATATTGTGGTCAAATTTAAATGCAGGACGGGTGAAGGATTTATGGCCAATATTGGTGCAGTTGTTGCTTTCTGTCTATATATAAAACAGAGCAAAAACAGTCAGTCTTCAGGGGTAAAATACCTTACAGTATATTAGTAAAGGACCACATTTTCTTAAAGAAAGAGAAAAAAATTCATCCATCCAAAACCAATTTGATTTTATGCTATGATAATGGAGACTGAATCTCAAGCTTAATCAGTTTGAACTATTTGGATACTGACTGAAGATTTCTGGAACTTGTATCTTTACAGTTTCTTCATTTGTTATTTACTCAAAAGTGTTTGTGTATATATAGTTATATAGAGTCTTGGAATAGGTACAGGGGAGTTTCTTGGAATTTTAAATAGATTCGTTGAATGAAAAGTTAACCTGGTATTATATTATCTTTGGAGTCACTGCTTTTCAAACATCTTGTAATTTGGGAGGATATTTCGGTAAATGTTGAACGTATTTTGAAAAGGAGACATAAATGTTTAAGTTTTGTCTCAAGGAAAGACCTTTTTAATCAGGAGGAAAATCGGTTTCCGTTTCATATTGTGAGTTTAATTTAATTGAAGAAGTGTTAATTGCTGTTTTTGTGGATCATAAACTTTATTAAGATTAATGAAGTTGTTGTGTTAGCCATATTTTAAGTTTAGATGAGAAATGTGACCCATGCAATCAGACCATAACAAAATTGTAGAAATATAGAAGGAATTAATGAACATTTTGTGGTATATTAAATGAGCATTAATTTTCAATTGATGTTTTAATTCTGTACATCTTATTTTAATTTTTGAGTGAATTTACATTGCCTTGGATCTTATTATGTCAGTATTTTTGTGGGTGAAATAAACACATTTAAGAATTACCAGGAATCCGCCTTGGTCAAGTGATTAACGTCTGGAATTTGGAACCGGGCGTCCCGGGTTCGATCCCCAGTCTGGGCACAACGGTCATGGTGGAGTGCCCTTGCATGGGCATGGCACATTTTCTAGTCTAGTACTGGTTTCTTTACCAAGGGATTATGAATAATTGAACTATCCCGGTAATATAACTGAACTAATGTTGAAACTTTGTTAAACCCAAATAAAACAAAAACTAATTTAAGTATTACCAGTACATAGATTTAAATGCATTCAATTTATCAAAAACCTTTGCCAGGTCTCTGCTTTCAAAATGAAAGCCTTTAACCCTTTCCCTCCTACGACAGTTCTGCAGCAGACGACTTTGAACATATTTTGTCAAAAAATAGAAAATCTCTATAATTGAATGGATAACCTATGACTAAAAGTGGAAACAATTATGGGAAAAGGAGAAATTGCTTGTTTTGATCAATTTCTTCTTTTGTCACTATGTTTTCAAAAAGCCGTCTGCAACAGAGGCGTCAGAAAGTGTCTATATGAGGGAAAGGGTTAAACCTTACTTCCCAATTACAACAAACCTTTTTTTATTATTGAATACAGTGTGGCAAAAGGAATAATTGTTCATTATGAGCAATTATCACTCATTTTGTCACAATGTTTAGAAAAGTTGTCTGCTGCAGAGGGGTCAGAAGGCATATATATATGTGGGAGAGGGTTAAAAATGGATAGTGGGCAAAGTTTCACAGCACTGTACTAAAAAGAAGACTTGTTCATCACAGTTACATCCCCTGTGACAAACAATTAGTAAAACAGCTGGTAGCTGGTAGCTAGCAATTAACCCATTCCGACATATGGACGCTTTCTGATGCCTCTGCAGCAGATGACTTGAAATATGGGAAAGGGTTTACTCATTCATGCCATGTTTCCAACTCTAAAATTATGCTATGATCTGTACAATGTTATATTACTTTTTTATTTACTCCACATGTCGTCTTGTGGGAAAATAATTTAAAATGGGCTCCGGTGATTTGTAAAGAATTAGACTCCTCAGTATGGATGTGTTCAACCTTACTTATTTCATTTGTCTACCTGATCTGGTTTTTTTAGACTATTCCAAATTGAAGGCATCTGAAGAGAATTATGAAAAACCTGGACAAGTTCAAGTTTGATTTTGAGTTGGAAATATTGCAAGAAAGGTGAAACACGTTCATGTTTTATTTGCCATTCCAGTTTAAATGGATCAGTAGTACTGGTTACTTACCTAGGAAATATTGTTGAAAGCGGCGTAAAACACCAAACAAACTATCAATCAATCAATTTTCAAAGTTGTTTAACTGCAGTGGTGTAAAATGGTGTTCTGTCTCATTGGAAATATTATACAGTGTCAGACATAGCTCTAGATAAGGGGCATTTTTCATATTCTAAAATCCTTATTTGACATTCAAACCCTATGTTGTAGGTACTCAAAAGAATCGTCTCAGTGAGACGATTCTTTTGAGTACCCACAACATAAGATTCGGTTGAGTGATCAGAGAGATATTGTAGGGAAAAGACCTGTTCTCTTATCTTAAGTCCTCTGGTGTCAGAAAATAAGGGACTTGAGTGACTGTGACTGGTACTTATTAATCCGAATATCCCATTATATGTGTATAATTTTTGAAGTGTCAAATGACTCACAGATGTTGGTTTTTCTCTCAAAGGATATTGACTTGATATGTAAGGAAACCTGAAATTTAATTGTAAATTGGATCTTATTTAATCATAACAGGGATTGCCATGTTGAGGTAATAATTTTGTTTATTATTCACTTTGTTATTTTTTTGTGAAGGCATTTTTGTCAATGTTTTGTTTGATTTATATTTATATTAACCCTTCTCACATACAACAAATCTGCAGCAGACTACTTTAAAAACATACCTGAAAAGAATTGGAAACTCCCTTTAAATGAAAGTATAATAATTGAATAGAGTTGAAAACATGGTGGCAGAAGGAGAATTTGCTCCTTTTTTGAGCAATTTCTACTTTTGTTGTCATGTTTTCAAAAAGCCGTCTGCTGCAGAGGCATCAGAAAGTGTTTATATGAGGAAAAGGGTTAAAATTAAGCTCATCTGAACACAAAGTGCTTATGATGATCACCTTGTTTAAAATGACAAAAAGTTTGAAATTTGTCTTCTCTGAAAGTGCTTGTCTGATTTCAACATTAGTTTGCAGAAATGTTCTTCTGATGACACACGTGCTGTCAATCCAGGGGTTGTGAGTTCGAATCCCGGCTCGGTCAACTTTCTTTCTGACGTTTGTCAAAAGACTTTGTGGTAAAGCAGCCAGTTGCTTGGGAAAATTGTTGTGTGGAGTACTGGTGTGTGAAAACCAGGAAATACATGAGTAGGTGAACTGGCCGCCGTGATATGACTGAGAAAATGTTAAAAACGGTGTTAAACCCCAATCAATCAATCAATCAATCTTCTGATGACCATTTCTACCAACATCTTAACTCATTTTGATTTGTTTAACCCTTTCCCACATATAACAAATCTGCAGCAGACCACTTTGAAAACATGGTGACAAAAACCTGAAAAATCTCCATAAAAGATAGCTTAATTGTTACATAAAAATGAAAACTTTGTGGCCAAATGGGAAATTGCTCATGATGAGCAATTTCCCATTTGGACACAAAGTTTTCAAAAGTCGTCTGCTGCTATCACGTCAAAATACGTCTGCAGGTGGGAAAGGGTTAAAAATATAGCTGCCAAGTGGCATTAGAAAAGAAGTGAAATGACAAGCTTTCAAAGGGCTTGTCTGATTCAAAGATAATTTGGCAAAACGAAGTGACCCTGTAAAAAATTGTACAAAACGATAAGTAAAAACATGACCACCTGTGAGTAAATGCATGTTGCAATTTAATAATGCAGATTCACCTTACCTACTACATACAGACTCTTTCTGACGCCTCTGTAGCAGACGACTATTGTAAAACAGTGACAAAAGGTCAAAACAAGTAATTTCACCTTTTGTCACAATATTCTCAATTCTATTTAATGGTTATGTATTAATTTATAGAGATTTTCTACATTTTTGTCAAGTTGTTTTCAACATAGTTTTGAGAGGAAAAATTAATTTTTATCCTTTTCCCTTCATGTTTTCCAAATGTTTAGTAGATAATAGTTATACATAATTGGCCAGTCCACCTGTTCATAGATTAGCAATTAAATTCCTACTTTATTTTCATGTAAATCAACAAGATTCAACCCTCCATTCTTACACTTTCTTCAAAACACTAAATAACATTTCTATGAGTTACCTCTCAGCTTTAAATAATAAAAGAGGGAGGGTGTCATGAAGTATGCAAAAAAGTAAGGTCTCCCAGAGGTTGGTTCCCAAAGTTTTACTTACAATCGTGCAGCGGACTAAAACTGGTTTTTCGAACAGCATTGTCACATATGTAGTGCAATCTTATGAAGGTATACAATCATTTCTAGGCAAACACAGTTTTTTTTAGGGACTATTTGGCTGTAGATATGATGGACATGGTATACTTTGACATTTAAGCATTTCCCTCATACGACAATTCTGCAGCAGACGACTTTGAACATATTTTGTCAAAAAATAGAAAATCTCTTTAATTGAATGGATAACCTATGACTAAAAGTGGAAAACATTGTGGCAAAAGGAGAAATTGCTTGTTTTGAGCAATTTCTTCTTTTTTCACTATGTTTTCAAAAAGCTGTCTATTACAGAGGCGTCAGAAAGCGTATGAAGGAAAGGGTTAAGGGAAAGATAAAGTATTATCCATATTTTGTATTTTTCAGATGTCTTCCTGAGGAGGCAATTTCTGCCATAGCCTACAATCATCCCCACAACAACCATAATGGGTTCAGAATTCGGGGTATGGGCACCCAACTGGTCCCCCATATGTCCCCTGTGCAACAGAACCCGGTCACATCTATGTATTGTGGTCAACAACAACAACAGCAGCAGCATCAACAATCTATCAATACCAGTATGGGTTACATAGATACACAGAAAATGTTACAAACGTAAGACATAAGACACAGTTCAATTTATCTTTATCCTACAATTTCTCATTTTATGATAAAACGAAACAAAGTTCTATCAGTGTCTATACTAAGAGGGGAGATCATCCCAATTCTCACTGTTTTGATTATTCCCCACTAAATGTGTATGGAAGGGTGGAGTTTTTACATAGACATAGAAGGAAAAATGTCTCAATTTGTTTATAAAATCAATTCCTGACAAAATATGTTCAAAGTCGTCTGCTGCAGAATTGTCATATGAGGGAAAGTGATAAATGTTCTGACTGACATTGGAAACATTATTTTATCTTACTCTGAAATAAACAGGTATCCTCTTTTAATGTTAACCCTTTCCCTCATACGACAATTCTGCAGCAGACGACTTTGAACATACTTTTGTAAAAAAATAGAAAATCTCTTTAATTGAATGGATAACCTATGACTAAAAGTGGAAAACATTGTGGCAAAAGGAGAAATTGCTAGTTTTGAGCAATTTCTTCTTTTGTCACTATGTTTTCAAAAAGCTGTCTGCTGCAGAGACGTCAGAAAGCGCCTATAAGAGGGAAAGGGATAGAATACATTGACTTGATTACCAACAGTGCAAAAAGTTTTCTACACTGGTCCCCATTTTCCCAAGGCCTATTTTCCTGTGTTGAGACTCATCATTTAGTTATGATAGGGCAACAAATGATCTAACTACAGTCAAACAAGTGTTAAAAGACCACCCATGGGAAGAAAACATTTTGGTCTTTGTTCACAGGTGGTCTTTAATTGCAGGATAATTTACGCAGGATATGAGTAATCGGGAAATTAAAAGTGTGGTTGCTATAGACAGGGAATTGCTATAGGAAGGTGGTCTTTAGTACAAGTTTGACTGTAAATTGTTTGTCATATATATACCCTTCTTCTATGGTTCTTGAGCCATTCATTGTACCAGGTGAAATCAATTACTACGTAAACAAAGGACTGGACTGATCCAAATTAGCTGCATTAGTGGGTGCATGTCACTAATAGTTTGGTAAATAAACGTTTGATTGAAGAGGATTCAGAGTTGAGTGTTAAGTGAATTGCAATAATAATCTTAACCCTTTCCCACATACGACATATCTGCAGACGACTTTGAAAACATCTAGACAAAAACGCGGAAAAGCTCCATAAATTTTAATATAATTACTGAAAAGAGTTGAAAACATTGTGGCAAGAGAAGAAATTGCTCGTATTGAGCAATTTCTACTAGTGTCCGAATGTTTCAAAAGTCGTCTGCTGCAGAGGCGTCAGAAAGCATCTATATGAGGGAAAGGGTTAATTAAATATTATACATTGTCATTTTCTTGTTTACATACAAATTACCTAATAGCATACAGTTCATGGATGATTTATATTATTAACTGTTTCCCTCATATACACGCTTTCTGACGCCTCTGCAGCAGACGGCTTTTTGTAAACATAGTGACAAAAGAAGAAATTGCTCAAAACAAGCAATTTCTCCTTTTGCTACAATGTTTTCCACTTTTAGTCATAGGTTACTGTATCCATTCAATTATAGAGATTTTGTATTTGTTGACAAAATGTGATCAAAGTCGTCTGCTGCAGATTTGTTGTATGTGGGAAAGGGTTAAGCATATTTCCTCTTTTTTGTTTCCCTAATATTGTGTAAAATGTATTTTACCCTTTCCCACTTACAACAAATCTGCAGCAGACATTAACAACCTGAAAAATCTCCATAAAAGATAGCTTAAAAGATAGTTGAAAACATTGTGGCCAAAGGAGAAATTGCTCATCTTGAGCAATTTCACCGTTGGCCACAATGTTTTCAAAAGTTCATTTGTTGAATAGAGTGTTTTTAAAAGTCATCTGCTGCAGAAGCGTCTGAAATCTTCTCTTTGTGGGAAAGGATTAATAAGTGAAAGCATGTCAGGACAAAAGATGGAGAAGTGATCCCTTTGTTTCTCCTTGTGGAAGCAGGTTACAGAAAGCCAATCATAGAGCATTTGCACTCATGCAATTTGATGTGGTTCTGAACTTTTTTCACAACTATTTTCCGATTTGTCACCGAAGACTTAAGAAAACTTATAACAAACATTGTACATTTGGAACAGGAGTGTGGATAAACAGGTAGATGTTCTTGTTGATTCTGACTACAGTTGAGACTTGGAAGAGCCTGTATATGGGCAGTCTCACCGAAATGTACCCTGTACACATTATGTACACACAGTCAAACCTGTGCCACCTTTGTTTAACATTTTCCTGTCTATAGC
The DNA here is from genome assembly GCA_031761405.1 of Serripes groenlandicus. Lineage (NCBI taxonomy): Eukaryota > Metazoa > Mollusca > Bivalvia > Cardiida > Cardiidae > Serripes > Serripes groenlandicus. Next base: position 204,323,429 of record JASEVX010000001.1, read on the forward strand.
AATCACACTTTTAAGTTCCCAATTACCCATTTTCTGTATAATTGATCCTGTAATTAAAGACCACCTGTGAACAAAGAACAGATTGTTCTCTTGCCATTGGTGATCTTTAAACACAGGTTGGAATGTATATTATATATTATAAATATGTAACTCCTGACTAAAAACTAGAATTGTAGTTGCTACAATTCTACTCTCATGGTATTTTAACCCTTTCCCACATATGACAAAGCTGCAGCAGACGACTGAAAATGTCCATTCAAAAATATGGAAAATCTCTATAATTAAAGGTATAATTACTGACAAAAAGTTGACAAAAAGTTGAAAACGTTGTGGCAAAAGGAGAAATTGCTCATTTTTAGCAATTTCTCCTTTTGTTGAGATGTTTTCAAAAGTCTACCCGCAAATGCATCAAAAAGCGTCTGCAGGTGGTGGGAAAGGGTTAAGCTAAAACGAAGATGGAATAACAAACCAAATCGCTAGATGCAACTCACTTATAATGTCTATTACAGAACGTTACCAGACAGCCCGCCAGATTCAGAACCATATTCTCCACCTGATGGCCATCCAAATAATCATCAAACAAACATGTCTAATGGACACCAATCAAACATGTCTAATGGACACCAATCAAACATGTCTAATGGACACCAATCAAACATGTCTAACGGACAACAATCAAACATGCCCAATGGCCACCAACCAAATCTTCAGAATGGCTCACAGAATATTCTTCATGGTGAGTTCAATTATGGTTTTATTTCTGATAGTATAAAACAAGACACAGCTCTGAAAATAAATAAACAAAGAATTACAAGTAACATGTTGGAAAGGGTAGAAAATTAACTTCTGCTTTTTAACAGCCTCTTATTTTTAGCTCACCAGAGCACAAAGTGCTCAAGGTGAGTTTTTGTGATCGCCATTTGGCTGTCGTCCGTCGTTCGTCGTCAGTAGTCCGTCGTCAGTTGTCCGTCGTCAACATTTGCTTGTTAACACTCTAGAAGCAACATTTTGCATCCAATCTTCATGAAAGTTTATCAGAACATATATCTCCATCAAATCTAGGCCAAGTTCGAAACTGGGTCATGTCGGCTCAAAAACTAGGTCACTAGGCCAAATTGAAGGAAAATCTTGTTAACACTCTGGAAACCACATGTTTGGCTTGAGCATGTTGAAACTTTATCAGAAAGTTTGTCTTGATGATATCTAGGCCAAGTTGAATATGGGTCATGTTTGGTCAAAAACTAGGTCACTAGGCCAAATTGAAGGAAAATCTTGTTAACACTCTGGAAGCCACATGTTTGGCTTGAGCATGTTGAAACTTTATCAGAAAGTTTGTCTTGATGATATCTAGGCCAAGTTGAATATGGGTCATGTCCGGTCAAAAACTAGGTCACTAGGCCAAATATAAGAAAAATCTTGTTAACACTCTGGAAGCCACATTTTTGGCTTGAGCATGTTGAAACTTTGTCAGAATGTTTGTCTTAGTGATATCTAGGCCAAGTTCGAATATAGGTCATGTCTGGTCAAAAACTAGGTCACTAGGCCAAATAGAAGGAAAATCTTGTTAACACTCTGGAAGCCACATGTTTGGCTTGAGCATGTTGAAACTTTATCAGAAAGTTTGTCTTGATGATATCTAGGCCAAGTTGAATAGGGGTCATGTCTGGTCAAAAACTAGACTTGTTTACACTCTAGAAGCCACATCTTTGGCTTGAGCATGTTGAAACTATGTCGGAAAATTGACCGATCTTAACCATACTTGGTATGCAGTTAGTATATGGCAAGGTCTATAAGCCTATTTATTTTCAAGGTCATACAGTCAAGGTCAAGGTCAAAATTAGACTTTGGTCACTCATATAACAACATTGTGACCACTCTACACTGAACATCCTTTGACTGATCTTAACCTAACGTGGTATACAGTTAGTATATGGCAAGGTCTAGAAGCCTATTTATTTTCAAGGTCATAGAGTCAAGGTCAAGGTCAAAATTGGACTGACTATTTTCCCATATAACAACCTTGTGACCACTCGACACTGAACATCCTTTGACTGATCTTAACCAAACTTGGTATAGAGTTAGTATATGGCAAGCTCTAGAAGCCTATTTATTTTCAAGGTCATACGGTCAAGGTCAAGGTCAAAATTGGACTGACTATTTTCCCATATAACAACCTTGTGACCACTCTACACTGAACATCCTTTGACTGATCTTAACCAAACTTGGTATACAGTTAGTATATGGTAAGGTCTAGAAGACTATTTATTTTTAAGGTCATATGGTCAAGGTCAAAATTGGACTGACTATTTTCCCATATAACAACCTTGTGACCACTCGACACTGAACATCCTTTGACTGATCTTAACCAAACTTGGTATAGAGTTAGTATATGGCAAGCTCTAGAAGCCTATTTATTTTCAAGGTCATACGGTCAAGGTCAAGGTCAAAATTGGACTGACTATTTTCCCATATAACAACCTTGTGACCACTCTACACTGAACATCCTTTGACTGATCTTAACCAAACTTGGTATACAGTTAGTATATGGTAAGGTCTAGAAGACTATTTATTTTTAAGGTCATATGGTCAAGGTCAAAATTGGACTGACTATTTTCCCATATAACAACCTTGTGACCACTCTGCACTGAACATCCTTTGACTGATCTTAACCCAACTTGGTATACAGTTAGTATATGGTAAGGTCTAGAAGCCTATTTATTTTCAAGGTCATACGGTCAAGGTCAAACTCTACACTAAACATCCTTTGACTGATCTTAACAAAACTTGGTATACAGTTAGTATATGGCAAGGTCTAGAAGCCTGTTTATTTTCAAGGTCATACAGTCAAGGTCAAGGTCAAAATTGGACTTTCCGTCTGTAACAACCTTGTGACCACTCTACACTGTATATGGCAAGGTCTAGAAGCCTATTTATTTTCAAGGTCATAGGGTCAAGGTCAACATTGGACTTTCCGTCCGTAACAACCTTGTGACCACTACACTGAACATCCTTTGACCGATCTTAACCAAACTTGGTATACAGTTAGTATATGGCAAGGTCTAGAAGCCTATTTTCAAGGTCATACGGTCAAGGTCAAAATTGGACCTTGTGACCACTCTACACTGAAAATCCTTCGACCGATCTTAACCAAACTTGCCATCAATTAGTATATGGCAAGGTCTAGAAGCCTATTGATTGTAAATGGGCAAAGGCGGGGTCATTTGGCAAAGGCCAAATGCGGAGACAAGGACAAATTACACTTAGTTCTCTGGTACATAACATTAATAACAATTTGATAAAGGCAAGGACAAATAACATTAGTTTTCTGGTACATAACATTAATATCCAGGTCATTGGCCATATTTTTAGCCATATTTTTAAATTTAATACTGAGGGGATGCATCCGCTTTGCGGTGCCCTTGTTTTATATTGAGATAACAACTTTTTTTAAAATCGTGAAATGAAGGGTTGAATGGCGGATGAATATTTACTACAATACTTAGGCCACACCCTATAGAATGTATTCTAATATGTAGTCCCGCCCAATAACATCATCAAATTAATTTTTTATTGTTTTGTTGGAAAAAATGACAACACAATCATTATTTGCGGGTTTTTTTATAAAAATTTAAAGCTAGGTTTTCGATACATGAAATAACAAGAAAATGTGTCCATGGAACACGGATGCCCCGGTTGTTAACTATATTTTAAAACGGACGGACGAACAGTTGGTCCAACCTCAAATTGATACAATTTTTTAAACAATGATATGTTGATTGTCATTTGTGTGAACTTTCATAATGATAGGACATCAGGTTCACTAAAATCTAACTTGACCAAAAACTTTAACCTGAGAATGGAATGGACGAACAGACAGACGAACAGACGGACGAACAGTTGGTCCAACCTCAAATTGATACAATTTTTTAAAGAATGATATGTTAATAGTCATTTGTGTGAAGTTTCATCATGATCGGACATCAGCTTCACTAAAATCTAACTTGACCAAAAACTTTAACCTGAGAATGGAATGGACGAACAGACAGACGAACAGACGGATGAACAGTTGGTCCAACCTCAAATTGATACAATTTTTTAAACAATGATATGTTGATTGTCATTTGTGTGAACTTTCATAATGATAGGACATCAGGTTCACTAAAATCTAACTTGACCAAAAACTTTAACCTGAGCGGGACGGACGAACGGACGAACGGACGGACTAACAGACCGGAAAACTATATGCCCCTCATACTTCGTATGCCGGGGCATAAAAAACAATTTTCCTAAATGGTAACGGTTGTCTTCATATTTTACTACGTAGCGCAGATTCAAAACATGTGCCTCGCTGAAAATAGTCTGCACACTGTCTAATGTCACAATTCTGTATTATACATGTGTACAATACAGAATTTTAATCTGTCATGTCTGAACTGCGCATGACAATCTGCATGTATTTGCGCAGGAAAATGTATAGGTATATAATATAACTGAATACTGAAGAATTCTGACTGAACCCTTTTCCACATACAACAAATTCGTAGCAGACAACTTCGAAATAATCTTGGCTTAAATATGGAATATCTTTGTAAATGAAATATAATCATTGAATAGAGTTGAAAACATTGTGTCTTAAGGAGAAATTGCTCATTATGAACAATTTCTCCTTTTGTCACAATTTTTTCAAAAGTCATTTGCTGCAGGTGCGTCAGAATAAATCTGGCATTTTTTGTGTGCTTATTTTCAGCAATTTCTCAATATTTTAAAAAGCCATATCGGCTGCAAAAAACCTATCAGGAATATAGTTTAAGCCTAACTGACATCATATAAGTACGAAAGGTGAAAACAGAGGTAATTAAAAGTCCTTAAACAAATAAAATGAGGGCAAGGGGTCTATATGAGTTACAGAGCTTGTCTGTTGTTCAATCTGACTCCGTCAGTCCTTCCGTCGCTTTTTTATGGTGCTCGTACGATAACTCTTGAAAAGGTTGATGGATTTAAATGATATTTGAATGAATGAATGTATATTGTTTTATGGCGCATCAACAGCTAAGGTCATTTAGCTCGCAATTAAATTTAATTATTCATGATCCCTGGGTAAACAAACCAGTACCAGCTAGAAAATGTGCCTTGCCCAAGGGCACTCCACCATGACCGTAGTGCCAAATGATATTTGAAAAATATGGCCACCACGGGTTGGACTGCTTTACCCTTTTATGGCAGTGAAGGGATATTATTGGGCCTCTTGTTCATAGATATACACTTTGTTTTTCTGTAAGTGGAATATGCAATTAATCATATGGATAAAAATATATCACATAATATAACCCTTTCCCTCATATAACAAATCTGCAGCAGACGACTTTGAACATATTTTGTCAAAAGATAGAAAATCTCTATAATTGAATGGATAACCTATTACTAAAAGTGGAAAACATTGTTGCAAAAGGAGAAATTGCTTGTTTTGAGCAATTTCTTCTTTTGTCACTATGTTTTCCAAAAGTTGTCTGCTGCAGAAGCGTCAGAAAGCGTCTATATGAGGGAAAGGGATAAAAAGGAAATTCAAAACTTCAATAAAACAGTTATGGTATCTTGATATTACTATATTTTACACGGGTGAAAGATTTCGAGCCTTCCCTAACAGGCACGACAAGTCGCTGATTGTGATAAAAATCATTGACTGGTTTCTCCGTCCAGTTGTCAACTGGTACCAGTATCCACCGAGCTGAAATGATTAACGTTATTTATCCCATTATCAAAATGGGATTTATTTTAATGTTGTTATTAAATAAAACATGAAATTAGAGTAAAAGTATAAGTTAAAAGCATTTATCAGACAATTTTTTTTTTAAATAAGATAATTTAGATATACACATGTAATTAATGAAGAATTCATTTTTAGTTAAAACCCTTTCCCCCATACGGCAATTCTGCAGCAGACGACTTTGAACTTATTTTGTCAAAAAATAGAAACTTAACTTAACATAATTGAATGGATATGACAAAAAGTGGAAAACATTGTGGCAAAAGGAGAAATTGCATGTTTTGTGCAATTTCTTCTTTTGTCACTATGTTTTCAAAAAGCTGTTTGCTGCAGAGGCGTCAGAAAGCGTCTATATGAGGGAAAGGGTTAAACTTGTTCATTTTACAGTTGATTTTAGTGTTTCCTAAATGAATACTATCTGACCTTTTCTCACATATAGATGCTTTCTGAAGCCTCTAGTAGAGCAAAAGACTTTTGAAAACATTTTGACATGATAGAACTTTTGCAACACTGTTTTCAACACTTCTTTATAATTAAATGGTTATTTTTGGAGATTTTTTCATGATTTTACCAATATGTTTTCATAGTCTTCAGCTGCAGATTTGGAAAGGGTTAACTGCCTCTATAATACAGATTTCTATTTCATTGTTTGCCTAATAGAGTATGTTCATAGTCGTCTGCTTAAGCCACCCTGACACTGGCACAAATTTTGTCCATGCAATGCCACACAATGCGTTGTGGCAAGGCGTGCCATTTCGGTGCTACACAGCGGAGCATGACGCCGTGTTCGCGGCCTATTCGTGCACTATACATGCATAAGTTCTTTGTTTCCCTAGTATTGTGTAAAACATGAATGGTGGAATGTATTTAACCCTTTCCGACTTACAATAAATCTGCAGCAGAAGACAAAAACCTGAAAAATCTCCAATAGAAACAGAGGCACTGAATGTTTTAATGTCATCAGGATAGATAGAACTGTTGTATACAGTATTTAGTACAAAATATAACAGGGCTCCTTCTGGCCAGGTAGCCTCTGTTGTGGGTTCTTTATTCGAGGGTCAGGTAAATCTCAATGACGAACGGAATCATCATTATACATTTTATTATGTATGTACAGAAACATCATCCTAAAAAAATAAATATAACAATAATAAGTAAAACAATACAAGAAAAGGTACAGTTGACAATTAGGAACATGGATTACGGACTAATGGCTGCATATTACTGGTATAAAGGGTCATTATGTCATTTGCTGACATGATGATCTTTTATTTACAAACAAAGAATTACATGTAACGTGTAGCAGACTATCAAACAACATAATCTGAACAATACAATGTATGCAATACAATGTAGCATACAATACAAATACAATACAAAGCTTCACTTAATTTACACTTACCAATTTAGGGAATTAGATGATCATACACACATCTGTCTCATTCTATTCGTGTCAATTATTGCTTTTATAAATTCAATCCAAATCCAACATTTCCGAATTACCAATCTAATATAGTGTTAACCAAACAAGGGAAAATTACTGACTGACCAAATCAAATTGTCATGTGATCAGAATTGGCTGGAGCAATTAGCATGAATTTAGACAGGTGAACTCAACTCAACAAGTTATATAAACTTGACATGTCACATCAAAAGTGACCCTATTACATACTTCCCCAGCCTATAAAATGACGTCTCCTCATTGTCATGTCAAAATCGTCTAACATGTCATGTAATAAATTAAATAAGTATACAATATATGCATATACAAAATAGACATTCTCAGCAAAACAAACTTGTTACTTTGAACTTCAGCAGCACAGAAATATAAAAAAATGTATGTCAGTTGATATATTCCAGTTAAACATGAAGAAAAATATATTAATTTCAAAACTCAGTTAATCTGAATTTACAAAACACTCCTCTCTTCCATGATAAATTGCGTCCACGCATTGACCTTCTGTAAAACTAAATTATTTATAAAAACTAAATCTCTTTTCTGAAAGGAAAACATAATTACTTAATTATTGACTCTTAAATACTGTATATTGTGCAATTTCACCTTTGGCCACAATGTTTTCAAAAGTCGTCTGCTGCTATTGCGTCAAGGTTTACTCAGGTGAGCGGTATATAGGAATATCCGAGGCCTTTTGTTTCTCTTTCTATATTTCTAAGTTTTCTGCTGCAGAGATATCAAAAGATATTTACATCAGGGAAAAGAGAAAGCCAGGTGATACATTGGAATGGTGAACAGTTTTTCAATTCTGTTGTCAAAATAAAGTAAACAAATTACATTTTGAAGTGTGAAAAAACGCACCAATTCTATCAGAAATAATGATGTTTACTCGGGACCTTTATTCTCTCATCTTTATATTCTGAACAGCATGGATTTTTCACCGTTTCAACATACAACAAACCTGCAGTATATGATTTTTCTAAACTTAAATGTACACATATAAATATTGAATTATTAAACATCATCTTGAGCAATTCCTCCTTTTGCATGTCCTTTGTATATTGTTGATTAAGTGTTAATTAAATAAAAGGTGTAAAGATAAAATAACTATAAATTGCTAAAGGATTACTTTTCTTACACAATATTTTACCCTGTCAGAGAAGGGTGGGGAAAAAAAGTATCAAATATTTTGTGTTCAATATATAAAATACTTTAACATGTATTTTTTTAAAAAAACCCAGAGAACCTGGAAAAAAACATGGAAACTCTCTCTATAAATGAAAGTACACTTTTAGAATAAAGTAGCAAACATTGTGACAAAAGTGATATGACAATGATGATTCCAAAATCATCTGCTGCATGGAAAAGGGTTAACCCTTTCGCTCATATAGACGCTTTCTGACGCCTCTGCAGCAGACAGCTTTTTGAAAACATAGTGACAAAAGAAGAAATTGCTCAAAACAAGCAATTTGTCCTTTTGTCACAATGTTTTCCACTTTCAGTCATAGGTTATCCATTCAATTATAGAGATTTTCTATTTTTTGACAAAATATGTTCAAAGTCGTCTGCTGCAGAATTGTCGTATGAGGGAAAGGGTTACCTCTTTCCCACTTACAACAAATCAACAGCAGAAGACTGAGAAATTCTAGGCAAAATCATTGTTAATCTTTATAAGGGAAAGCTTAATTATTGAAAAGAGTTGAAAACAATATGGCAAAAGGAAAAAATGCTCATTATGCACGATATTTTCAAAAGTCATCTGCTGCAGATCCGTCAGATTGCGTCTGCTATTTGGAATAGGGTTAAGAGAGTTGATCTTTATCAATAACTGACTGTTGTCAAACACTAATTACCTTATTATCCCCAAATTAGTTACTGTGACAATCTGATCCCTCCCTGTCCGTTGTCTGTCATTAACTCTGAGCTTCAAATGACATCTCCTTAACCCTTTGGCAAATTTTAAGCAAACTTCACAGGAATGTTTCTCTAGTGATCCTCTTTCAAATGAAATTTTATACAGAATCTTTGTTGTTGCTGCATCAAAAAGGATGCATTCAAAGGTCAAGGTCACAGTCACCTTGAACACAAAAAACATGTCCAATTAATAGATGCAGAAGACTTGCGTCAATTGTCCTCCAATTTGGCAGGGAGGTTGGACTTGACCAGTAGATGATCTCTATTGATTTTGATGTCATACATTCAAAGGTCAAGGTCACAGTGACTTTGAACACAAACAGTTTGTACAATTGTTACCTGCATAATGCTTGGGCCTACAGTCCTCAAATTTGGCAGGGAGGTTGGGCATGAGGTCACCCATTCAAAGGTCAAGGTCACAGTGGCCTTAAACATGTTCCTTACAATTTGAAACTCAGAGGGGCATACTGTTTGACAAACATCTCTTGCTACTGTTTTTGAACTACCTTTGCCAATTCAGTGACATAATTTTAGCTCGAATCTACACTGAATGGTTTCATACAGGCATTTTTGGATATCAACCCATGTCAATACCACAACTATTTTTAACTGCAGCACATAAAACAATATTCATATTTTGGCTATATTCGATCAATTCTTATATTTAGGTTATATTCAATACTCATATTTTGGCTATATTCAATACCTTCAAATTATTTCGTTAGTATTGCTTATGATCACCTCAGGTGAGCGTTACAACATCAACAAGGTCATATGTTCCTTAAATGATCCTCAACCTAGACTGTCTAAACAATTACTAGGAATCTACCATGACTGATTGTGAGCATCAGTGATTTGGAACTGCATCAAAGGTTCGATCCCCACTCATGATGGAGTGCCAATGAACAAGGCACTCGTCCTAGCCTAGTACTGGCTTGTTTACCGATCAAGAATAAGTTGATTAGTTGGTGTTCTAGGCCGCTTATAACAATTTTTCAGTCATATCACATGTTTCCTGGGTATTATACCAGTACTGCTGGTCCATTTATCCTGACACCAGTAAGTCCAGTCGTGACCCACAACCCTGAGAGCAAAGGAGGGAAAGCCATTACTACCATTTTGTAATGTCTTTGGTATGATCATGCCAGGGATTGAACCCGTGACATCCAGGACCCGAGGCAGACGTTCTACCACTACTCCACCGAGGCGTTCATGAATAAGTTGACTATCACTGTGATATAACTGAAATAATGTTGATATCGGCGTATAACTCCAATAAAAACAAACATATCAAACAATTTCTTATTTAGCCCTTTCCCTCATACGACAATTCTGCAGCAGACAACTTTGAACATATTTTGTCAAAAAATAGAAAGCAATTATAATTGAATGGATAACCTATGACTAAAATTGGAAAACATTGTGGCAAAAGGAGAAATTGCTCGTTTTGAGCAATTTCTTCTTTTGTCACTATGCTTTCAAATTGCCATCTGCTGCAGAGGCGTCAGAAAGCGTTTATATGAGGGAAAGGGTTAATACAAAGAGGAGATCCACATATTATAAGCTTGATTAGATTCTTCATTTTTTGATTGGGTAAATAACTTCCCTCCTTGGCACTCGTGGTTTCCGGGATATCATTAAGACTGATGTACTGTGTGGGAAAGGGTTATGTATTGCTTACAAACCCTTTATCATACAGAACTAAGGTATTTACCTGAGCATTAACAGGACTATCCTGTTAACTTACCTGTGTTCATACTGCTCAAACTGAACTATAGTGATCACTCACCATGTCAGTTATAAACATTTTGGGAAAAAAGGTAACAGCACATCTTCAGCCATTTCTCATTTCATTCACTTTTTTTGAAAAGTTAATAAGCTAGATTTAGAGGTGGTAAAAGACCAAATTATGAGATAAAAGATATAACAATTTTGACAGTATCACACAGTGTTAAAATCACACATAGTTTTCAATTAAGCATTCTCATCTAATTAAGTAGAAAATTTATGATCATGGAGGTCAGAATGGCCATTATTCAGGGTAAATGTAGCGTCCTTATGACATCTTATATTCAATACCCACTGTCTTACATTTCAAAATGGCATTTACAAAAATCATCTAAGTGGAAAATCTTGACATATAATATTTCAAACCTCGTTGAACCTTCGACTGCGCTATTCATGTTACCGAAATATATAGTCGCTTTTTGTAATAGCTGTCACGAATCAAATATAAAAAAAGAAGAACTTTTGTGTCTGAAAAAAAAAAAAAAAATGTGTTATGGGTAATTAGTATGACAGTTTAAAACTTTATGAAGGTGTACGTTTATAGAACATGCCATGCTTCCCGTCTCGGTTAGGGAACCATGTCTGGGATTTAAGTAGGACTGTGAGTAGTTTAGGGTCTCACCCAATTAGGGGGTTTTGCATAAAAAGGAAACAAAATGACGGAGGGGGTTTCTTACCTGGAAAACACGGGTAACGATGGATGGGGGTTTACTGTGCAATATCCTCCAGAAGGTGAGATTGTTCAACCTTTTTTTATATTTTTGAAGTTGTCTGCTCCAAGATCATCTGTGGAAAGAAATTGTGATAAATAGAACTTTAGATAATAATATACAATACATTTATTTTTTCGTGGTAAAGAGAAATTGCATATTTTGAATACATTTTTAGGAAAAACAGACAAACTGATGCGTTAGCTCCGTGGCCCTCTTGTCCTTTTCCCACAATGATTTTCGAAAGTCAACTATGCTGAGGCTGATGTTTTGATTTTCAGTGTTTTCAGGCTTTTACCTGATATGTTATTTTAACCCTTTCCCTCATTTAGATGTTTTCTGACGCATCTGCAGCAGACAACTTTTGAAAACATTGTGGTTAAATGAGAAATTGCTCATAATGAGCAATTTCTCCTTTTGCCTCAATGTTTTCAACTCTATTTTGATAATCAGACTTTTATTTTTGTAGATTTTTTCTACGTTTTTGCAAATGTTTTAAGAATCATCTGCTGCAGCGATGTTGCATGTGAGAAAGGGTAAATAATAATCATGAGTCATCCTCTTTGGCAGAATGGATAAGCATCAGGTATTTGTAAACAAGCTTCCTGGGTTCAATCCCCAATTGCTGCACCGGGTCATGGTGAAGTGCCCTTCAGCAAGGTTTATTTCCTAGCCTTGTACTGGTTTGTTTACCTAGGGATCAAGAATAAGTGATCCGTTGCCATGATATAACTGAATAATATTAAAAACGGTATAAAACCAAAATAAATAAATAAAATCTTGCATACAATATTGCAACTGAAAATATCTTGATAGTATAATTATTGAATACAGTTGAAAACCTTTTAACAAAATGAGAAATTGCTCATAATGAACAATTTCTCCTTTTGCCACAATGATTTTGAAATGTCATCCGCTGCAGATGCATCAAAAACGTGTCTGCAAGTCAGTGGAAAAGGGTTAAATGGAATTGAAATCTTTGACATAGATTAATCCTTTCTCACAAATATACGCTTTCTGACGACCTTTGAAAACCAAAATGAGAAATTGCTCGTAATCAGAAATTTTCCCTTTTGCCACAATGTTTTCAACTCTTAACCATAATTTTACTTTTGTTAATAGAGATTTCCTATATTTTGATCTTGATGTTTTCAAAGTTGTCTGCTGCAGATTTGTTATATATGTGAAAGGGTTGAGAATATTCTCAGAAAGTACAGAGTCAGAAAAGGTGTCAACATTCTGGTACACATAATACCATTAATTATGTATACAACAAAATAAATAAAAAACTTGATCTATAAATAATTCCATTATTTACTTTCAATTTCACATTTTGTTAAGACATATTTTAAAAACAGCATGTGGTAAATATATATTTGGATTTACTTTGTGTTTTTGACACTGCATTTATCAACTGTTGAAATCTTCTTTATTCAGAATTTTTAACACCCCCCTCCCTTTCACAGTACAACAAATCTACAGCAGACCACTTTTAACCTTTCCCTCATATAGACACTTTCTGACGCCTCTCAAGCAGACAGCTTTTTGAAAACATAATGACAAAAGAAGAAATTGCTTAAAACAAGCAATTTCTCCTTTTGCCACAATGCATGTTTTCCACTTTCAGTCATAGGTTATCCATTCAATTATACAGATTTTCTATTATTTGACAAAATATGTTAATAGTCGTCTGCTGCAGAATTGTCGTATGAGGGAGAGGGTTAACTCCCCTTTCACACGTACACCAAGTCTGCAGCAGACCTCTTTAAAAACAATTCCGCATAACTATTATTGAAAAGTGTAAAAAGATTGTGGCAAAAATAACAAATTAATCATCATGAGGAAAATTACTCCTTAAAACCTTTCTCTCATAAAGACAACTACTGCATGACACCTCTGTAGCAGATGGCTTTTAGAATGTTGACAAAAGAAAAAATTGCTCAAAACAAGCAATTTCTCCTTTTGTCACCATGTTTTCAACTCTAATCATTTATTGTTCTTTCATTTAAAGGGATTTTTGTGCTTTTGCCTAGACGTTTTTAAAGTATTCTGCTGCAGATTTGTTGTATGTAGGAAAAGGGTTAAACTCCACAACGTTTTCAAAAGTCGGCAGCTGCAGACACGCCACAATATGGCCACAATGCGTCGCAGTCTTTCTGTTTACCCGCGCTGACGGCAAAGTACAATGCGTCTTCATATAGACGCTTTTTTGAAAACATAGTGACAAAAGATTGATTGATTGATTGACAATCTTCCCAAGCAACTGGCTGCTTTTCCACATAGACTTAGCCCATTGTGGAAGATGAATGACGCATGTCACATTGACTTTTGTCAAACGTCGGAAAGAAAGTTTGGCCGAGCCTGGATTCGAACTCACAACCCCTGGATTGACAGCCCGCGTCGTTACCGACTAAGCTACCGGGGCTCGGCAGTGACATAAGAAGAAATTGCTCAAACTGAGCAATTTCTCCTTTTGCCACAATGTTTTTTCCACTTTTAGTCATAGGTAATCCATTCAATTTTAGAGATTTTCTATTTTTTGACAAAATATGTTCAAAGTCGTCTGACGACATGCGTCATTCGTCTTCCACCAATGGGCTAAGTTTATGTGGAAAAGCAGCCAGTTGCTTGGGAAGATTGTTGTGTGGAGTACGGCTGTGAGAAAACCAGGAAATGCATGAGTAGGTGAACTGGCCGCCGTGATATAACTGAGAAATTGTTAAAACGGCGTTAAACCCCAATCAATCAAAGTCGTCTGATGCAGAAATGTGGTATGAGGGAAAGTGTTTATGTTGAAGGATATGTTATGTGGACCTATAATTAAGATTGTCAAAACATTACTTTTTTGTAAATTTATATGCATCAGTTAACTCAAGACATATTGGGCGAAAAAGTTTTATGAGCAAGTCAATCATTTGCCATATTTCTTTGTTTACTTTCTGAGAATGATTTATTAATAATACGCTTTTCTCCAAGGTCAAAATGATTACAGTGGAATGTTCACAAGGTCCCTTTTTGAAAATAATTACAAACGGTTCTGCTTCTATTTGCAAAATGGATGCCAGAGCTAAAAATAGAAAAAACTGAAAACTACATCTTCTCCTCAACCACTGGCCCAATTTAAAAATATTTTAACATGAATTTTTACTTACTTAAACTACCAAAATTGTTCAGGCTGTAACTCTCCACTTGGCTGCATAAGATGGCTGCAACAGTTATAAAAATTAAACAAACCTTTTCATTACATTTCCTTAACCACTGGCCAAATTTCAATATAAATTCACCTAAATGTTATTTTAGCTGCCCTCTACCAAATTTGTTCACACAGTTCTAGTTGCAGCTCTTCACATTATGGCCATCAGAGAAAAGAATAGAACAATAATTATTGTTAAACGTCATCTCCTCTTAAACCACTCGCATAATTTCAAAATGACTTCACACAAATGTTCTACCAAGTTCTAGTTGCAATGCTGCACATTATGGCCATAATCGAAAAAAAAAATATAAAAGTTATACGTCATCTCCTCCTAAACCACTGGCCCAATTTCAAGTTGACTTCACACAAATGTTTCTCTAGTGACCCTCTAACAAAAAAAATCTCACGGGTTCGATACCCGGTTGCGGCGACTTTCTTTCGGGCGATGTTTTCCATTGCCTCTCACCTCTGATCTATGTGAGAAAGTAGTCAGTGGCTTCGAAAGAATGTTGTGTAAGTACTGGTGTGGGAAAGCCAGGAAAACATGGGTAGGTGCACTGACCGCCGTGATATGACCAAAGCTGTTGAAAGCGGCGTTAAACTCCAAACAAACAAACAAACAAAAAAAATCATACCAATCCACATTGCTGCACAAGATGGCTGTTAGAGCTTTAAATAGAAAAATCTTCAGCCATTTCCCACATACAGACACATTTTGATGGCTCTGCAGCAGACGACTTTTGAAAACATAGTGGCAAAAGGAGGAATTGATCAAAATGAGCAATTTCACCATTTGTTACAATGTTCTCTACTTTATTCAATAAATGAACATTCATTGGTCGAGATTTCCCACTTTTTTTGGCAAATATATGTTTTCAAAGTCATCTGCTGCAGATTTATTGTATGTGGGTAGGTCAAATAGAAAAATCGAAAAATCTGTAAACATCATCTTTTCCTTCATCCTCAAATATGACAATTTAATAGATAGAAGGTGAGCGTTACAGGGCCATCCTGGTCCTCTTGTCAATTGGGGAAAAAACCACACCATAATGTGGCAAAAGAAAAGATTACTCATCATGAGCAATTTCTCCTTTAGCAACCATGTTTTCAAGAATTGTCTGTATGTGGGAAAGGGTTGTTTATAAAGAGGAAGAAAAACAACAAAATGGTTTGCTGCACAATTAAGTTGGAAGACATCTACAATGTTCACATGTACATATCCCATCTGTAGTAATAATATTAATTAGTTTGTACTTACAATAATATGCTTGACGGGCCAATAGCTATATCACAGCCGGTTTATAGCCAATTTTTTTCTTAACCCTTTCCCTCATACGACAATTCTGCAGCAGACGACTTTAAACGTTTTTTGTCAAAACATAGAAAATCTCCATAATTGAATGGATAACCTATGACGAAAAGTGGAAAACATTGTGGCAAAAGGAGAAATAGCACGTTCTGTGCAATTTCTTCTTTTGCCACTATGTTTTCAAAAAGCCGTCTGCTGCAGAGGCGTCAGAAAGCGTCTATATGAGGCAAAAGGTTAACTGATTGCAATAGATATTTTTAAATCTTTTCTTGTATATTATATTTTGTTCACCCTTTCCCTCATACAACAAATCTGCAGCAGAAAACCATGAACAAATCTTGGCAAATGACAACTTTGAAAAAATCTTAGCTAAATTAATCTTTAAATGAAAGTATTATTTTTAAATGAGTTCAAATTTTGCCACAATGTTTTGTAAAGTTGTCTGCTGCACGTGTATCAAAATGCATCTGAAAGTGGGAAAGGGAAAACAAGCTATTGTTAGATTTATTATATTGGAGAGAGGTTAAGAAAAGTAATTAGCCATATATACCAGATGTATATGATACAAAGGCTCTGTAAATTGTAGACAAGATTGATTGATTGATTGATTGGGACTTAATGCCATTTTCAACAATGTTTCAGTCATATCACTGCGGCCCGTTCACCTACTCATGTGTTTCCTAGCTTTCTCTCACCAATACTCCACACAACATACTTTCCAAGCAACCGGCTGCTTTTCCGTATAGACTTTTAACCCATTGGTGAAAGACGAATGATGATTGTCACAGTGACTTGTCAAACGTCAGAAAGATTATTGGCCGACCTAGGATTCGAACTCACAACCCCCAGATTTACAGCACGCGTCGCTACCGGGCTCAGCTTGTAAACAAGAAGGGACGACAATATACAACATGATGAAACAAATTCTTACTATCCCCCGCTTTTTCGAAGAAAAAAAAGGGGGGTTATTAATTTTTGTTTGTCTGTCTGTCTGTCTGTCTGTCTGTCTGTCTGTCACACTTCATTTCCGTACAATAACTGCCACAAATGTTAACCGTTTTTTTTTCAAACTTGTTAACAAGGTTAAATGCCTTAAGGGCTAGGCCAAGTTTGATCGTCACTTTCGGCGGACTTTATTTGGTGGAGTTATGGCCCCTTATTTAACAAAAAATGTCGTTTGTTGCTGTTTCCGTGCAATAACTGCCACAAATGGGAACCGTTTTTTTTAAAACTTGGTAACAAGGTTAAATGCCTTAAGGGCTAGGCCAAGTGCGACCGTCACTTTCGGCGGACTTTATTTGGTGGAGTCATGGCCCCTTATTTAACAAAAAATGTCGTTTGTTGCTGTTTCCATGCAATAACTGCCACAAATGTGCACCGGTTTTTTTCAAACTTGGTAACAAGGTTAAATGCCTTAAGGGCTAGGCCAAGTTCGACCGTCACTTTCTGCGGACTTTATTCGGTGGAGTTCTGTTTCCGTGCAATAACTGCCACAAATGTGAACCTTTTTTTTCAAACTTGGTAACAACCTAGGCCAAGTTCGTTTAATTTACCCGGTAATACATGTTCAATAAAAAGTCTACCGACATGTTTAAACCTAACCTCAATATTTTCCTACAATATTTCCTGCAAGCGGGGGATATAAATTTCATGAATTTGCTTGTTAAACTTATCCCACAGACAACAATAGTAGGAGACAGCTTCAAAATCATCTGGTAAAATAGATTGTAAAGTTTTATAAATGAAAGTTTAATCATTAAACAGAGCTGTAAACGTTATGGCAAATGAAGAAATTGCTCATTATGAGCTATAATTCCTCCCTTTGTCATAATGTTTTTAAAAGTAGTCTGCTGCAGAGGCGTCAGAAAGCATTTATATGTGGGCAAGGGTTAAAACAGATGTTATATAATAATAATGTAATTAATAATATTACCATTTACAGCTTATTCAACAAGGACTGTCTATTTATTAGACAAATTTGATAGTATTAACCCTTCTCCACATATAGACTTTTTCTGACGCCTCTGCAGCAGATGACTTTTGAAAACATTGTAACAAAAGAAGACATTGCTCAAAACAAGCAATTTCTCCTTCTGTCACAATATTTTCAATTTTTTTCAGTAAATATTCCCTCATTTATAGCGATTTTCTATATTTTCGTCCATATGTTTCCAAAGTCGTCTGCTGCAGATTTGTTGTATGTGGGAAAGGGTGTATTAAAGGAATATGGATATTTCATTAACCCTGTTCAACCTTGTCACATAATCCATAAAAGTTTCAATCTTTCATCTGCTATCCCTTTACCAAACGTACAAAAAACAAAAACTATGTTCCTTGCTGCTTCATACCCAATAAATCATCAATCCGATGAGATCAAAATACTATTACAAAATCATGAGATACAACAAACATACAAAGAAAAAATTCTTGGTGTTCATATAGACCCTCAACTTAACTGGAAACATCATGTTGAGCACACGCTAAAGAAATGTAATTTATTACTATACCTACTTCTGAGAATTAAAAAGTTTCTTAATATACATTCAAGGAATCTTTTCTTTAATGCATACATACTTCCTCACATTGATTATTGTTGCACGATATGGGGCTCCTGCAGTCAAAATCTGCTTGACAAAATGTTAAAATTTCAGAAACGTGCTGCACGTGTTATACTTGACAAGCCATTTGATGCACCATCAGAAGAACTTTTCCAACAATTATCCTGGATGAAATTTCATGCAAGAATAGACTATAAAAAAGCAATTATCATTTACAAATCATTAAATGAACAATGTCCTGAATACCTAAAAGACAAATTTAAATACTCCCAAAATAAAGGTCTAAGATCCTTTGATAACAAGCTGTTACAATTACCAAAACCAAAACTAGAATTCTTCAGAAAATCCCTGACCTATTCAGGACCAAAAATTTGGAATGATATTCCCTTTCAAATTAGAACAGCAGATTCATTAAATTCTTTTAAGAAATTATATTTAGCGTGGATGTTTACCAGTAGTTCTTGAAATTAAGTGATCTTTTATTTTATTACCAATTTGCTTTTTTATTTTTTGAATTGTTTATATGTATAACATTGTGTATATAATGTATTGCTAACTCTGAGGCCCACATGGGAGATTGGGACAACCCAAATGTGTAGCCTCATAAAATAAAGTCGTTATTATTATTATTATTATTATTATTACCTCATATAGACGCTTTCTGATGTTACTGCAGCAGATGGCTTTTTGAAAACATTGTGACAAACGAAGAAATTGCTCAAAACAAGCAATTTCTCCTTTTGCCACATTGTTTTCCACTTATAGTCATAGGTTATCCATTCAAATATAGAGATTTTCCATTTGTTGACAAAATATGTTCAAAGTCGTCTGCTGCAGAATTGTTGTATGAGGGAGAGGGCTATAACACAATGAATCTGTAACAGAGAACCGGCTAGGTCAAACCAAATACTTCAAAAACTGTAGCAAAGGCAAGTTCCCTATTTGTTGAGTTTGCAATACAACTGACTCGCTGATGTCATAATAAATGGACCAGTACTACTGGTAAATAACCCACGAATCCCTGTGAAATTATGAAATTTGACCAGTCATTTTAATATTCAAAATAAAATTCCATGACAACAATTTAAATACATGCACTTAAACACTTGAATGGACGTTCATGTTGCCACCAAGGCTATGATTATGAGTTTATGATTATGATATAAGACCAACATATATGTTCAGTTGCCACCAAGGCTATGTTTATAAGTTCATGCTTATGATATAAGACCAACATATATATTAGTTCAGTTGCCACCAAGGCTATGTTTATACAGGGTCTTTCAAATAGTATGGTCCAGAAACGAGCGTAGTTCTCGGAATAAGCTGCTTCGCATCACATGACCAACATCCGGGGAACTCGCCATTTTGAAAACGGAAGAAAATGATCAAGTTTTAAAACTGCGTATATCTCGATTTTAACCAATCAAGTTGACCATCAAAGTCATCCTTAATGCAATATCAGTATTCCATTTTCTTTACATGAGAGTATTTTGTCCCGATGTTTCTTTTTAGGTGGATTTTCGTATTGGAAAGCAATGACTTCATACGAACGACTTTGTTTACAAATGGCCGAAAGCTGAAACCCGATCTCTTTTTGTCGTTACTTTCCTACTTGCATGATGTTCATGGGGCTAATATAGCGGCTTTTTCTCTTTGATTTAAGCCTAATTCACTTATGTTATGTCTTAGATTTTCATATTTCACCCGTATTTTTGTTTTCTTAGACAGGTAGATCAGTTCAAAATCTAAAAAATCTAAAAACATGGCGTTTTATGTGCACGATACGGTGATATTTGGAAACAGTTTTTCAATGTGTTTTAAGGGTCAAATGATGGTAATTGAAATGTAAATTAAGGGTTGTTTTTCATATGTTATGAATTAGATTTTCTTTTTTTTTTAGTTTATATAATCATTTCTTAGATATCAATTATTGGTAAAAATGCACTTCCAAAATACCGGTTAATTCACTAAGCGTGATAAATACACGGCGTGATAAACACTTCCAGGTAAAATCGATAACCGAGACGAGATATCCAGTACGATAAGACGTTTATATAGGGCGTTTCTAGACCATACTATTTGAAAGACCCTGGTTTATATAAGTTCATGCTTATGATATAAGACCAACATATATATTAGTTTGATTACCACTTAGGCTATGTTTATTAGTTCTTGCTTATGATATAAGACAAACATATATATTTTGTATATATATATATATATATATGTTTTTGTGTTGTCCCACAATTAACCCTTTTCCTCATACGACAAGTCTGCAGCAGACGACTTTGAACATATTTTGTCAAAGAATAGAAAATCTCTATAATTGAATGGATAACCTATTACTAAAAATTAATGACAGTTTAATTAATGATTAATTACAGTTGAAAACATTGTAGTAGCAAATGGTGAAATTGTTCATCATGAGCAATTTCACCTTTGCCACAATATTTTCAAAAGTCATCTGCTGCAGAGGCATCTGAAAACGTCTATATGTGGGAAAGTGTTAAATAATTTTTTTCAGAAATGAAAATATTTTCTTAATGGAGGATTAATCTACAATTTCATATTAGAAAAGTATTTAGAAACCAATATAAAAAAATAATATCAGCTTTCATCACATTTTTAGTCACTATTTAAATAGTCGACTAAAAATGTACTCAAGTGAGAAATAAGTGGTTTGATTAATTGTCCCCAAAGTTTTCTTATTGAAATCTTTACAAGGTTTTCAAACAATCGCGACGTCTCTGGATGTTGCCGATGAATTGATACGTCACTGAGTATATTGTTTAGGGTCAGGTGTTACGATTTGGGACATTCAATCAAATTGAGATGATTAGTTTAATCGCTTCAAAAGTGTAATTATTTCACAAACTCTCTCGATGGCTACAAGGTGGGACTTGTTTTTAGCGGTAATTTGTTCTTACGGTACATTAATTTTGCATCATTAAAACACATTTACTTCTTAACCCTTTCACTCGTGCAGACGCATCTGCAGCAGACAACTTATGAAAACAGTCTGACAAAAGGAGAAATAGCTCATGATGAGAAATTGAAACAATGTTTTCAACTCTATTTAATAGTTATTCTTTTATTTATAGAGATTTTCAAAAAATTCACTAGATTTGTTCAAAATTGTCTGCTGCAGATTTCTTGTAGGTGGAAAAAGGCTAATTGTGAATGATTATTGTAGATATACTTTTGCAAAAATTGTATAGACTTAAAGATCAGAATATATACTTTTGCAAAAATTGTATAGACTTAAAGATCAGAATATATATTTTTTGCAATCTAATGTGGACCAACACTGTTTGTTATTAACTTAAGATATTTCTTATTTTTTCCTGGATGTTTTCAAAATCCCCTCTTATTTTGTGCATTTGCATGTAGAAATTAAAGTGATGGAAAAAAAGAAAGAGATGATTTATCAAATGTATGTATAGAGAGAGTTTTTGACATAACAAAGGGAAGAGAAATAGTGCAACGACTTAATAGCTTAGACTTTAAAACAGGGCAATACTACACTGCTACTTATTTCTTCAAATAAAGATTAAATTATTTTTGTTTAAATGTATGAATTACTTTATTTCATGATGGTTTGATTCATTTGCTAATTTGGATGTTATAATATTAATAACAAGAGAAAGTTGATGCAAGGCATCAATGTCGCCGGAAAAGACTGCATTGATTTATTTATGTATTCTTGACTTTCCTTAGTCTATTCAAACATTAGGAACATAGTAATGAAAACATTTGCTTATAAATTTTATATACATACCTATACATTAGGGTATCTATAAAAAATTAACGAAATGTGAACACATTTATCTGGCTTAAATTTAATTTTGCTGTTGTTACTTATTTAAATAATAGTATTCATTCATATAATTTCAATGTTTGTCAATCTTATTCGAATCAGAAGGTAAATATCCTGGTATTGCTTTAAAGGGAGGTAATTTGAAGAAAACAAAAGTCTTCAAAAGGAGAAATATATCAGCATTACCGTCTACAGTTTAAATTGTTCTATTGTTTGTGGATTTAAAAATGTTCTTTTTTTCTTATTTCTACATGTACAACGAAATATTGCGGCTTCTCTTTGACGCTTTGCGTCAAACATTCGTCTTGTACTTGTCTAAAATAAAATAATATCACTCGCTTTTTCATATCGAAATGCGCATGCGCGAAAATCGATGTTAAAGGTCACGAAACTACACAACAGAATAGGGTCTATATTTAGCTTAGAAACAGTTCCTACTTTAGATATTCATGGATTAACATTATTAAATGAATTCTACACAAATCAAGACATCTCTTTGAACATGAAAACAACATTTAGTAAGTTAAAATTGCTATTAAAAGGAGAATCCGAAATTGACCTCAATGATGACACATAAGAGTCTGCATTAGCATTAGGGGGTGTTGGTTCACGTCTTGAAGGGACCACTTTTGTCTTCGTAAATAAGACAAAAAACTTAAATGCGAGTGAAATAAAAAAAAATGCAAACATTAAAAAATCGGAATATTTATTTCATTTTAGATGTGTCATTTATTAGTGTTCGTAAACAACCACAATTGTAATATGTTCAAATCATCTAGATTTGTTTCTTTCTAATAATAAGCCGCCCTCCCATGTGATTTCCGAAAAGCTATTAAAAATAGAAGTCGCGGGCTTCTGCCCGGCGACTAATTAATGCGGATAGATGCAGTAAATATATCCAGACAATGATAGCTCTACTTATAATTTGGGGAGCAGATGATATACGGTGAGAACTATTATTGTCATTTAATCCTTTCCCTCATATAGACACTTTCTGATGCCTCTGCAGCAGACGACTTTTTGAAAACATAGTGACAAAAGAAGGAATTGCTCAAAATGAGTAATTTCTCCTTTTGCCACAATGTTTTCCACTTTTAGTCATAGGTTATCCATTCAATTATAGAGATTTTTTTTTTTTTTGGACAAAATATGTTCAAAGTCGTCTGCTGCAGAATTGTTGTATGAGGGAAAGTGTTAAGCTGTTACCGTATGTGCTATGGTTAGTAATTGTTTGAAGATAATAAGAACAATTGTATGGACATATAATTTTTCTCTCATGTAGAAAACAATGTGGAATAAGGAGAAATATGGAAAGTTTTTAAGACCAATCTCATATTTCACCTTTCCGACATTCAACAATTCTTCAAGCAGACGACTTTAAAAAAACATGTTGGCAAAATTATGAAAAATCTATGTAAATGCAAATATAATAATTGAATAGAGCTTAAATCATTGTGGCGAAAGGAGAAATTGCTCATCATGAGCAATTTCTCCTTTTGCCACAATGATTTCAAAAGTCGTCTGCTGCAGAAACATCAGAAAGTGTCTGTATGTGGGAAAGGGTTAATGTCGCACAGATGTCAAAGTGCAATGCTATGAGGGAAAACGTTTATTTGTAAGAAAGCGTACTTATCCTAATTTCTAAATAGACTTACAGATGTCCCCTAATTCTCGATAGACTTACAGATGTCGTGGTGTAGGACGATGAGAGAGCAGATGGGAAATATACAAAATCACTGATTACCTATAGATATACTCGTGATTTTGATTGAAATGTGTTTGGATTTCATAGTTTTGTTTCATTTCTTTAATGGATATTGAAAGAACATAATAGGACGTGATTTTTGTCATCGACGGATTTATATATACATGCAGAATGGAATTTTGTAACTATTGATTATTTATTATCAATTGCAGACTAGTAGCTGCAGCGTCTTTGCCTGATATCTTGCCTGATATGGCATACTTTTGACACCTCTGCAGCAGATGAATTCTAAAAAAGAAATTGCATTGCAATGAGACATTTCCATTATATACCCATGACCTAGGGTTCAGCACTTTCCCACCTATAGATGCATTTTGACGCGTCTGCAGCAGACAACTTTTGAATACACTGTGACAAAAGAAGAAATTGCTCAAAACAAGCAATTTCTCCTTTTCTTTTGCCACAATGTTTTCAACTTTTTTTCAGTAATTATACCTTCATTTCTAGAGATTTTTTATATCTTGAGTAGATGTTTTCAAAGTCGTCTGCTGCAGATTTGTTGTATGTGGTAAAGGGTTTAATGAAGAAAGTGCATGAAATATGCTTTTTCCCTATTCGGACAGTGCTTCAACTCTTTATCAAAGCAACACATTCAATTTTTTTAGATTTTTCAGTAGATTTGGTTTTTTCTCAAATTTGTGTTTTTAAAGAAGAAAAAACCCATCATTATCAGATAAATAGTCTAAGTTACACTAAGCGAGAGAATCATGTTTTGATATGTCTGTTGTATTATAGCTCTTTTGAAGGTGTTTTTTTTTGTTGATTTTTTAGCTCGACTATTCGAAGAATATGAGAGCTTTACTACTCGCGTCGGCGTCGGCGTCCGGTTAAAGTTTTAGGGCAAGTTGGCATTTTCATTCATAAGTATTTGTGCTAGGGCTTTAATATTTGGAATATAGTTATATCTTATACCTTTCTTCACATTGAATGTTAAAGGTACTGAGTGTGACCTTCTTTTTGGGGTAAAAAACATGATTTTCGGTGGTTAAAGTTTTAGGGCAAGTTGGAATTTTTTTTTTTTTTTTTTCCCTCAATAATTACTTATGCTAGGGCTTTTATATTTGGAATATAATTACATCTAATACCTGTCTTCATATTGTATGCTGAAGATTCTGAGTGTGACCTTCTTTTTGGGGTAAAAGACGTGATTTTGGGTGGTTAAAGTTTTAGGGCAAGTTGGCCTTTTCATTTAATTTTTTAATTTTTCTCAATAAGTATTTGTGCTACAGCTTTAATATTTGGAATGTAGTTACATCTTATACCTTTCTTCACATTGAATGCTGAAGATGCTGAGTGTGACCTTCTTTTTGGGGTACAAAACATGATTTTGGGTGGTTAAAGTTTTAGGGCAAGTTGTCATTTTCATTTAATTTTTTAATTTTTCTCAATAAGTACTTGTGTTAGGGCTTTCATATTTGGAATATAATTACATATAATACTTTTCTTCACATTGTATGTTGAAGATGCTGAGTGTGACTTTTTGGGAATAAATAACATGATTTTTGTTTGATTTTAAGAATTTTAGATAAATTCATAATTTTTGGTTACATTCCTTTCTAATTGTGATCATTCATTTATCAAATATAATTCTTCAACATATCAAACAGGTTTTGCATGATGTCAAACATTTGGTAAACCTTTTTTTAAGGTTTTGCTATTTTTGGACTCGGTCAGTTTTAACATTTGCGTTTAGCTCAACGTTAAAGTTTCATAATTCAAATCACTTCATACTTCACACATTTGTTAAGGACCATTGTACAATTAGGTTAGATAACTCTATTGTTTCCTAAATATGGAGTAATGGCCCTTGAATTACTTAGAACATTTTGCCACAATGTTTTCTAGTTTTCTCCAATTATGGAGATTTTCTATGTTTTGACAAAATATGTTCAAAGTCGTCTGCTGCAGAATTGCCATATGAGGGAAAGGGTTAATAAGTGCAATATAATGAAGTAGTGCTTTATGTGAATAAGCGGCATATAGTCGAGCGCGCTGTCCTCCGACAGCTCTTGTTTTGTAAAAGATCACTTTTGACCTAGATTGTTCAGCTCACACATGAGCATTGAAATCTCAAGGTGACATACATGTACCTCATGTGTCCGTCATCCATGCAACGTATACCTTGTTACTCTTGTGAACTCTCTAGAGGCTAAATTTCTCTTAGGATCTTCATGAAAGTTCATCCAAACATTAGTTTTCAGCAACTCTCAATCAAGTTTTGAACTAGGTCACATGGTGTAAAAAACTTAAAGTCACTTAGATTGGATGAGAAATGTGGCTTCTGAAGAGTTCACAAAGCTTAATTTTCTAAATATTTACCAAGTTGAAAGTTTATCAGAACATTCATCTCCATTAACAGTTCAATCATGTGGGGTCAAAAACTTAATCACTTTTACCAATAACAAGACAGAAAATTAAATAATATTAATCTAAAAAAACACAGAAATTACAATAAATGAAATTGATATTGAATATTATTGAAATATTATTGAAATAAAAAGATATAATTGAAATTACATTAATTAGAATATTTAAATTTGAAGAAAAAAAGCTGTAAACTATGAGTTTTGATGGATGATTACATTATACAGCACCAAATAATACAATTTTGGCATTTACCTCTGTTACAATGAATCTTGACCCTTTCCCACCTGCAGATGCATTTTGGCACAATAGCAGCAGACAACTTTTGAGCAATTTCTCCTTTGGCCACAATCTTTTCAACTTTATTTAACAATTAAGCTATCTTTTATGGAGATTTTTCAGGTTTTGTCACTTTGTTTTCAAAGTCATCTGCCGCAGATTTGTTGTATGTGGGAAAGGGTTAATCTTTTCTAACATATTTTAATCTGCAGCAGACGACATTGAATTCATCTTGGCAAATATATAGAAACTCTCTATAAATGAAAGTAAAACTACAGAAAAAAGTTGAAATCATTGTAAAGGAGAAAACTGCTCATAATGTGCAATTTCTCCTTTTGCCTCAATGTTTTCAAAATGTGGCTGCTGCAGAGGCGTCAGAAGGCATCTTTATCTTTTAAAAGTGTTGAATTAATCGGCATTATTTATTTATCCACAATATAGAATATTTGCTCTCATTATTATGTTTGCAGGCAAACCTTAAATGTCATAAAAATAAATGATGCCTTAATTGGGAAAATTTTAATTGACTGCAATTAAATTCATGTAAAACATTCCCCCAAAAATGAAATTGCTGCTGACATTAGGTGACGCTACTTTTAACCCTTTCCCTCATACAGCAATTCTGAAGCAGACGACTTTGAACGTATTTTGTCAAAACATAGAAAATCTCCATAATTGAATGGATAACCTATGACAAAAAGTGGAAAACATTGTGGCAAAAGGAGAAATTGTACGTTTTGTGCAATTTCTTCTTTTGTCACTATGTTTTTAAAAAGCTGTCTGCTGCAGAGGCGTCAGAAAGCGTCTATATGAGGAAAAGGGTTAATAAATAAAAGGAATGTTTACCCAATTATCATGAAAGGTGACAAAATCCATATATTTGTCTGATTTCAAACCTAAATAATAACACAAAATAGATTTTTGTCTATTTAATGAGCTAATTTGATTTTGTTCATCCAAACTGAATCTCTCTGTGACCAATGTGTTACCCTGCAACATTTTACACCGGATATACTTTAACCATTTCCCACATACAAGAAATCTGCAGCAGACAACTTTGAACATATTTTGTCAAAAAATGGAAAAGCTCTATAATTGAATGGATAACCAATGACTATAAGTTGAAAATTTTGTGACAAAAGGAGAAATTGCTCATGAAATTTGCCACAATGTTTTCAAAAGTCGTCTGCTATAGAGTCGTCAGAAAGCGTCTGTATCATTTATTATCCCTAACAAAAATTGCTGAATTCTTAAATTGGATTTATCCAGCATAGCAAATTGGAAATAAAACATAACAAATTCTAAGAATATCAAGTAAACATTTTTGAGTTAACCCTTTCCCACATATAGACTCTTTCTGGTACATCTGCAGCAGACGGCTTTTGAAAACATGGCGACAAATAAAAGAAATTGCTCAAAACAAGCAATTTCTCCATTTGTCACAATATTTTCAACTCTATTCAATTATTGAACTTTGATTTAAAGGGAGGTTCCAAAACAATTCAAAGGCAGACGTGACTCTGATGCAAACACCATCGTGACTCTGATGCAATCACCATCGTGACTCTTGACGCGAACACCATCGTGACTCTGATGAAACACCAACGTGACTGACGCAGACACCATCGGTTCTGAATACATTTATAGGCTTATAGTTGACAATCCCTTTTGCCATTAGGTGTTAACACTTTCCCACATACCTGTACAACAAATCTTGACAAAAGCACAGAATATGAAGGTTATAATTACAGAAAAAATTGCAAAGATGTTTTCAAAAGTTGTCTGCTGGTGTCAGAAAGCGTCTGTATGAGGGAAAAATTTAATAGTTGTCCATTGCAGATGCGTCAAAATCTTGACAAAAGCACAGAATATCTCCATAAGTGAAGGTTATAATTACAGAAAAAAGTAATCATGAGCAATTTCTCCTTTTGCCAAAATGTTTTCAAAAGTTGTCTGCTGCAGAGGCATCAGAAAGCGTCTGTATGAGGGAAAGGGTTAATAGTTGTCTATTGCAGATGATTCAAAATGCATCTACATGTTGGAATTGGGTTTGAGAAGAGTTTGCAGTAGCGGGGTTTTTATTATGTATTTTGGTTTTTTGACACATAGCATATTAATATGAGATTTGGCAGTTGTTGTTAGCTTTCCACGTCAGCACAAAACGCTTTCAAACATGTAGAAACATTTTGACCTGTATGCAGCAGACAGCTTTGATCGGCTTTGATGCATTTTCATTGGTCTAAAACCCGACTCCGAAATGTCACACCAACAAAGGTGTGGTTAATTGTTATGGAACTTCACTAATTAAAACCAACTTTTAAAAAAAAGTTAGTTTAAATGACAAGGAATGAATAAATTTCAATGTTTAAGTTACATTTTTTAACAATTATTAATATTGACAATTGGTTGACTGTGAAGGAAGAGAAAATTTGAAATATTTGTTCTGCGATGTTGGCAAACAAGAGCCGATTGGTACGCACTCATTTTGAAAGGATTTTCAAAATTGTTAGTGTCGAGTCACCGGTAAAAATACCTTTCTTCTTTTTTCAATAACCTGACTTCCATTACAGTCAGATTAATCTGTAGCTTCTATCTTCTATTTCTCTTTTAAACCCGTTCCCACATGCAACAAATCTGCAGCAGACGACTTTGAAAACATTTTGGCACAACCATGAAAAATCTCCATAAATGGGAGTTAAATGATTGGATAGAGTGGAAAACATTGTGGCAAAAGGAGAAATTGCTCGCTTAGAGCAATTTAACCTTTTGTCACAATGTTTTTAAAAGTTGTATGCTGCAAAGGTGTCAGAAAGTGTATGTATGTTGGAAAGGGTTAAAGTTGTGAAAAGCTTCCTTTTTGTATTTCATTCTAACAATTATGTTTGCTTATTCTTACAGTCATATTTACTTTCCATTCTGTTTAACCGTTTCCCTCATACGAAAATACTGTGCAGCAGACGACTTTGAACATATTTTGTCAAAAAGTAGAAAATTTCTATAATTGAATGGATAACCTATGACTAAAAGTGGAAAACATTGTGGCAAAAGGTGATTTTGCTTGATTTTGCATATCTGAGATAGAAATGTTTATATATGATAATTGGTTATTGTTCAAAATGAGAAACAAAACATAAGTATGTCCTCTTGTGTAACGGTAAATGAACTATAAAAACAGCTAAAAAGTCTGTTGCAAATTTTATGTGGTTTGTTGTCTAATGTCATGTTTAATGTTATTGTCAATACACTTTATGGATACGTTTCATATTTCCATATGTTAAATTTAGTTTGATATAATGTGAATTTTCTAGGATTTAAAAAAAGATTCTTATGTGCTAAGAAGGTAACATTTTTAAACCTTTCTCAGTCATGCAAATGCATTTTTGATGCTTTATGACTGTTCATCAGAACATTATTATCCCCCGCTTTTTCGAAGAAAAAAAGGGGGGTTATTAATTTCGGTTTGTCCGTCTGTCTGTCTGTCTGTCTGCCTGTCCGTCTGTCTGTCTGTCACACTTCGTTTCCGTGCAATGACTGCCACAAATGTGAACCGTTTTTTTTCAAACTTGGTAAAAAGGTTAAATGCCTTAAGGGCTAGGCCAAGTTCGATCGTCACTTTCGGCGGACTTTATTAAGTGGAGTTATGGCCCCTTTATTTAACACAAAAACGTCGTTTCATGCCGTTTCTGTGCAATAACTGCCACAAATGTGAATTATTTTTTTTCAAACTTGGTAACAAGGTTAAATGCCTTAAGGGCTAGGCCAAGTTCGATCGTCACTTTCGGCAGACTTTATTTGGTGGAGTTATGGCCCCTCATTTAACAAAAAAAAGTCGTTTCTTGCTGTTTCCGTGCAATAACTGCCACAAAT
Organism: Serripes groenlandicus; assembly: GCA_031761405.1. Classification (NCBI taxonomy): domain Eukaryota; kingdom Metazoa; phylum Mollusca; class Bivalvia; order Cardiida; family Cardiidae; genus Serripes; species Serripes groenlandicus. Next base: position 204,354,219 of record JASEVX010000001.1, read on the forward strand.
GTGAACTGTTTTTTTTCAAACTTGGTAACAAGGTTAAATGCCTTAAGGGCTAGGCCATGTTTGATCATCACTTTCAGGGGACTTGATTCAGTGGAGTTATGGCCCCTTATTCAACAAAAAATGTTGTTTCTTGCTGTTTCCGTGCAATAACTGCCACAAATGTGAACCGTTTTTTTTCAAACTTGGTAACAAGGTTAAATGCCTTAAGGGCTAGGCCTAGTTTGATCGTCACTTTCGGTGGACTTTATTCGGTGGAGTTATGGCCCCTTAATTAACAAAAAAAGTTGTTTCTTGTTGTTTCCGTGCAATAACTGCCACAAATGTGAACTGTTTTCTTTCAAACTTAGTAACAAGGTTAAATGCCTTAAGGGCTAGGCCAAGTTCGATCGTCACTTTCGATGGACTTTATTCGGTGGAGTTATGGCCCCTTAATTAACAAAAAAAGTTGTTTCTTGTTGTTTCCGTGCAATAACTGCCACAAATGTGAACCTTTTTTAGATCACCTAGAGCCGAAGGCTCAAGGTGAGCTATTCTGATCACTTTTTGTCCGTCGTCCGTCGTCCGTCCGTCCGTCCGGCGTTAACTTTTAGCTTTAAACATCATCTCCTCCCAAACTCCAAGGACAATTTCCGTGAAACATCACAGGACTGTTCCTCTGGTTGGCCTTTTTCAAAGTTGTTCAAAGATTTAAATTCCATTGAGAACTTTGGTTGCTGCGGCATCAAAAAGGGGGCAAAATGTCCGAACTTTAAAAATCTTCTCCTCCGAATCTGCCTGTCAGATTCAAATATAATTTGGTAGAAATGTTCCTTGGGTGACCCTCTATAAAAATTGTTCAAGCCATACTGATTGGTCAAAAAACATGGCAGTCAGGCGGCAACAGAAAAGGGGCAAAATTTGAAAATTTGAAAATTCCATTTTTATGAAAGTGCTTGTCTGATTTTAAGAAAATATAATACGAATCTTACTTTAATGATCCTCTATTTAATTTGTTTAAGCCGTTTTGATGGGTAACACAATCATAGCAACCAGGCGTCATCACAAAAGGGGTAAATTGAACTTTTAGCTACAAATGACAACCAACTCCTACCATTCCAATAGACCAATTTCCACAAAACATCACAGGAATGTTCCTTCGGTGGTCTTCTTTCAAATTTGTTCAAAGAATAAAATTCCATTGAGAACTTTGGTTGCTGCGGCATCAGAAAGGGGACAAAATGTCCAAACTTTAAAAATCTTCTCCTCCGAATCTGCCTGTCAGATTCAAATATAATTTGGTAGAAATGTTCCTTGGGTGACCCTCTATGAAAATTGTTCAAGCCATACTGATTAATCGAAAAACATGGCAGTCAGGCGGCATCAGAAAAGGGGCAAAATGACAAAATTTGAAAATTCCATTTTTATGAAAGTGTTTGTCTGATTTTAAGAAAATATAAAACGAATTTTACTTTAATGATCCTCTATTTAATTTGTTAAAGCCGTTTTGATTGGTTACACAATCATAGCAACCAGGCGTCATCACAAAAGGGGTAAATTGAACTTTTAGCTACAAATGACAACCAACACCTGCCATTCCAATAGACCAATTACTACAAAACATCACAGGAATGATCCTTTTGTGGTCCTCTTTCAAAATTGTTCAAAGATTAAAATTCAAATGAGAACTTTGGTTGCTGCGGCATCAGAAAGGTGACAAAATGTCCAAACTTTAAAAATCTTCTCCTCCGAATCTGCCTGTCAGATTCAAATATAATTTGGTAGAAATGTTCCTTGGGTGACCCTCTATAAAAATTGTTCAAGCCATACTGATTGGTCGAAAAACATGGCAATCAGGCGGCATCAGAAAAGGGGCAAAATGACAAAATGACAAAATTCCATTTTTATGAAAGTGTTTGTCTTATTTTAAGAAAATATAATACGAATCTTACTGTAATGATCCTCTATTTAATTTGTTTAAGCCGTTTTGATTGGTTACGCAATCATATCAACCAGGTGTCATCACAAAAAGGGTAAATTGAACTTTTAGCTACAAGTGACATCCAACTCCTACCATTCCAATAGACCAATTTCCACAAAACATCACAAGAATGTTCCTTTGGTGGTCCTCTTTCAAAATTGTTCAAAGATTTAAATTCCATTGAGAACTTTGGATGCTGCGGCATCAGAGAGTGAGAAAAAATACCCAAATTTTAAAATCCTTTTCCTCCATAATCTACTTGTGCGATTGCAAGATAATTCGGTAGAAATGTTTCTTTAGTGACCCTCTAAATAAACTGTTGAAGCCATATTGATTTGGTTGAAAAACAGCGCAGCAAGGCGGCATCAGGAAAGGTGCAAAATGACAAAAACTTTATAATTCCATTCTTATTAAAGTTCTTGTTAGATTTCAAGATATAAATGGCCTTTACTGATAAGCTGTTTCTTGAGAAGTGTCCACTCCTTTCAGTTTCATTTGCACTCCCTGATAAAATTTTCCAGATATTTGCAGTTAAATATTTGCTACTAATTTACTATCAATTAGGTGATCGATTTAGGGCCATCTTGGCCCTCTTGTTTTTTTTAAAACTTGGTAACAAGGTTGAATGCCTTCAGGGCTAGGCCAAGTTCGATCGTCACTTTCGGTGGAGTTATGGCCCCTTATTTAACAAAAAATGTTGTTTCTTGTTGTTTCCGTGCAATAACTGCCACAAATGTGAACCGTTTTTTTTCAAACTTGGTAACAAGGTTAAATGCCTTAAGGGCTAGGCCTAGTTTGATCGTCACTTTCGGTGGACTTTATTCGGCGGAGTTATGGCCCCTTAATTAACAAAAGAAGTTGTTTCTTGTTGTTTCCGTGCAATAACTGCCACAAATGTGAACAGGTTTTTTTCAAACTTGGTAACAAGGTTAAATGCCTTAAGGGCTAGGCCTAGTTTGATCGTCACTTTCGGTGGACTTTATTTGGTGGAGTTATGGCCCCTTAATTAACAAAAAAAGTTGTTTCTTGCTGTTTCTGTGCAATAACTGCCACAAACTTGGTAACAACCTAGGCCAAGTTCGTTTAATTTACCCTGTAATACATGTTCAATAAAAAGTCTACTGACATGTTTAAACCTAACCTCAACATTTTCCTACAATATTTCCTGCAAGCGGGGGATATAAATTTCATGAATTTGCTTGTTCATCCAATCTTCAAGGAATTTGTCTTATTGAAATCTCTAGCTCACTGGGTCAAAATCTAGGTCACTAGGTCAAATTTCAGTATTTTTTTGTGAAAACCCTAGAGGCCACACTTTTCATCAAATTCTCAGGGTCATTAATTGGGTCATTGGATATTTCTTTTTTAAGAAATATCTTGTTAACATGGTAGAAGGCGTGTTTAGATTCCAATGTTTAAGAAATGACTATTATAACAATTGTCTCCATCAAATCTCTATAAAATTTCTAATAAGGGCATACATACTAGATCAATAGGTTCAATCTTAGAAAACTTTATGAACACTTGATAGACCACATTTCTTATACAATCTTTAGGAAATCTTATAAGAGTGAGCATTTGTAATATTCACTCTTTCAAGTTTGAAACTGGATCACATGTGGCAGTGGAGCTGTACCGGTTATCTTGAACCTCTTGCATAATAAGCTTACCTGACCCCAAAATGAGTTATTGTGGTTGGCATGACAAATCACATTGCATTACTGAGCTGAGCATATCAAGGGCCAACATGGCCCTCTTGTTTGCCATGGTAATTGAATAGAGATTAAAATACGAGGACAAATGGAAAAATTGCTTTAATTTCCCCTTTTAACACAATGTTTTTAAAAGTGATCTTCTGCAAATGTGTCAAATGTCATCTGCATTAAAATGTTAAATATAAATTAAATTAACCTTTTCCCAGATAAAGACTTTTTCAGATGCCTCTGTTGTAGATGACTTTTGAAAAGTGGTATCAAAATGACAAATTGCTCAAAACAAGCAATTTCTCCTTTTGCCACAACGTTTTCATCTTTTTTTCAGTAATTAAATCTTCATTTACAGAACTCTGCAGAGATGATTTCAAAGTCTTCTGGTGCAGATTTGTTATATGTGGAAAAGGTTTAATGAATGACAAGAGGTATTTTATATATTTTCAGATAACTCAAAGTACGCCTTGACGTCAACTCCTAGCTCAATGCATTCTCACATGTATACTCCACATCATCGGCAAACAGGAATGTTGGGACCGAAGCCTGTGGTTGCTGTTCCGCCCGGGTACCATGAACCTCCCATGCTTAATCACCTCACAAACCCCTCACATCAGCCCCATATGCCCCCTGTCACAATGCCCCTAAACATTTCCCAGAATGTTGGAATGAACCCACAAATACTCACTCCCGGAAATCTCAGGTTAGATTTTGCACTTTTATTAGAATACTTGATCACTCTCTGTCAAAAAATTAGTTTCACTCCTAGCATAGTTGTGAAAATATCACTTTTCGTGCTCACTCAGTGAAAAAATATTGTGATCTTACACTGAAACAAACAACTAGCCTCTATAGTTTTTATACAACTGCTTTGAAAGCAACTCTCAAAATGTTCAAATGTGTGATAACAGAGAAGTCAGTATTTCTGTATTAGAAGCCTGAGGAATATAGCAAGATGCAATAAGAGTTTTATGTTCCCCAACTATTTTGTGGACTCATATAAGTTTTATCTGTTTGTGCACTTGTCTGTGTTATGTGTTTTCCATCCCATTGTCATGATAGGACTTTTTCTCTGCAACTGCTATATGTAATTCCATAAAACTAGTTTTAACCCTTTCCCTCATACGCCAATTCTGCAGCAGACGACTTTGAACATATTTTGTCAAAAAATAGAAAATCTCTATAATTGAATGGATAACCTATGACTAAAAGTGGAAAACATTGTGTCAAAAGGAGAAATTGCTCGTTTTGAGCAATTTCTTCTTTTGTCACTATGTTTTCAAAAAGCTGTCTGCTGCAGAGGCGTCAGAAAGCGTTTATATGAGGGAAAGGGTTAATACAAAGAGGAGATCCACATATTATAAGCTTGATTAGATTCTTCATTTTTTGATTGGGTAAATAACTTCCCTCCTTGGCACTCGCGGTTTCCGGGATATCATTAAGACTGATGTACTAGTAAATTATCAATGAAATGGCATGCTATAACTGAAATACTGTTGAAAGCAGCGTAAAATTCATTTTTAAAAAAGCATGACCGATTTTCAAGTGTATTTGTTATGTCTTGCCCAACATAATGGAAGAGATATATTGTTGTGTCACCCTGCGTAGCATTGTAGGCACTTAGGGATTACTTTTTGTCCGGCTACTGTCTGTCTGTCTGTCTGTCTGTCACACTTTTTCGTCACACTTTCAATGAGCAGGTGCAGGTGACACACATGCTCCGCGGAGCACTCCATTCTAGTTTTTGGAATGAATTGTCTGTCTGTCTATCTTCCTGTTACAAAACTTGTGATTCAAATATACCCAAAAGTAAATAAGTTAAGGTCCTGATCTTTTATAAATATTTGTCAGCATGTTAAGGTGTTCACCGGAGGTTTTCTATTTGCTAAAGCTTATATAGTTTCAGCTTTCCCTGCGGGGAGACATATTGATTTTTGCGCTGTCTGTCCACAAGTCTGTCTGCCACACTTCGGTTTCTGCTTGAAATAGAAACTCTATAGGTCCTAGAGTCTTTAAACTTCATAGGATGATTGGTCTCATAATGTAGATGATCCCTATTATTTTTAGGTCACTGGGGTCAAAGGTCAAGGTAACAGGGACCCACCCATTACAATCAGTTTCTTGTAAATAACAGGAGTTCTATACTACAGTCTTCAAACTTAATAAGATGATTGGTCTCATAATGTCTTTCCCCATAGGATGATCTGACTTACTGAGTAGGTGACCCCTATTATTTGAGGGTCACTGGGTCAAAGGTCAAGGTCACATGGGTCATAACAGTCAAAATCTGTTTTCACTCAATACCTATGTTCCAAAGTCTTCAAACCTAATAGGATGATTAAACTTATTGAGTATATGATCTCTACAGTTTTGCTGATCACTGGATCAAAGGGCAAGGTTACAGGTGCCTTAAAGGTCACACCTATTTCTGCTTAATACCTCAAAAACACTTTCTCCCGGAGTCTTAAAACTTCACAGGATAATTGGACTCGTTGAATACATGACACATATTGGTTTTGGAGCCAGTGGGTCAATGGGTCAAAGGGCATGATCACATTGGCTGTAAAGGTCAAATCTGTTTCTGCTCAATATTTCTAACTTCACAGGATGATTGGACCACATGATAAGAGGACCACTACTGTTTTTGGGTCACCTGGTCAAGGTCTTATAGGTCGTCTATTTAAATTGGTTTCCACTAAATATATTGAGAATCCTTTGACCAAGAGTCTGCAAACTTCATAGGAGGATTGGCCTTTGTGAGCAGATGACCCTTGTCCCTATGATTGTACAATGGGGGAGATATTTTATTATTCATTTTCGCAAAATTATCTTCTAGTTTACACTTTATTTACAGTCCGCAGAATAAGAAGAGAAAACACATGGAATCACCTATAAGTATGACAAGTGCAATATATTCAGGACGGAATGGTATGGTTCCCAATATCAAACAGGAACCAACAGGTTTGTACTCGTGTTATTATGCTTCACACTCTTAGTCCATTTCCTTATATACTGAAAACTTTCGATGCCTCTGCAAGTTTACTAAGATGATATGCCACGAGCCTTGGCGAGCGTCATATGCAGCTTAGTTAACATGTTTATTAAAAATGATAATAAATAAACACGAATGAGATATTTTATTTATCACATAAAAAACTTATGAGGCGTTTTTCAAAAATATGTACATAACATTTACCAGTTTTGCCGCCGAAGTGATTTACGTTATATAGCCGAAACGCTGATTAGTGACGTCATTTCTATAGTTTGGTTTCCGCGTAATAACAAAGACTTGAATGTAAGACTGGAGACCAAACTACTAGTGTCTTATGATATTTATGTAATAGGATTTTGACACTCCCAGAGAGGGCTTTATGTGATAAATATATATATTACACATTTTACCTCACCAATCTTCAAATCCGGCAACTCAAACAAATTCACATCAGATAAACAGTTTAACCCTTTCCCTCATATAAACCCTTGATGACAACTCTGCAGCAGACGTCTTTTGAAAACATTGTGACAAATGGAGAAATTGTTCATGTTTCTACTTTTACCACAATGTTTTCATCTGTAATCAATAATCATACTTTCATTTTTACATATTTTCCGTGTATTTACCTATATGATTCCAAAGGCGTCTGCTACAAATTTGTTGTATGTGGGAAATGGTTAAATCCTATGAATGTACAGTCAAACCTGTGCTTAACCCTTTCCCTCATATAGACGCTCTCTGATGCCTCTGCAGCAGACGGCTTTTTGAAAGCATAGTGACAAAAGAAGAAATTGCACAAAACGTGCAATTTCTCCTTTTGCTACAATGTTTTCCACTTTTTGTCATAGGTTATCCTTTCAATTATGGAGATTTTCTATGTTTTGACAAAATATGTTCAAAGTCATCTGCTGAAGAATTGTTGTATGAGGGAAAGGGTTAATGACCACCCTTGTTTAGCAACCACACTTTTTATTTCCCAATTACTCATTTTCTGCATAAATGACCCTGTAATTAAAGACCACCGGTGAACAAAGACCATGTTGGTCTGTTACCATGGTTATTTTTTAAACACAGGTTGGACTGTATTCTCTAATGATAACTGTACATCATTGTTGTTGTTGTAGGTTACACAAACTCCAGTTTTCTGCCCGATTGTGATGAAGATTTCAACTCTTATAATGATCAGGATTCCTCCACGGGTTACGACAACTGTGTTTATCAGGTTATCAAATGGCAGGACTTTCAGCGTACAAAGTGGGCGACACTCACAGACTCCAATTTCAAAGACTTGTAAGTTGTTTATTTTGTCGCGTACCTGGGCAGGGTAACAAATAGTGATCACTTCTCCGGCATCTATCCCTTTCCAACATACTACAAATCTGCAGCAGACGACATTGAAAACATATGGCTTAAAATTTGGGAAAACTGTAAAAATGATAGTAAAATCATTAAATAGTGTTGAAAACATTATTGCGAAAGGAGAAACTGCTCATTATGAGCAATTTCTCCTTTTGCGACAATGTTTTCCAAGGTTGTTGAAATGCTTTTATGGGCAGGAAAGGGCTATCCGTCTGTCTATCTGTCAGTGCATGTATTCCTCTGCAGCAGACAACTTTGAAAACATTATTTCTATGGAAAAAAAAAATGGGGGAAATGCCAAAAAGATTAAAAAGCATAAATATAATGTTTTCAAAAGCTGTTTGCTGCAGATACATCAAAACGTGTTACCTGTTGCAAAGGGTTTACATTAACCCCTTTCTGTCATACATCAATTCTGCAGCAGATGACTTTGCAATCATATTGGCAGAACGATTGAAAATCTATTTAAATATAAGTACATGTATAATTATTGAATAAAGTTGAAAACATTGTGGCAAAAGGCGGGAAATTGAGCAATTTATCCATTTGCCACAATTGTTTCAAAAGTCGTCTGCTGCAGAGGCAAAGCAAAAGCGTTTCTATGTGGGAAAGGGTTAACAAAATCTTACTGCAGTAAAAAAAACCATTGTAGGAAATGGAGGAAAGTATTCGATCAATTTTTGCCATGCCATGTCAAAGTAGCAAAAGTAAAAAGTAAGATTGCCTTACTGATGACGGCAGTGGCAACATCTAATATTTGCGCTCAGCTCAATGTTAATAGTTTTGTTTTTAGCGCAACTATACACATAGTGCTGCTACATGTATTGCGATCACCCTGTTTTGGCTGTGAATTTGGGAACATTTATTCATTTGCCACAATGTTTTCAACTTTTTTTAAGTCATCTAGTGCAGGATTGCTGTATGTGGAAAATGGTTAATGTCATCTGTTGCAGAACATGATTATAAAGACTTGGGTTTATGTTTGAGAAATGTCAACCATTTCCCACATACAACAATTCTGCAGCAGACGACTTTGAAAACATTTTGAACAAAATTGGAAATTCTCTGAAAATGAAAGTACATTTGAATAGAGTTAAAAACATGGTAACAAAAGGAGAAATTGCTCGTTTTGAGCAATATCTTCTTTTGTAGCCATGTTTTCAAAAAGCCGTCTGCTGCTATTGCATCAAAATGCATCTGTATAAGGGAAAGGGTTAAGTATCATACTAAATACAGTGTTATTTTATTTTATCTTAAACAGACCGACACCGCAGTATAGGGTAGATGCAGATAAAGGTTTCAACTTCTCGGTATCAGATGAAGCTTTCGTCTGTCAGAAAAAGAATCATTTCCAAGTCACATGTCATATCAACATCTGCGGGGATCCCAAATATGTTCGTACACCAGAGGGCATCAAGAAAATTGACCAATTTTGTATTCATTTTAATGGAGTCAAGGTAAAAACATTTTGTTTTATGCCCTAACTATGAAAGGAAAGAGGGGTGTATAGATTTACACATGTTCCCCTGTCCAACTGTCCTTTTGTTTCTTACCAAATATTGTGTCATGCATATCTGTTTGAGCCGAATTACAGAACTGGGTTTTGTTCGTTGTTTTGCCAAACAGAGTCATAAAACTTCACTGGAACTTTATGGAAAGCTTCACTAACAAGAGGAATTGTGAAATTATCACAATGTTCTGATTTGATGATTATTCTCAGACTTATAGCGTATAATGTCATACAATAACTTCCCTTCAGTGCATTGGGAACAGGAGATCCAGATCTATGTGCGCAGTCTGAACAGGATCTTGCCTGTTTGTCATGATGTAATCATATACAAGTGTCCTCTCAGCCTCTGGAGATTTTTCATTACCAAAACCAACAAAGCAACTATTTAAAATGATGGTATTTGCCATTTAATGGTTAACATATATCCGAAGGTCAATTAAATTCCCCTTTCCCACATACAGGAAATCTGCAGCAGACATCTTTGAAAACGTTTGGGCAAAAATGTCCAAAAATGAAAGTTCAATTATTGAATAGAGTTGAAAACATTGTGGCAAAAGGCGAAATTGATCGCTTTGACAACTTTCTCCTCTTGTCTCAATGTTTTCAAAAGTCGTATTCTGCAGACGACTTTGAAAATGTTTGGTCAAAAATATGGAAAAATGTCCAAAAATGAAAGTTCAATTATTGAATAGAGTTGAAAACATTGCGGCAAATGTCTTAATGTTTTCAAAAGTCTTCTGCTGCAAAGGCGTCAGAAAGCGTCTGTATGCAGGATATGGTTAACTGTGACAGTTTACAGCATGATAACTGTTGTGGGAACATGTTCCTGCTGGAGATGCGCCAACAAAGCTATTTGAGCAGCATCTAGCTGCATACAGTGAAGACCCCGGCAAGCTTTGTCCAGAGTCTTCGCTGTCTGTTTACATGTAATTGAGTGCAAGATGCACTTTTTTACAAAAAACTAGAACCCTTTAGCCTCATTAGTTTTACATCAATTTACCTTTATTTGATATCGTTACTGAGAACTGATGAAGCCCCAAATTGCCAAACATGGCTTATAACCCTTTCCCACATACAACAAATTGGTGGCAGGCGACTTTAAAAGTTAGCTTAACCCTTTCCCTCATATAGACGCTTTCTGACGACTCTGCAGCAGTCAGCTTTTTGAAAACATAGTGACAAAAGAAGAAATTGCTCAAATTGAGCAATTTCTCCTTTTGCAACAATGGTTTCAACTTTTAGTCCTAGGTTATCCATTCAATTATAGAGATTTTCCATTTTTTGACAAAATATGTTCAAAGTCGTCTGCTGCAAAATTGTTGTATGAGGGAAAGGGTTAATTGTTAAATAAAGGTGAAAACATTGTGGCCAAAGGAAAAATTGCTCATCATGAGCAATTTCACCTTTGGTCACAATGTTTTCAAAAGTCGTCTGCTGCTATTGTTTCAAAATGTGTCTACAGGTAGGTAAGGGATAATATTCTGTATTCCAGTCGGAGTCACACAGTCAGACCATCAAAGTAGAACAGTCACAGTCGGACAGAAGTAAGAAGCCATTTAAACCAGTCCGCATCGATTTGATACCAAATCAACATTCAAAAATGACCGTGGGAAGGCTACACTTCAGCGAGACCACGTCAAACAACATGCGTAAAAAGGGGCGTCCCAATCCAGATCAGCGTTACTTCATGTTGGTGGTATCTTTACAAGCCCACTCGGGTGACAATATCTACATGATAGCAGCTAATGCATCGGAAAGAATCATCGTAAGGGTGAGTAACTATGATATGGATAACCTACATTCTAAATTGTTATGAACTGTAAATGAAGACAACATGTTCAATTCTCTAGAACAATTAGTGAATTTGGTTTTATTAGTCTTTCAAAATAAAAAAAATCTGACAAAGTGAATACAAAATGAAAGCAGGATTTAGACAAATGAAAAATATTTAGACCCAAATATCTCATAATGGTCTCATAAAGAGCAATGTATTATATTCCGAAATGTTTTGAAATATAGGCCACAACAAGCATGACAAAATTGTTTTTCACTCCTTTTTCACATATAGATGCTTTCTGATGACTTTTGAAAACATTGTAAAAAAAGCTAAAAACTAGCAATTTCTCCTTTTGCCACAATGTTTTCAACTTTTTTCAGTAAATATACCCTCATTTATAGCAACTTTCCATATTTCTGTTCACATGTTTCCAAATTCGTCTGCTGCCGATTTGTTTAATTTGGGAAAGGGTTAACTCGCCTAAAAACAAAGTGCGGGTCGAGCTATTGTGATTACTCAGAGTGTGGCATTGAAGTCTGTCTGCCTTTTCACATTTTCCTACAAACTTCTCCTAAATCTATGAACCATTTTCAAAATAATTTTACAGGCATGATCCTTTGGTGGCCCTCTATCAAAATTGTTCAAATAATAGAATTCCTTGGAAAATTGGGTGCCATGGCGATGGAAAGAAAAAAATGTAAAGTCAAACTTGTCTTAAGCAGCCATATAGGGGAGAGTTAAAATATGACTGCTGAGCACTTGTGGCTTGATACAAGTCAAATGAAGAAGGAAATGTTGTTTTGGTTAATCTTCAAGTGGCTGCTTAATACAAGTTAGCTGCCTAACAGAGGTGATCGCTAACACAAAGTTGACTGTATATTTATATAGTAAAATCTTCTTGTCCAACAATACTGGCTCATTTTAAAGATAATTTAGTTCAAATGGTCCTTGAGTGACCCCCTTTTCAGCTTTGTTCATAATTTTCTGATGTGTTAAAAAACATGTCCGCCAAGGCGGAGGAAAGTTTGTCTCCCTTATAAGTGTATAGTAATAACTGTCAAAATCTTCTTGACCAAAAGTACTTGCCTGCTTTCAAATTTAGCTCAAGTGATCCTTATTCTGATCTGATGAAAAACATGGTTCCCAGGGTGACAGAATATGTTACCTTATATGTATATAGTAATTAATTGATTTGAAAATAATTTGGTGTTAATATTCCTCTACCAAAATTGTTCAAACATATTTCGATCTGGTGACATGGCCACCAGGAGGCGTGGATCGTTTTCCTTATAATTATGTATTGACCATTGAAGTACTTTTAAATCAGGTGAGCAATACACGACCCTCATGGTCCTTTTGTATTCGAGAAAAGATGACATTTATTTAATTAGATTCCCCACCTTGGTAAACTGGGGAAATATCTCAAAACACAGAACTATTTTGGGTTTCAGGCCTCCAACCCCGGTCAGTTTGACAGTGACATAGATGCTCAACACTGGCAGAAGGGCTCAACCCCAGAGTCTGTGTTCCATATTGGGCGTGTCGGAGTGAATACTGACCACCCGGATGAGGCTCTCACTGTCAATGGTAATATTAAGTTATCAGGACAAGTGCTACATACTTCTGATATTAGAGCTAAGGAAGATTTTGAAGAAGTAAGTGCTTTTGTTTTTCTTGAACACTTTCCCAGATATAGATGGCTTCTTGGGCATCTGCATTATACAACTCTGGAGAAATAATAATTTGCTAAAGATTAACAAATTATTGCTCCTTTTCCTATATTATATTCAACTCTGTATATACAGTGTTGTATACTTCTGTTATAAGTATAAGAAGAAGTGAATTTGTGCTTGATCCTTTCCCTCATATAGGCACTTTCTGACGCCTCTGCAGCAGACAGCTTTTGAAAACATTATGACAAAATGAGAAATTGCTCAATACAAGTAATTTCTCATTTTGCCACAATATTTCCAACTTTTCTTCATTTATAAAGATTTTCATGTTTTTGCATGATTGTTTTCAAAGTTGTCTGCTACAGATTTGCTTCTGTTATAAGTATAAGAAGAAGTGAATTTATGCTTAAAGAGAGGGCACAGTTTTATCAAACTTTTTTACAGTGTGGTATCCAGGTCAAGGTAAAAAAAATGGGTCTTGTTGAGTTAAAAACTAGGTCATTAGACCAAATTTAAGAAAAATCTTGTGGATGCTCCAAAGGCTGCTGATTCGACTTCATCATGTTTTAGCTTTGTTGAAATGTTTATTTTGATGATATCTAGGCTTACTTTAAATATCAGATAAAAAAAAAAAATGCCAAATTTAAGAAAAATTGTTTGAACTCTCTAAAGACCGAATTCTTTTTTTCATCATGAAGGAAACTTTAATTTGCCGCTTCGCCAATAAGTCACAGAAACTATCAAGAAACTGCTCTCAAACAGTTTACATTTGGACCAGGATTCTCAGATAGATATCTTTATCTGTATTTGTCACAAACAGTTTTCATCCTTGAGCTACGGTTAAATTTTACCCTTAATTAAACGGTAATTTCAGGAAATGATGAAGATGATGATATGATTTATGTTTTCACAGCTTGATTCCAAAGAACAACTTAAGAAAGTGGCAGGAATTAAGATCTACAATTACAAATACACAGATGAATATGCAGATCATGTGGGACTGCCTCCCAGCAGGAGAGGGGATACCGGAGTGATTGCACAGGAAGTCAAAGAGGTACTTCCTGATGCTGTGCTGGAGACCGGCGATGTAAAATTTCAAAATGGAAACAAAATTGGAAATCTGTTGGTTGTAAATAAGGTAAGTCATTAAAATCTATTTTTAGGTCGTCTTAGCATGAAGTGTTCAAGGTGAGCTATTTGTGCGCTGTCCATCGTCAACAATTTGCCTGTGACCTGTTGTTACTTTAAAAGTGGGTTTACAATCAAGACTAGAAATACCAAGTCACATAATATACTCTTAAGTAATACTGACGTGATTGAAATTCTGTTGAAAGCAAGCCGTCAGCAAAATATCCAGAAATGATTTATTGGCTTTATTACAGAAAATATTGAAAAAACATGCCATTTATGAATTCTGGAAACCAAAAATTCAACCTACGCATATGTACGTTCTGATCTGGATCTGCATGATTTGCTATACATAGAAAAACGCTAAAAAAGAGTAATCTGCAACTGACACTATATTTAGGAAAATTCTTGTTAACCTTTTCCCAAATACAACAATAACGCAGCAGTTGACTCTGAAGACATTTTATCAAAGATATGGAAACTCTCTCTAAATGAAAGAACATTTATTGAATAAAGTTGAAATCATTGTGGCAAAAGGAGAAATTGCTCATTATGATCAATTTCTTCCTTTGCCACAATGTTTTCAATAGTCGTCTGCTGCAGAGGCGTCAGTAAGGGTCTGTATGTGGGAAAAGCTTAACCCTTTCCCCCATACGGCAATTCTGCAGCAGACGACTTTGAACGTATTTTGTCAAAAAATGGAGTATCCCCATAATTGAATGGATAACCTATGACAAAAAGTGGAAAACATTGTGGCAAAAGGAGAAATTGCACGTTTTGTGCAATTTCTTCTTTTGTCACTATGGTTTCAAAAAGCCGTCTGCTGTAGAGGCGTCAGAAAGTGTCTATATGAGGGAAAGGGTTAAATAGGTTAATAGTAAAATATAATCTTGAGAGTGTTTTGGGACATCTTTTTATAGAAATATTAGGAGTCACTACAGTGTAAATTGTAAGATTCATCTTGCCCTCTGATTGTTTTTACTTACTTTCTGCTCTACAGGACAGAATATTCATGGAGAACGTTGGTGCAGTGAAGGAGTTGTGTAAATTGACAGATAATTTGGAAGTGAGAATAGATGAGTTAGAGAAAATGAACAATAAATTATCAAAACTAAAACGATATGACAGTCTAAAATCTACCGTCAGTTCAAAATCAATTTCTAGTAACAGCACAGTAAGGTAAGTGCAAATGATATGACAGTCTCAAATCCACCGTCAGTTCAAAATCAAGTTCTAGTATTAGCACAGTAAGGTAAGAGCAATTATCAAAACTAAAACGATATGACAGTCTAAAATCTACCGTCAGTTCAAAATCAAGTTCTAGTAACAGAACAGTTAGGTGCAATGATCGGAAACCTGAGTTTCTCTGACCAAACTGTATCTTTGACCCATTTTGACGAATCTTTTGAAAACATTGTGGCCAAAGGTAAAATTGCTCATGATGAGCAATTTCTCCTTTTGCCACAATGTTTTCAACTCTAATGAATGGTTAAACTCTTTGTTTATAGATAAGTTTTTTATTTTGTCTGGAATGTTTTCAAAGTCGTCTGCTGCAGATTTGTTGTATGTGGGAAAGTGTTAAATAGATTAACCATTTCCCATACTTCTAAACCATCAAGACAGAAAAGAATGATTAACCCTCTCCCACCTATAGACACTTTCTAACACCTCTGCAGCAGAAGATTCAAAACAGGCAATATCTCCTTTTGCCACTAATTAATTGTAATAGTTAAACTCTCATTTGTGGAGGTTTTTCACCAAAAAGTTTCAAAGTCATCTGCTGTAGATTTGCTGTATGTTGGAAAGGGTAAAACTCTCTAAAGAAAAGCTTAATCATTGAATAAAGTTGAAAACCTTGTGGAAAAAGGAGATATTTCTCATGTACCTACTTATATTTTCAAAAGCTGTCTACTGCAGATGTATCAAAATTATTGCTAATAATCGGTTTTTTTCCCCGACAGTGCACCCCCAAAGAAACCGCATCGACATCGGAGTTCAATGCCGACACCCAAACCCCATACCCCTGGTAACAACAGTTGGTGCAGTAACAGATTCATTCAAATCACAATCATCATTCTCATCTGTATAATGGCATTCTGGTAAGTTACCCTTTCCCACTGCTTCGGGGTGTAATGGTAGAGTGTCTGCCACAGGTGTGTGAGGTCACAGGTTGGATCCCTGCCTGGTCATGCCAAAGACTTTAAAAATGGTAGTTATGGCTGCCCTCCTTGGTGCTCAGAGTTGTGGGGTTAGCATAACAACTGACTGGCTTGTGTCTGGAAAAAAGGACCTCCCTTGGTATAACTTATAAACCTGTTGAAAGTGATGTAAAACACCAAACAATCGATCAAAAAACCTTTTTCCATATACAACAAATCTGAAACAATTTCGGGTTATCACTATCAACAAAATTGTCTTAATTGAAAGGAAAAGGGGAAATTACTCATCCTGACATGCAATGTTTTCAAAACTTTTAACAAAAATATGGAAAATCTCCAAACATGAAAATCTAATTAACAAATAATGAGCAATATCTCCTTTTGTCACAATGTTTTCAAAAGTCATCTGCTGCAAATGCATCAGAAAGCGTCTGCAAGTGGGAAATCGTCAAGTGTCAGAACATATTATGTACACCCTTTAATTGTCATTAGGAATGTATGGAATGTAAGTTGAAACCTACTTATAAGATTAGTTATGTTGTTTTCTAGTAGAAGTAAAGATAAAAAAACTTCTTTATTTTACATCAGTTGAGAAACAAGCTTTCAGCTTTCATTAATCACTTGATGTCTGCTGGAGACTTAAGCAGTACTCGCGATGTTTGTGTGGAAAAATTCTCCAAAGGCAGAACCCGCTCATCGAGGTATTCCAAACCCAGGACATTTGGCAAGAGAGGCTGCTGCCCCATCACTGCACCATTGTTGTCCACAGGTGAAAACTTGATTTTTGCGGCTGTTTCTCATTTCTTGTTTTATAAAGAAGTTTTTGTGTTATATTTCAGTCTCATTGCCATAACAATTTTATACATACTGGAAAAACAGAACAACACCGATACACCGGACAGTCATACCACAGTCATCAACAACCATTATCCACCAGGGTAAGTTACCAATCTGCAGACGTAATTTGATGCATTTGTAAACTCTATCCCACGTTTGTATCCCACAAGCAACAAATCTGAAGCAGATGACTTTGAAAACATACCTGAAAAATATTGGAAACTCCTTTTAAATGAAAGTACAATAATTGAATAGAGTTGAAAACACGGTGACAAAAGAAGAAATTGCTCGCTTTGAGTAATTTCTTTTTTTGTCACCATGTTTTCAAAAGTCGTCTGCTGCAGATGCGTCAAAATGTGTCTATAGGTGGGAACGGATTAAAAACATTTTGGCAAAAACCTGAAAAATCCTCATAAATGAGAGTACAATGAGAGTACAAATGAGAATATTGTGGCAAGAGAAGAAAATGGACATGATGAGCAATTTTCCTTTTGCTACAATGCATTCAAATGTTGTCTGAAGAAGCATTAGAATACGTCTATATTTGGCGAAAGGGTTTTGCACTCTGTTCATGTCCTCTTCAATCTTTTTTAAAGATATAAAAAAAAATCTATTATTTTCTGAAATGGAAACTTACTCGGAACACATCAAGTCAAAAATATAGTAAATCTCTACAAATGGTACACTGGCACCCCTCTATAACGCCCTGTATTTTACCGCTGTTCTCGGTATAACGCTGGTCTTGCTTGGCTCCCGAATTCAATGCATGAAATAGTAGTGTGATTATTGAAAAGAGTTGAAATCATTGCTTCAAATGGAGAAATTGCTCCTTTTGTCACAATGTTTTCCAAAGTCGTCTGCTGCAGAGGCGTCAGAAAACGTCTTTATAGGGGAAAGAGTTAACTGATTGGATCTCAAGTATTGTGATGCCTGATCTGGATCTAACATGTTTTAATAGGTCATCAATGGTTGGCAAAATCCACCACTAGCATGCAAGGAGTTATCTAAAATTAATTTCTCCACTGCCATAAATCAAAATAACCCTACCACCTGTTTCCTATGTATTTTGTCAAATTTAAATGAATTGATGAGACTTATCGAAAGTAATTTTTAAGCAATTTCTGCTTTTACAAAAATGTTTTCTAGAGTCACCGCTGCAGAACAGTATTAATGCGGCAAAAAGTATTTGTTTTTTTCATATGACAGGCATGCAAATTCATCCCATCATCCACCTAGTCCTCCTAGTCCTCCTAACACATCGAAAACTCCTGCACAAACTACAGCAACAACAACAACACCACCAACACCAACAACAACAACAGGTAGGTGCTTCACATTTCAAACATACAACAAATCTGCACCAGAGGACTTTAACTCTTTCCCTTATATAGACGCTTTCTGACGCCTCTGCAGCAGACAGCTTTTTGAAAACATGGTGACAAAAGAAGAAATTGCACAGAACGTGCAATTTCTCCTTTTGCCACAATGTTTCCACTTTTTGTCATAGGTTATCCATTCAATTATGGAGATTTTCTATGTTTTGACAAAATACGTTCAAAGTCGTCGGCTGCAAAATTGTCGTATGAGGGAAATGATTAAAAACATCTTGGCAAACATATGAAAACATCTCTATAAATGAAAGTATAATTATTGAAAAAAGTTACAAATATTGTGGCAATAGGAGAAATTGCTCATAATGAGCAATTTCTAATTTCTCCTTTTGCCAAAATGTTTTCAAAAGTCGTGGTTTGAAAATAATCAGTGGAAAATGTTATGATGTTGTAAAAACTGGAGGGTCAGATCAGATACAGGTGCTATTACTTAACCCTTTCCCACATACAACAAAATCTGCAGCAGATGCCATTTATTATCTAGACAAAAACACAGAACATTTATATAATTGAAGGAATAATTCCTTATAAAAAGTAAAAAACCCATCTGCTGTAGATGTGTCAGATGTAATTGTATCAAGAAAATGGTTAATTTAAAATAATAAAGCCATTTTGTGTGGCATCCTATTTGTGAAAAGTGCAAACAGAATTAACTCCTGAAACTTCTGGGAGGGAAAGATGGAAAATATTCATGAATGCATTTAACAAAGGGGAAAAGGAGAATGTTCTTGTAATGAACAATTTCTTCTTTTTCTGCAAATGTTTTAAATAGTCTGTGGGGAAGATACTACACCTGGAAAACAGAACGTATGATTTGTTATACATAATTGAAATAAATGATGAAAAAAACCAATATTACTCAATTTTAGAAATAACTCCTTTTCTCATGATATTTTCAAAAATAAAGTTTGCTGTAGAGTTATCAAAAACAGTGGGAAAGGAATAACCCTTTCCCACATATAGACCCTATCTTATGCCTCTGCAGCAGACGACTTTTGAAATAATTGTGGCAAAATGAAAAATTGCTCATGATGAGCAATTTCTCCACTTGTCACAATATATTAACATTGATTGATTGATTGGGGTTTAACGCCGCTTTCAACAATTTTTCAGTCATATCACAGCGACCAGTTCACCTGCTCATGCGTTTTCTGGTTTTCCCACACCAGTACACCACACAACATACTTTCCAAGCAACTGGCTACTTTTACACATAGACTGTTAAACAGCCCATTGGTGAAAGACGAATGACGCAGGTCACATTGACTTTTGTCAAATGTCGGAAAGAATGTTGGCCGAGCTGGGATTTGAACTCACAACCCCTGGATTGACAGCCCACGTCGCTACCGAGCTATCGGGGCTCGGCCAACTCTATACAATCATCATACTATCATTTATACACATTTTCTATATGTTGGACTTGATAATTTCAATGTCGTCTACTGTAGATTTCTGTTATGTGGGAAGGGTTAAACCTTTTTCCACATACCACAAATCTGCAGCAGACGACTTTGAAAACATCTATGAAAACCTATATAAATGAAGGTATAATTACTGAAAAAAGTTGAAAACATTGTGGCAAAGGCAGAAATTGCTCATGGTGAGCAATTTCTTCTTTTACCTAAATGTTTTTCAAAAGTCGTCTGCTTCAGAGGCGTCATTAAGCGTCTGTATGAGATGAGGGAAAGGGTTAAAACAACTAATCTGTTATTTTGTAGGTACTTCACAGCCTGTAATCGTCACCCCTCCTCAGCCTATACCAGCCGACTGTGTGCCGCAATTATTTCAAAAGTCGTCTGCTGCAGAGGCATAAGATAGTGTGGGAAGGGGTTAATCCTTTCCCACTGTTTTTGATAACTCTGCAGCAAATTTTATTTTTGAAAATGTCATGCAGATTTATTGTATGTGGGAAAGGGTTAAACCTTTTCCACATAAAAGAAATCTACAGCAGACGACTTTGAAATAATCAAGTCCAAAATATAGAAAATGTGTATAAATGATAGTATGATTATTGTATAGTAGTGTTGGGCCGATGATCGATTATAATCGAAAGCTGATCGGATATGCATCACCTTGGCGATAATCGATTGCATTTTACCACAATCGATTATCAATCGGTTCACTTTTTTTGCTTCATTTATGCTTGATTAATATTAGCTTCCACAAAAAAATTACTCTAGCAGTCATGTTTGAAAACTCATATTTGGTGGGCTAGCATGTAAATACAACAACTTGAGATCGAAACAAAGTGTTTTTTGGCAATAAAATGATACAACCTAGCATTGCAAACATTGAGGCTTGTTAAATACAATACTGTATGAACCGATTATATAATCGATGTCTAATCGAATGAGGCAAAGCGATTGTAACCGATAATCGATTGTAAAAATGAAACCGATGGCCCAACACTATTGTATAGAGTTGAATTTATTGTGACAAGTGGAGAAAATGCTCATCATGAGCATTTTCTCATTTTGCCACAATTTATTTCAAAATTTGTCTGCTGCAGAGGCATAAGATAGCGCCTGTATGTCGGAAAGGTTTAAAAACAGCTCATCATCTATTGTGTAGGTACTTCACAGCCTGAGATCGTCACCGCTCCTCAGCCCATACCAGCCAACTGTGTGCCGTCTCAGTGTGTCAAGAAGTGTTGTTCCACTCAATCTGATGGCACATATGCTTTGGAAAGTTATATCACTTTAATCGAGGAGATCGCGGAAAGGAATAGAAAAAGGTTAAAACCGACCAACAGGCCATTGGTTATTCCACAAGGCAACATAGTACCGGTATAAACATTATTTCAATCTGATTATTTTTTTCCTGCTGAGCATGCTTAACGTTTTTCAACATACAACAAAACTGCAGCAGACGCTTTCTGATGCCTCTACAGCAGACGGCTTTTTAAAAACAAAGTGACAAAAGAAGAAATCACTCAAAACGAGCAATTTCTCCTTTTGCCACAATATTTTCCAATTTTAGTCATAGGTTATCCATTCAATTATAGAGATTTTCTATTTTTTGACAAAATGTGTTCAAAGTCATCTGCTGCAGAATTGTCGTATGAAGGAAAAGGGTTAATAAACCCTTTCCATATACAATAAATGTGCAGCAGACGGCTGTAACCCCTCTTTACAAATATACAACAAATCTGCAGCAGATGACGTAAAATGTATGTCAAATAATGACTTACGGTAACTTTATTTTTTTTAGACCTCTAGCCTGTTCTGGCTAGCTGGCTGGAAAACATACAAGCCCGAATCTGTGTAATAATTTGTAGTGTTTGTATTTCTAATGATTTAAACTATTACATAATTAACAAATTATTCCCTGCTATATGTAAGCATGAAAGTTGAGAACAGATATGTAGGAAATTATTTCAAACATGAAAAACAAATAAGCTACCCTTTTTATTTCAGTAAATTTATTTATTAGCAGTATTTATTGAATATAGTTGAAAAGAAAAAAATATAGTGAGACTCCTGCATATGCCTTCTAATCAAAATCTGATTTTTACTGCCAAAATGTTATTTAGAGCTAAAGCATATACATTTATATGTTTCATAATTTGCATAAAAAATGTTATAATTAAGAACTATTTCACACATGTATACATGTATTAAATCTTTGTCTTATTTCATTTTAGAGCACACCAAAGATACAAGTGATAATTAATGGCGGAAGTCAATTGTCCGATAATTATTCTGGTTATGACAATTCTCAATACACCATAGTAGATGGTGGACCTTACAGACGGAAAAGAAATACAAGTAGGATTTCTTACATATTTTCTATTAACACTTTCTTCACATCTTCAGCAGACAGCTTTTTTGAAAACATGGCAACAAAATGAGAAAATTGCTCAAAAGGAGCAATTTCTCCCTTTGTCAACATGTTTTAAACTCGATTCAACTATTGTACTTTCATTCCAATTTTTGTCTAGATGTTTTTAAAGTCATCTGCAGATTTGCTGTATGTGGGGAAAGGGTTAAATAGGATAGGTAATGGAAAAAAAAAACCTGGTTAATCATATAATTTTGTAACTGGTTACTCAGTTCAAACCGTATAGATTCATAGACTACATGTATCAATATTTTGTTATTGTTGTTGCTGTTATTTTAACTCACATTTTCCGGTCATGTATAAATCATGCTAGAACGTCGTTATCGGAACGTTTTCATTCATGTCCACCAACTTTTTTTTTTTTTTTTTTTTTTATAATTACAGTTAAGAAAATATTTACAATGTAGAATTGATTAAGTGTCATGAATGATAATATTCCGCAATATGTAGAATATGTTTTACTGTGTACTACAACACAAACGATAAACGCAATAATTTGTATTATCAATTATCAATTACAGATGCGAATGCCCAGTTTAGGACAGTGATAAGAGTGTTGGAAGTCAACTTTACAGTTACCGATGCTTACATACAGCCAATTTTATCAGAGATGAACAACTTGACATATGAGCTGCCTTATAGTCCTAATTTTAACATAGATGATTCAACCCTGCTTTTTCGGTGAGACTGATTAACCCTTTCCCTCATATATAGACACTTTCTGAAGCCTCTGCAGCAGACAGCTTTTGAAAAAACAGAGAGACAAAAGAAGAAATTGCTCGAAACGAACAATTACTCCTTTTACCACTATAGTTTCCACTTTTAGTCATAGGTTATCCATTCAATTATAGAGATTTTCCATTTTTAGCTCACCTATGCACGAAGTGTAAGGTGAGCTATTGTGATCACATTTTGACGGCGGTCGTCCGTCGTGCGTCGTCAGCATTTGAGCTTGTTAACACTCTACAGGCTACATTTTGCATCCAATTTTCATGAAAGATTATCAGAACATTCATCTCCATCAAATCTTGGACAAGTTCGAAGCTGGGCCATATGAGGTCAAAAACTAGGTCACTAGGTCAAATTGAAGGGAAATCTTGTTAACACTATGGAGGCTATATTTTCAACTTGAGCAATTTTTGCTTTAGCAGTTTGAAATTTAGTCAGAATGTTTGTATTAAAAATATCTAGGTCAAGTTCGAATATGGGTCATATTGGGTCAGAAACTAGGTCACTAGGCCAAATTGAAGGGAAATCTTGTTAACACTGTAGAAGCCGTATTTTTTGCTTCAGCAGCTTGAAATGTGGTCAGAATGTTGAGCTGAATGATATCTAGGCCAAGTTTGAATAAGGGTCATGCCGGGTCAAAAACTAGGTAACTAGGCCAAATTGAAGGGTAATCTTGTTAACACTCTAGAGGCTACAATTTTTGCTTCAGAAGTTTGAAATTTTGTCAGAATGTTTATAAATCTGAAAAATATTTAGGTCAAAAACAAATATGGGTCATATTGGGTCAGAATCTAGGTCACTAGGCCAAATTGAAGGAAAATCTTGTTAACTCTGTAGAAGCCACTTCTTTGGCTACAGCAGCTTGAAATTTTGTCAGAATTTTTATCTAAATGATATCTAGGACAAGTTCGAATTTGGGTCATGCCGGTTTAAAAACTAGGTCACTAGGCGAAATTGAAAGGAAATCTTGTTATCACTCTGGATACTGCATTTTTAACTTGAGTATGATGAAACTTTATCAGTATGTTTGTCTTGATGATATATAAGTCAAGTTCTAACATGGGTCATGTAGAGTCAAAAACTAGGTTGATAGGCCAAATTGAAGGAAAATCTTGTTTACACTTTGGAAGCCGCATTTTTTGCTTCAGCAGCTTAAAATGTGGTCAGAATGTTTGTCTGAATTATATCTAGGTCAAGTTCGAATATGGGTCATATTGGGTCAGAAACAAGGTCAATAAAGGAAAATATTGTTCAAACTCCGGAGGCTACATTTTTACTTTGAGCAAGTTGAAACTTTGTCAGAATATTGTCTTGATGATATCTAGTCCATGTTGGAATATGGGTTATATCAGGTAAAAAAATACAGATCACTAGACCAAATGAAGGAAAATCTTGTTAACACTGTGGAGGTGGCATTCAGAATAATTGTCTTGATGTGTTTTGCATTGCAGTACATTGTATAATTAAGGTGAGCGAACTAGGGCCATCATGGCCCTCTTGTTTGACAAAATATGTTCAAAGTCGTCTGCTGCAGAATTGTCGTATGAGGAAAAGGGTTGACCCCCCTTTCCTATTTGCAGATGCATTTTTGACACGTTTGCAGTAGACGACATAATTACTAAAAATATTGCGGCAAAATTTGAAATTGATCATCGATGAGCAATTTCTCCATTTGCCACAATATTTTCATCTCTATCAAATTATTACACTTACATTTATAGAGATTTTTTGTACTTTTGCCTGGTAGTTTAAACCGTTTCCCACATACTGCAAATCTATAGCTAACCAGCCAAGCCAAAATATGGATAATCCCATAAATAAAGATATAATTGTTGATTCTTTTTTGTTGAAAACATTGTTGCAAAAGGAGAATGTGCTTGTTTTGAATAAACGGTCTAGTAAACTTATAAATAATATCTAAATGGTTTAAATATAGTTTGCATTACTTTTACTATACCATCTATTTGTCTTCAGAAGCAAACCTAGAATCCAATGGGAATTGAATTAAACCAGAAAATAGTTTCTTAAAATAAATTCGGTAAATTGTTGTAGCAGTTCAATATGATTGAAGCGCTCATTTGATTGGCTTTTTTCAATGCTGTTCAAATCACACTCGCATTCCAATCAGGTTCCAATCATATTGTCAATTTCATAATGTTTTCATCTGTATAAACAGTTTTATTAACCCTTTTCCCACTTACATACACATTTTGAAGCATCTGCAGCAGACGACTTATGAAAACATTGTAACAAAAGGCAAAATTCACAGTGTTAAGTCACAATGTTTTCAACTGTATTTAAAAATTCAACTCTCATTTATGGATATTTTGTCCTGTTTGTCCAGATGCGTTTTATTAAACCTTTCCCTCATACAACAATTCTGCAGCAGACGACTTTGAATGTGATAATGGCATTCCCTCATTTACATTCAGGGCTGTTTGGTTAGCATTAGGTCTGACTCGCTGGTGTCATGACAAATGTACCAGTAGTAATGGTAACTTACCTAGAAAACGCTGTGATATAACTGAAACATTGTAGCATAAAACACCACACAATCAACACACTTGTTTATTTATTTATTCTCTAGTGTTGAAGAGGGCAATGAAGTCCATTTGTGTTTTACGGACACGAAAGAGGCCTGTAACGCATCCAACACTGCAGACCCTGATTGGAGCGAACCAGAAATTGGCTTACAGGTATATAAAATTTAGTTACCTTTGCGCATAAATTGTTACCAATATGTAGTCACATTCTTACACATCTGCACCAGAAGTTGGTCGTGAACAGCTAATTTTCCATTCCCACACAAAGTTTGACTCTGTTTTAAAGGTTATATTTCAATTTCTGCAGAGATACTCAAAATCTTTGTCTCAATGTTCTCATATTTGTCTGCTGCAAATTTGTTGTCTTTGGGGTGTAGGTTTGTGTCTAGACATTTTCTCATTTGTCTGCTGCAGAATTTTTTGATGTAGTTTATTGTCTAGACGTTTTAACATTTGTCTGCTGCAGATTTGTTGTATTTGGGATTTAGGTTAGTGTCTAGATGTTTTCTCATTTGTCTGCTGCAGATGTGTTGTAGGTTAGTGTCTAAATGTTTTCTCATTTGTCTGCTGCAGATGTGTTGTAGGTTAGTGTCTAAATGTTTTCTCATTTGTCTGCTGCAGATTTGTTGTATTTGGGTTAGTGTCTAGACTTTTTCTCATTTGTCTGCTGCAGATTTGTTGTATGTGGGATTTAGGTTAGTGTCTAGATGTTTTCCCATTTGTCTGCTGCAGATTTGTTGTATATGGGATGTAGGTTAGTGTTTAGATGTTTTCTCATTTGTCTGCTGCAGATTTGTTGTATGTGGTATTTAGGTTAGTGTTTAGATGGTTTCTCATTTGTCTGTTGCAGATTTGTTGTATATGGGATGTAGGTTAGTGTTTAGATGTTTTCTCATTTGTCTGCTGCAGATTTGTTGTATGTGGTATTTAGGTTAGTGTTTAGATGTTTTCTCATTTGTCTGCTGCAGATTTGTTGTATGTGGTATTTAGGTTAGTGTTTAGATGGTTTCTCATTTGTCTGCTGCAGATTTGTTGTATATGGGATGTAGGTTAGTGTTTAGATGGTTTCTCATTTGTCTGCTGCAGATTTGTTGTATGTGGGTTAGTGTTTTGATGTTTTCTCATTTGTCTGCTGCAGATTTGTTGTATGTGGGTTAGTGTTTAGATGTTTTCTCATTTGTCTGCTGCAGATTTGTTGTATGTGGGTTAGTGTTTAGATGGTTTCTCATTTGTCTGCTGCAGATTTGTTGTATGTGGGTTAGTGTTTAGATGGTTTCTCATTTGTCTGCTGCAGATGTGTTGTATATGGGATGTAGGTTAGTGTTTAGATGGTTTCTCATTTGTCTGCTGCAGATTTGTTGTATGTGGGTTAGTGTTTAGATGGTTTCTCATTTGTCTGCTGCAGATTTGTTGTATATGGGATGTAGGTTAGTGTTTTGATGTTTTCTCATTTGTCTGCTGCATATTTGTTGTATGTGGGTTAGTGTTTAGATGGTTTCTCATTTGTCTGCTGCAGATTTGTTGTATATGGGATGTAGGTTAGTGTTTAGATGTTTTCTCATTTGTCTGCTGCAGATTTGTTGTATGTGGGTTAGTGTTTAGATGGTTTCTCATTTGTCTGCTGCAGATTTGTTGTATGTGGGTTAGTGTTTAGATGGTTTCTCATTTTTCTGCTGCAGATTTGTTGTATATGGGATGTAGGTTAGTGTTTTGATGTTTTCTCATTTGTCTGCTGCAGATTTGTTGTATGTGGGTTAGTGTTTAGATGGTTTCTCATTTGTCTGCTGCAGATTTGTTGTATGTGGGATGTAGGTTAGTGTTTAGATGTTTTCTCATTTGTCTGCTGCAGATTTGTTGTATGTGGGTTAGTGTTTAGATGGTTTCTCATTTGTCTGCTGCAGATTTGTTGTATGTGGGTTAGTGTTTAGATGGTTTCTCATTTGTCTGCTGCAGATTTGTTGTATGTGGGTTTGTGTTTAGATGGTTTCTCATTTGTCTGCTGCAGATTTGTTGTATATGGGATGTAGGTTAGTGTTTTGATGTTTTCTCATTTGTTGTATGTGGGTTAGTGTTTAGATGTTTTCTTATTTGTCTGCTGCAGATTTGTTGTATGTGGGTTAGTGTTTAGATGTTTTCTCATTTGTCTGCTGCAGATTTGTTGTATGTGGGTTAGTGTTTAGATGTTTTCTCATTTGTCTGCTGCAGATTTGTTGTATGTGGGTTAGTGTTTAGATGGTTTCTCATTTGTCTGCTGCAGATTTGTTGTATATGGGATGTAGGTTAGTGTTTTGATGTTTTCTTATTTGTCTGCTGCAGATTTGTTGTATGTGGGATGTAGGTTAGTGTTTTGATGTTTTCTTATTTGTCTGCTGCAGATTTGTTGTATGTAGGTTAGTGTTTTGATGTTTTCTTATTTGTCTGCTGCAGATTTGTTGTATGTGGGATGTAGGTTAGACTTGCAACTTAACCCTTTCCCACAGATAGATGTGGGTTTTTTTTCCATTCTTTTTCAAAAGGCGTCTATTTGTAGGAAAGGGTTAACCTTTTCTTAAATTCAATCTGTACTACTTTAACCCTTTCCCACCTATAGACGCATTTTGACTCATCTGCAGCAGATGACTTTTGAAAACATTGTGAGTAAAGGAAAAATTGCTCAAAACAAGCAATTTCTCCTTTTGCCACAATGTTTTCAACTTTTTTCAGTAATTATACCTACAATTATAGAGATTTTCCTTATTTTTTAGTAGAAATTTTCAAAGCCATCTGCTGCAGATTTGCTGTACGTTGGAAAGGGTTAAAAACATCTTCACCCAGATTTGGAAAATCTCTTTAAGTGAAAGTACAAGAGAAAGTTGATGCAAGGCATCAATGTCGCCGGAAAAGACTGCATTGATTTATTTTTTAACACACATGTATTCTTGACTTTCATTAGTCTAAAGATACACATAATGTTTTCATAAGGACTAATTCCAGGATTTTTGAAATTCCACATAGATCTACAAATTTCAGGATTTCTTTTGGTCAGGATTTTTGATGTTTTGTATTTGTCAATAAAACCACAACAAATTAATACATTTTGGGATTTAAATCTTCATGCAATAAAAGGCTATTAAACCCTTTCCATGTCTGAAGCAACAATGAAAACCTTTAAACGCTTAAAACATTGAGAAAACGGTTAAATTGCTGAAGACATGAACTTCCTCCTTTTTAATAATAATTATAATAAATATTTCACAGATGTTAAAATTTATCCTCATATGTTTAAAAAGTAGACCACACTTAAAACAACATATCAGCTAAATTGTTTATCTAAATCGTTGATGCATACAATATATGTTTGGCGCAAGAGAAATGCCAATTGCGAGTCCCATTACTATTTAATAGGTGGCAAGTATGAAATTAATTGGGTGCGAAAGAGCAGATTTTCTTTATTTCTAAATCTATTGTTTATCAGAGTTTGTTCTTCTCTTAATTTGTTTCAAGCCAAATAAACATTTATAATCACATATATTTAATCACTCAAGTGTGTAATATTAGCTATCTATCTGTTATAAGGTGTTTGAGCATTCTTTCGAAATGTTGACCCTCGTGTGTCAAATCGAGGCGTAGTGTCAGACATCGAAGACAGTGAATAAAAAATCAGGCAAAGCTTTAGTGCATGTTTTATTCCACTGCATTCGAGTGAAAAAAGCATTTCTATATTATCTTTCTTTCTCCTACATTCGACCGATGCACTCGTTTCGTGACGTTTAAGAAATCAATTCGTCGTTTTTTGTCTGTATAAACAAGTCACTTTTCTAAGTTTACATTTTACTTCCGGTTACTTCGCTTTGTTTACATTTTGGCATTATGAAACTAGGTCACAAACTGAGGAAAAGGCGTTTCGACGTTCACGACCGATAAACAGGCTTATATTTGAGACATATTTTCACAAAATATTTCTTATTTTTGTTTCTGTTACCAGTTTATGTTGATACTTATCTATTAAAAGGAGAATTCGAAGTGATTGTCATATCGAAAGTCTTCTGCAAGCAGGTGCGTGTATGTAAATAAATTAGACTGTGCGACGTAAAGGTTTGTAGTTATCGCCTTTTGATTACATAGTTTATGAAAATAAAGTATCGCAGTCTAGCTAATAGGGACTGTTTTGTCTTCGTAAATAAAACACAAAAACGTAAATGCAAGTCAAAATAAAGAAACTGCACATACTTAAAACATCGGAATATTTATTTCATTTTAAATGTGTCATAACTTAGTGTTTTTAAACAAACGCAATTGTAATATATGTTCAAGACATTTAAAAAAAAAAAATCTAATAATAACCCCCCCTCCCATGTGATTTCCGAAAACCTATTAAAAATAGAAGTCGCGGGCTTCTGCCCGGCGACTAATGATTATTGAATAGTTGTCTACAGCAGGTCAATTGCATCAGGCAAAGGGGTTAACCCTTTTCCCTCATATTACAATTCTGCAACAGACGACTTTGAACATATTTTGTAAATAAATGGAAAATCTCTATAATTGAATGGATAACCTATGACTAAAAGTAGAAAACATTGTGGCAAAAGGAGAAATTGCTTGTTTTGAGAAATTTCTTCTTTTGTCACTATATTTTCAAAAAGCCGTCTGCTGCATAAGATTCAGAAAGCATCTGTATGAGGGAAAGGGTTAACTTGGTTGTGGCAAATACCATATTGATTAACCTTTTCTCAGACGTTGACACATTCGGATGTCCATGTAGCAGACGATTTGAAATCATTGTAGAAAAAGAAAAAGAAATTGCTCATAACAAGCAAATATTTCAACTCTGGTCAATAGTTACACTTTCGTTCATAGAGATTTTTCATATTTCTTTTTTATATTTTAAATGCTTTCAAAATTGTCTGCTGGAGAATTGTTTTATTTTGTGTGAAAGGGTTAACTTGTTTGTTATTGCATTAACCATATAATTATCCTTTTCTAGACGCATATTGATGCATCTGCAGCAAACAACTTTTGAAACATTGTGACAAATGAAGAAATTGCTAAAAACGAGCAATTCCCCATTATGTCACAATGTTTTCAACTAAAAAAATCCATTCATTTAAAGAGATTTAGCAATTCTTGTCTAAATATTTTCCAAGTCGTCTGCTGCAGATTTGTTGTATGTGGGAAAGGGATAAACTAATAATGTTGATAATTTGGTTTCAATTCATAGTGGGTTATTCCAATGGGAAAGTACAAAGAGAGTCTGCTGAGATTTAGAGTCACCAATGAGGTATGTTGTCTTTATCTGTCGCCGAGCCCCGGTAGCTCAGTCGGTTGCAATGAATGCTGTCAATCCAGGGGATGTGATTTCCAACACCAGCTTGGCCTACATTCTTTCCGTCGTTTGACAAAAGTCATTGTGACAAACTTCATTCGTATTACAGCAATGGGCTAACAGTCTATGTGGAAAAGAAGCCAGTTGCTTTAAAAGATTGTTGAGTGGTTCAGTGGTCTGACAAAGCCAGGAAACACATGAGTAGGTGAACTGGCCACCATCATATGACTGAATTTTTGTTGTTGAAAACGGTGTTAAACCGCAATCAATTAAAAGATATCAGAAAACTCACATTCAACCCTGTCTCACATGCAAAAACATTTTGACTTGAAACATTTGTGGCAAAAGGGGAACTTGCTCATGATGACTGATTGTTTCTTTAGCAATAAAGTTTTAAACTCTAATCAATTTGATTTATGATTAACCCTTTCCCGCATATAGATGCTTTCTGACGCTTCTGCAGCAGACAACTTTTTGAAAACATTGTGACAAAAGAAGAAATTGCTCAAAACGAGCAATTTCTCCTTTTGCCACAATGTTTTCCACTGTTAGTCATAGGTTATCCATTCAATTATAGAGATTTTCTATTTTTTGACAAAATATGTCCAAATTCGTCTGCTGCAGAATTGTCATATGAGGGAAAGGTTTAAGAAAAAGATGTTCCATATTGTTGTCCAGATGCTTTCAAAGTTGTATGATACAAATGTGTTGTATATATCAGAAAGTATTAACCCTTTCCCACATACAACAAATCTGCAGCAGATGACTTTTAAAATACATCTAGTTAAAAAGATGGAATTTCTTTATAAATGAAAGAACAATTATTGAATAGAGTTGAAAACATTGGGGCAAAAATAAAAATAAATTCTCCTTTTTAGCTCGCCAGTACGAAGTACAGGAGAGCTTATGTGTTACCCCCGGCGTCGGCACCGTCGGCACCGTCGGCGTCGGCGGTGGCGTAGACACCTAGGTTTAAGGTTTGTGTTTAAGGTTTTCATTTGGGGTTTAAGGGTTTATACCTTTAGGAACCATTTGTCATCCATCTACGCACACCACTACACCCGTCCTGACCCTGGGTGAAGGTCAAGATAATTTCTACTTGGTTCAGTTACAAGGTTTAAGGTTTGCGTTTAACGTTTAACATATCACTCTGCATTCACTATTATGACATTGATTGCTTTCATATTTAGTTTATACATTTAGGAACTATTGGTCATCCATCTACGCACACCACTACACCCGTTCTGACCTGGGTCAAGGTCAAGGTCATTTCTACTTGGTTCAGTTACAAGGTTTAAGGTTTGCGTTTAACGTTTAACATATCACTCTGCAGTCACTATTATGACATTGATTGCTTTCATATTTAGTTTATACATTTAGGAACTATTGGTCATCCATCTGCGCACACCACTACACCCGTCCTGCACCTGGGTCAAGGTCAAGGTCATTTCTACTTGGTTCAGTTACAAGGTTTAAGGTTTGCGTTTAACGTTTAACATATCACTCTGCATTCACTATTATGACATTGATTGCTTTCATATTTAGTTTATACATTTAGGAACTATTGGTCCATCTACGCACCCCACTACACCCGTCCTGACCCTGGGTCAAGGTCAAGTTATATCAGAGTTATTGCCCCTTTTCTGTCAAAAAATCTAACTTTTTCGTCACGTTTTCAAATAACTTTTTTTCTACTCAAAGGATTAGATTGAAACTTCTGACAAATGTTTATATCAATGTGTGTGATTGGTTCACAAAAGGGAGATAATCCAAATAATTTTATATCAGAGTTTTGCCCCTTTTCTGTCAAAAAATTAAATTTTCAAATAACTTTTTTTCTACCCGAAGGATTGGATTGAAACTTCTGACAAATGTTACTTTTTTTTTTATTCGACGTCTGTCTGTCTATTTTTTTTTTTATCCGGCGTCTGTCTGTCTGTCTGTCCGTCACACTTTTTTCGTCACGTTTTCAAATAACTTTTGTTCTACTCAAAGGATTAGATTGAAACTTCTGACAAATGTTTTTATCAATGTGTGTGATGGGTTCACAAAAGGGCGATAATCCAAATAATTTTATATCAGTTATTGCCCCTTTTCTGTCAAAAATTTAAATTTTCAAATAACTTTTTTTCTACTCAAAGGATTGGATTGAAACTTCTGACAAATGTTTATATCAATGTGTATGATGGGTTCACAAAAAGGGGGATAATCCAAATATTTTTATATCAGAGTTATTGGCCCTTTTCTGTCAAAAATTTAATCTACTCAAAGGATTGGATTGAAACTTCTGACAAATGTTTATATCAATGTGTATGATGGGTTCACAAAAGGGGGATAATCCAAATATTTTTATATCAGAGTTATTGCCCCTTTTCTGTCAAATATTCAAATTACTTTTTTTCTGCTCAAAGGATTGGATTGAAACTTCTGACAAATGTTTATATCAATTTTTGAACTTGAACTTAGAATTTTTGTCAAAAGTATTGAAAAGGTGTATTATCTTGCAATAGGTGATACTGTGCGACTTTACCTAATACTTTAACTGTTCTGAAGTAGGCCCTGATATACGATGGCCCTGATAGGCGAGCTATATTGTCCTCCGACAACTCTTGTTCTGTTATGTTGTCAAAAGTCGGCGGATGCAGATGCATCTGCAGGTGGGAAATAGTTGTCTACTTTGGAACAATCTGAGCCGAGCCCCTGTAGCAATGCAGGCTGTCAATCCAGGGGTTGTGAGTTTGAATCCCAGCTTGGCCAGCATTTTTTCCAACGTTTGAAAAAGTCACTGTGACAAGCGTCATTCGTCTATCACCAATGGCTAACAATCTATGTGGAAAAGCAACCTGTTGCTTGGAAAGTGTGTTGTGTGGGGTAATGGTGTGAGCAAGCTAGGAAATACATGAGTAGGTAAACTGGCCGATGTGGTATGACTTAAAAGTTGTTGAAAACAGGGTAAAGCTCCAATTAATCCATCAAAATGTGTACATCTGCTGCAAAGGCTTCAACAGAAAACATTGATATTATGTCAAATAGTCTCTAAAATGTGACTGAAATGTGAGAAGTCTTCAAATGTAATATTTTTTTATAAATTTTTCAGGGCAACAACAATGTGTGTAACCAGCCAGGGGAAGAATCAACCGGCTTTTTCACGGAATATAATTTGCATTTCACCAGATTATGTTAGACTTTTGAAATACTAATTGACACATGTAACAGTGGTGGTGTCAATCTCAAATACAAAAATGCCTTTCTACAAGATGTACATCTACATTGTCACTGGCTGAAAACCAGTCGAGCTTATGTCATAACGAATTGTCGGTCTTGTGTGTGTGTATCGGTGTGTTTACTTTTTGTTTCAAATGACTTCCATCTGTAACCACTTGACAAATGGGGATGAAATTTCACAGGTATAGTCCCTCTCAATATCTACGAGATGATTTTAAGCCTTGTTGATTGGTGGCCAAAAATCATAGCCGTCGGAGGACTGGGTTGTTTTGCCTTATAAGGCAATTTAATTTTTGTCTGAAGGCAGTGGAGCGCTACTGGCCCTGTTGGGCCTCTTGTTGATGATTCTCTATAGTTTTACCCAGATAGTTTTTAAAGGTGTCTGCTGCAGATTTGTTGTATGTGGGGGAGGTTTAAGTGCAATAGGGCAGGTTTTCTGATAGCAGGGCAAATTTGAATACATGAAGTGTTGAACATTTTAATTTTGTTACTTGGTAATTTAAGATGTTTCAAGATTTAAAATGTGTGATGAAAATATTGTAAAAATAATTGAAAATAAAATATACTTTTGTGACTAGAGTACAAGAAACATTGAACAAAAAGGATGATTTTACCTTTTTCTACAATGTATCAAATCTTCTGTATCTGAGCAAAGGGTTGAAATATATTAACTTTATCATTTCAGCTATAATTTCAATTGTAAATCAAGTGTTAATTGACCAAACCATATACATGTATGTACTTATTCATAGGCTTTCATTATTTCATTTATTTTCTTACTCAATCATCTATTTGAAACTGAATTTACATGTTGTTATGTTGTTGTTTATTTTCACATTACTCATGGATGATCCTATTTATTCATCTATGCACTCATAAAATCTTTCAGATATTTAAAATTGGATCAATCAACTCTATAACTTACAGGTTTTTGAATACCTTGTTTCCTAACAGGGATTAACCCTTTCCCTCATACAACATTTCTGCAGCAGACTACTTTGAACGTATTTTTTCAAAACATAGAAAATCTCCATAATTAAATGGATAACCTATGACTAAAAGTGGAAAACATTGTGGCAAAAGGAGAATTTGCACGTTTTGTGCAATTTCTTCTTTTGTCACTATGTTTTCAAAAAGCCGTCTGCTGCAGAGGCGTCCGAAAGCGTTTATATGAGGGAAAGGGTTAAAACTATGCGTAGATATTGGTCCTCTTTGTGTTGCATGCTTGTAAGGCAGTAAGACACTTGGGAATCAATTCTCTGCCATCTGTTCATCTTTCTGTTATAACTTGGTTTATTTTTTGGGGTATTGACTTCAAAATTGCAACACATATTTCTAGTGATCAGGAGAATGGAACAATATTACCCTTTCCCACATACAACAAATCTGCAGCAGACAACTTTGAAAACAAACATGAAAAAAAATTGGAATCTACCTTTAAATGAAAGTACAGTAATTGAATAGAGTTGAAAACATAGTGACAAAAGGAGAAATTGCTCAAGAAGAGCAATTTATTCTTTTGTCAACATGTTTTCAAAAATCCGTCTACTGCAGAGGCGTCAGAAAGCGTCTATATGAGGGAAAGGGATAAGGAACATAACTCTAGCACACCTATTTTGATAACTTTCTGTCCATCCATTCGGCATTAATACGCCATCAAACAACAGTACCAATTCACAGGAACTTTCCTTTGGTGGTCCTCTTTCAAACTTGTTCAAAGATTTAAATTCTAAGTATAACTTTGGTTGCTGGGGCATCAGAAAGGGGATAATACGCCTAAAACGTTCTTCCCCTCTGAATCTGCTTGTCAGAGTACAAGATCATTTGGTGGGTGACCCTCACCAAAAATTGTTCAAGCCATATTGATTGGTGTAAATACATTGGGGCTAGTAACATCAGGCGCAAAACTACCAAACTTTATAATTCCATTCCTATAAAAGTGTTTGTATAATTTTCAAGAAAATTTAGCAGAATTTTTCTTTCATTGACCTTCTTCATAATTTGTGTAAGTTATATTGATTAGTTGAAAACGTAGCGATAAGGTAGTATCAGAGAATTGTGTTAAATGAAGTTTTAGCGTCTATCGATATCTAATAACTAAACCACTGGACCAAACTTTACAGGAATGTTTCTGTGGTGGTCCTCTTTGAAAATTGTTCGACAAATTAATGCCTTATTGCAAATGTCCTTTATTTATAAGCTGTTTCATTTACAGTGTCCACTCCTTGCAGTTTAATTCCCTCTATTGATAAAAAAAATCCCTAATATTATCTGTTACACGTTTGCTACTCTGTCCCATCACTCGGGAGATCGATTGACGGCTATCCTGGACCTCTTGCTTAATATTTGTCTTAAAATGCAACTTTGAGGCAACGGGTAAAAAGAAGATGAATATGATGCAATAATCAGTGTCTCTATAAATTTTTGTATTGTTTCATTTTTATCTGTTTTTAATGTATTTTTTGTTAGGAATGTGTTTTATATGTATACATAATGTGTTTTATATGAGATTTAAACTGTTCTCCTGTTATTTTTGTCCCTATCATAAAAACTGATATAATTTATGTTGTAACAATTTAACCTCATAGTTATGTAGACGCTTTCTGACGCCTCTGTAGCAGACAACTTTTTAAAAACATAGTGACCAAAAGAAGAAATTGCTCAAAAAGAGCAATAATATCTCCTTTTGCCACAATGTTTTCCTCTTTTAGTCATAGGTTATCCATTCAATTATAGAGATTTTCTATTTTTTGACAAAATATGTTCAAAGTCGTCTGCTGCAGAATTGTCGTATGAGGGAAAGGGTTAACCTCATAGTTATGTACATGTACACAGTCAAGTCATTCATAATAAACTTTTCCCACATCACATGCAGACGTATTTGACCACAAGTTTTTCAACTTTATTCAATAATTATAATTTCATATAGAGTGATAGTCCATATTTTACATATAGTTGAACCTGTGCTAAAGACCACCTTGGAATAGCAATTCTCTGTCTATAGCGACCATATTTTGAGTTTTCCAAAATACTCATTTCCTGTATATTTGACCCTGCAATTAAAGACCTGATTTTTCACTCCCCATTGGTGGTCTTTAAACACAGGCTTGACTTTTATTCTTTTCAATTTTTCTGCTTCAAATTTATTTCTGTATAATTTATGTGGGAAATGATTTAAAAATTGTGTAGCCAATAGGCCATTCCACAGTCTTATGCATGACTTACATTGTACCTAAAGTATTGTTCATAAAGCGGCCCAGTCACAGCGCTGTGATCATGGTGGAGTGCCCTTGGGCAAGGCACATTTCCTAGCCTGGTACTGGTTTGTTTACCCAGGAATGATGAATAAGTGAACTGTTGCCATGATATAACTGAAATAATGTTGAAAACGGCCTTAAACCCCAACCAAACAATCAAAAATTTCCCTGATATGCTATTTTAAGCTAATCTGAGCATAAAATGTTATTGTTATCACTATGTGTCTGTTTGCGGCATCAAACATCTTTTTATGTTTACTTATGTGAGCGATATAGGGCCATCAGGGCCCTGGTTGTTTTGAAAGTTGTTTGAGTCAGGAGCACCAAAAGTCACCTTAATCATAATAAATATATGAATAATCTATCATTATTAAATAGAGTTAAAAACATTGTGGTATTTCCTTAACCCTTTCCCTCATATAGACGCTTTCTGACGCCTCTGCAGCAGATGGCTTTTTGAAAACATAGTGACAAAAGAAGAAATTGCACAAAACGTGCAATTTCTCCTTTTGTCACAATGTTTTCCACTTTTTGTCATAGGTTATCCATTCAATTATGGAGATTTTCTATGTTGTGACAAAATATGTTCAAAATCGTCTGCTGCAGAATTGTCGTATGAGGGAAAGGGTTTAATGTTTTCGAAAGCTGTTGGCTGCAGATGCGTCTGTATGTGGGAAAGAAGATGCTATACTATTTGCATGGTGATGTGCACCAAGGCTCATAATATACTAATCTGTGAATATACTCAGTTCACATTCCATTGTAATTTAATTATTATGAAATGTTTTTTTTAATTGTTTTTGAATAATGAAAGAATGCGGATTAAAAGTGATTAAAAAGTATGAAGATATTTTTCTCTTTTTTTAAACCATCCTTTCTTCAACTCATCCCCATTCCGGGGACTCTGCATCAGATAAAGCGAGATATAGGTGGAATCGATGGATTCTCCCCGAAGTATAGCCAGGACTCAGGAATGATGATGCAATCAATATACTATATGTTGCAAAATCAAAGTGACGGCCATGCAGAAACCATTGCTTAACCCGTGGGAAATATCTCAATGATTATGCCTCATCAGGAATGAACAGGGCCTCCTCTGGAAAACAGTTTATATCAATTTTGGCAGATTCAGATCAGAGAGCTTACAGAGCGACACAGTTTTTCAGTCATATCACAACAGCCAGTTCACCTACTCATGTGTTCCTGGCTTTCCCAAACGAGTTCTCCTCATAACATACTTTCCAAGCAATTGGCTGCTTTTCCACATAGACTGTGAGCCCATTGCTGGAAGATGAATGACGCTTGTCAGTGATTTTTCTCTGTAAACTCACAATCCCTGGATTGAAAGCCCACATTGTTGTCAATTATTTTTGTACAAAGGGAAACTGGTAGCCTTTCTTGAGATAAAATTAGGGATATGACCGAAGCACAACTTATACGAGATATAATATGTAACAACAACATTTTCTGAACAAGAGGGCCAGTATTGCTCCACGGCCATTAGGCAAAAAATATTTTTTAAGTTTTCACTATAGCCATATAAGGCAAAATAGCCTCGCCCCCTGGCAGCCATGTTTTTCAACCAATCAACTTGGCTTAAAGGAATTTGATAGAGGGTCACCCAAGGAACATTTCTACAAAATACTTGAAAATCCGCCTGACACTTTCGGAGGAGAAGATTTTTAAAGTTTTCACTAAACCATGTAAAGCAAAATAGCCCTGCCCCCTGGCGG
Source organism: Serripes groenlandicus (assembly GCA_031761405.1). Classification (NCBI taxonomy): domain Eukaryota; kingdom Metazoa; phylum Mollusca; class Bivalvia; order Cardiida; family Cardiidae; genus Serripes; species Serripes groenlandicus. The sequence continues at coordinate 204,393,340 of JASEVX010000001.1, forward strand.
CCCTGTTTTTCGACCAATCCACTTGGCTTGAAGGAATCTGATAGAGGGTCACTCAAGGAACATTTCTACAAAATTATTTGAAAATCTGCCTGGCACATTCGGAGATTTTTTATGTTTTCACTATTTTTTTCTTTCGGTTGCCATGGAAACCAGAATGTTGCATGGGTCCAAAAATTTGAAGGAATTTAGGAAAGGTCATTGAGAGGATGCTTCCTATGAAGTTTCATCCGAATTGGCCTAGTAGTTAGGGAGAAGTCGTTTGAAGCAAAAATTTAACGCACCCACGCACAACGGACAATTCACCATGACATAAGCGAGCTAAAAATTATGTATATACTTATAATATAGAAGGACTGTCAAATAACCTTATAAACCTTCAAACTTCATGTTCGGAAATTTGATATTTAAGGCCAATGCCAAACATTGGGGATGTAAACAGTGACTTTATGTACGACCTAAAGAAGAAAGCTGAAGGTCTGTTTTTTATAAAAGATGAACTTTTGAATATTTGTAAATTTAAACATGTCTGAAAACTTGCACAATCTTCCTTTGACCTGATGACCACAAAGTCTATAGGGATCATCTTTTTGTCAATCCCAACCTTGCTACCAAACTTGAAAACATTAGGCCCAAGCATTATCCAGTTATCGATCGGACAAGCTTTGGTCTACTGACTGAGCGACGACATATTCAAAGCAATATAACCCCTCTTCTTCGAAACAGGGCATACTTTTAATACGGAGTTGAAAGCATTGCGGGAACAGGAAACTGGTCATTTTCAGTGATTTCTCCTTTTCAAGACATCTGCATCAAAGGCGTCAAAGTTTTCAAACATAAACAAAGAGTGCCAAGATGGCCCTAAATCAATCACCTGAATGATAGTAAATTAGTAGCAAATATTTAACTGCAAATATCTGGGGAAATTTGATCAGGAGTACAAATGAAACTGCAAAAAGTGGACACTGTTGAAGAAATAGTAAAATGGCATATCAGTAAAAGGCCATTTGTATCTTGAAATCTAACTTTAAAAAGAATAGAATTATAAAGTTTTGTCATTTTGCGCCTTTCCTGATGCCCTGTTTTTCAACGAAATCAATATGGCTTGAACAGTTTTTGTAGAGGGTCACTCAAAGAACTTTTCTACCAAATTATCTTGGAATCAGACGAGCAGATTATGGAATAAAAGGATTTTAAAGTTTGGGTATTTTTCTCACTTTCTGATACTGCGGCAACCAAAGTTCTACACAGAATGGAAGTCTTCGAACAATTTTGAAAAAGGAACACTCCTGTGAAGTTTAGTTGAAATTGGTCCAATGGAATGAGTTGTCATTTGTAGCTAAAAATTGAATTTACCTCTTTTGTGAATTGCTATGATTTTGTAACCAATCAATACGGATTGAACAAATAAAGTAGAGGATCACTGAAGTAAGATTCCTATTCAATTTTCTTAAAGTCAGACAAGCACTTTCCAAAAAATGGAATTTTCAAACTTTGTCATTTTGCCCCTTTTCTGATGCCGCCTGACGCCATGTTTTTCAACCGATCACTATGGATTGAACAAATTTTGCAGAGGGTCTCCCAAGTAACATTTCTTCCTAATAATATTGGAATCTGACAAGCAAATTCAGAGAAGAAGATTTATAAAGTTTGGTCATTTTACCCCCTTTCTGATGCCGCAACAACCAAAGTTCTCAATGGAATTTAAATCTTTGACATTTTTTGAAAGAAGGCCACCAAAGGAACATTCCTGAGGAGTTTGGTTTAATTTGGTCCTGTGGTTAGAAGAAGATGATGTTTAAAGCTATAAGTTAACGACGGACAGAGAGTGATCAGAATAGATCACCTTATGCCTTTGGCTCAGGTGATCTAAAATAACGGTTAAACACAACAATCCAGTTGATTTGAATCTAGTTTTAAATTAGAAGGAAAAACAAGATTTATAAATGTAGACCTTTATTTGACAAAATCATTGAAACATTTTATCAGTGGAAAAATCATATGCAGCACAAAAATGATTCACACAATTTACAATAGATGATGAATGATTATGAATTCCCCAAATGCACAACAAAAACGAAAAAAAAAATATATAATTTTTATAATCATAACTAAAAAACTAAATCTATCCCTTTTACTACAATTAACGACATTGAAGATTCAGATAAGTCTGTACAAAATTTAATTTACCGGTAGTCTAATCACAGCCGTAATTATCATCAGGAGCTATACCTGGAACCCTAGAGGACTAGATAAGAGGGAGTAAAGAGGTCTTTTCCCCACAATATCTCTCTTATTACTCAACCAAATCATATGTTGTGGGTACTCAAAAGAATCGTCTCACTGAGACGATTCTTTTCGAGTACCCACAACATAGGTTTATGAATGTCAAATAAGGATTTTAGAACATGAAAAATGCCCCTTATCTAGAGCTCTGTTCCGTTCCCTGACATGAAGATAATTTTATAAGGACAACATTTAATTCTTGTATAGCATACAACTTAATGTTGTGGGAAAATGTGAAGGTGAGCAATTTTTTCTTTTTCCACCCAATTTTCAATGAAATGTTGGAACATTCTTCCAATATCCCTTTGTGGACTTTTCATTTGAAGATGATTTGAATCAAACATGAGGAAAAAATTAGTATAAATGAATGAACATTCCAAATCAGTGATTCTGAACTAGTATCTACCAATGATTGTCCTTGAACTCTTTCTCAACATAAACAAATCTGCAGCATGACTTTGAAAAAGTCTGCAAACATTATGGAAAATCTCTAAAACTGTTAGTCTTATTATTGAATAGTTGAAAACACTTGAGGCAATAAGTGACTCCTGCATTATGTCAAAATGCATCTGCATGTTGGAAAGGGTTAACAACCTAGGTCAATGATGGCCCTATATGCTCACCTGATTTAATAGAACTTCAATAGTTTTCAAAGTTTTTACTCTATACATATAAGGAAAACAAGCAACCCCGCTGGTGGCCATTTTTTTCAATGGATCAGAATAAATTTAACAACCTTGGCAGAGGGTCACACAAAGAACATTTGTGCCAAATTATTTTCAAATTGTGCCAGTGATTTAGTAAGTTTTCAATTTATTACATATAAGGAAAACAAGCCCCACCCCCTGGTGGCCATGTTTTTCATCAGATCGGAATAATTTCAAACAATCTTGGTAAAGGTTCACGCAAGGAACATTTGTGCCAAATTATTTTAAAATTGGGCAGGTACTTTTGGACTAGAAGATTTTTAAAGTTTTTACAATGCACATATAAGGAAAACCCATGGCGGCCATGTTTTCAAACGGATCAGAATAATTTGAACAATCTTGGTAGAAGGTCCCCCCAAAACATTTTTGCCAAACTATCTTTAAATCGAACTGGTACTTTTGAACAAGAAGACTTTTAAAGAGGTGGCCATGTTTTTCAACGGATCGGAATAATTTGAACAATCTTGGTAGATTTTCAAATCGGGCTAGTTCTTTTGGACAAGAAGATTTTTAAAGTTTTGGCATTTTTCCCCTTTTCTGATGCCGCAGCAACCAAAGTTCTACTTGGAATTAAAATCTTTGAACAACTTTAAAAGAGGTTCACCTAAGGAACATTCCTGTGAATTTATTTTGAAATCTATCCATTGGATTAGTAGGAGAAGTCATTTGTAGGAAATTGTTAACTAATGGACGTACAGACGACGACGCCAGACGCCGTACGGTGAGTGATCACAAAAACTCACCTCTCACTTCGTGCTTAGGTGAGCTAATAAAACTGTCAGGAAGAATGCATGCAGTATTGGGATACCTTTCAAGACAATCGATTGTTTAACCCTTTTCCACATGCAGACGCATTCTGCAGTGGACAACTTTTGAAAACAAGCAATTTCTCTTTTTGCCAGAACGTTTTCAACTCTATTTAATAATTAAACTCTCATTTATGGAGTTTTTCACATTTTTGCCAATATGTTTTTCGAAGCCGTCTGCTGCAGCATTTTCGTATGTGGGAGAGGGTTAAGTTACAATATAAGCCAACTTGGCTCGAGTAATCTATATACAAACATCGCAGAGAAAGCATACTGTATAGGGTAATTGAAAAACTCTGCAGGTATTGGGCAAAACAACTAGTGGCCTCTAGTTAATAAACCATTGATTTAAGGGAGATAATTTGTTAGCAAGAGGTCCAAGAGGGCCAGTATTGCTCCACTGTTGTTAGGCAAAAATTAAGTACCTGTAGCCATGAGGCCATATTTTTACCCAATCAACATGGCTTGTAGTAATCTTGTAGGACACCTGAGGAACTTTTCAACCAAATTATTTGAAATGGTGAGAACCATTTTTTAAATTTTCACTAAAGCCATGTCAGACATAGCAGCCATGCCCCCTTGTGGCCATGTTTTAAAACAAATCAACATAGTTTGAAGGAATCTGACAGATGATCACCCAAATTTGTTTTTCACTATAGCCATATAAGGCAAAAAAGCCTCGTGTTCCAGAGATCATGTTTTTGATCAATCAACATGGCCTTGAAGGATTCTCATAGATGGTCACCCAAGGAACAATACTACATGTTTTTTAACGAGAGCTGTCGGAGGACAGCGTGTTCAACTATTTCACCGCTTATTAAATTTATTGAGATAATGGACTCTAATGTAGTTGCATGCAAAACTTTAACCAGAATTTTGAAGTCCAAAAATGGCCATAACTTGCATAAAATGCAGGATCGAGTTATCTAACTTGAAAATCAACATAGGTGTGATAGTTGGGAAGGGTTGTATAAAGTTTCAAAGCAATGGATTATGCATCAAGTAAATACTAGGATATCGACTCTAAATGTAGTTGCATGCAAAACTTTATCCAAATTTCTAGTTAAAAAGAGGGCCATAAATTGCAAAAGATACTGGATAGAGTTATCATACTTGATTGTTTACATAGGTGTGATAGTTGGAAAGGGTTATATAAAGTTTCAATGCAATGCATCAAGTAGTTACTAAGAGATGGTCTCTTAATGTAGTTGCACGAAAAACTTTAACCAGAATTTCTAAGTTAAAAAAAGGGCCATAACTTTCATAAAATGCAGGATAGAGTTATCTAACTTGATAATATACACAGGGTTGTAGAAAGTTTCAATGCAATGCATCAAGTACATACTGAGATATGGACTCTTAATTTAGTTGCACTCAAAACTCAAAAACCAGATTTTCAAAGTAAAAAAAGGGCCATAACTTGCATAAAATGCAGGAGAGTTGTATAAACATTCAATGCAATGCATCAAGTAAATACAGAGGTATGGACTCTTAATTAAGTTGCACGCAAAACTTTAACCAGGATTTCTAAGTAAAAAAGGGCCATAACTTGCTTAAAATGCAGGATAGAGTTATCTAACTTGATAATCTACATAGGTCTGATAGTTTGGTAGGGTTGTAGAAAGTTTCAATGCAATGCATGTAGTATTTAAGTACTTGCATGCAAAACCTTAACCAAGGTGTGATGTGGACGCCGATGCCAAGGTGAGTAGTATAGCTCTCATATTCTTCGAATAGTCGAGCTAAAAATCAGCTGCATGCTTTCTGAGGATAAGATTTTTAAAGTTTTCACTATAGCCATATAAAACAGTCCCGCCCCTTGGCAGCCATTTTTCTTTATAGAGGGTCAACCGTGGAACATGTCAAAATTTATATGAAAATCAGCCAACTAGTTTCAGAGGAGTAGGTTTATAATGGAAACAAAAAAGTAAAGTTTTATCCCAATTGGCCAAGTGATTACAGAGGAGAAGTTGTTAAAACCTAAAAATTACGTACACAAGAACACATGACGGACAACAATTTGCCATGACATAGGCTTTCAGCCAATGGAGCTTAAAACTCAATTAGATCAGTAGAGGTTATTTTTCTCCCTTTCCCTTTTGCATGTTAATTGAAAAAAAATAAACCAATACAAGTTCAAGGGGACATACATCTTGTGTCTTTGAAGCAATCTTTTTGAGAAAATAGTTATTCTGACTTCAAACCCTCGTACAGGTTAAGATAAGCATTCCCATCTTTATTCGAAGATTCTTTAATGATGGACTGACTTGATAGCAAACAGTGCAGATCGCGATGAGTGTTTCAAAAAGGAATTCATCAAAGCTCTGCCTGTTAAGAACAACTGGATGAATGACATAATTCTATAAATAACATAGTTAACCCTTTCCCTTATAGGACAATTCTGCAGCAGACGACTTTGAACGTATTTTGTCAAAACATAGAAAATCTCCATAATTAAATGGATAACCTATGACTAAAAGTAGAAAACATTGTGACAAAATGTTTATGACTATGTTTTTAAATAGCCGTCTGCTGCAGAGGTGTTAGAAAGCGTCTATATGAGGGAAAGGGTTAACTAAAATTCAATTCACATAACTCAAATATACATGTATATACATTAATTTACATTATAATTACACCAACAACTTCACCACTTTTACAACTTAGTAGAAGTAAAGACATTATGGGAAAAGGAAACATTTTTTAAAGCGTTCAAAAGTAAAATAACAAGAGCGCTGCGTGGAAAACACCAACGCCTGTATGTTTTTTCTAAGTCGAAAAAGAAAGGGCATTTCTGAATAACGATTAACCACAAATGTTTTCATTTAGCGGGAAATGAAGCCATTGTATTATATGCATTACACCATTTCAATAATCCCCAACTTTGATTATTTACAACAATTTGATATTTGAAGGGCCGTCTGCTTCTAACCCTTTTCCACATACAGACGCTTTCAGATGCATCTGCCAGCAGAAAGCGTTTAAATCATTGTGGCAAAAGGAGAAATTGCTCCTTATGCCACAATGTTTTCAACTCCATTCTTTAAGGTTTTTCATATTTTTTCCAAATGATTTTCAAAGTCGTCTGCTAAAAATGAGTTGTATGTGGGTAAAGGTTAACACACCTGTCAGAGGAATAAATGTAACATCTGGATCATTGAAAGTATAATTTTTATACAGCATTGAAAATAATTGTAGGAAAATGAGAATTGCTCTGTCGAGTAATTTCTCCTTTTCCCACAACGTTTTCAAAAGTTGCTTGTATCTAGGAAAGAGGCAAGTCAAAATATACCCTGAAAGGGTTTTGTTATGCTTTTAATTGCCGAAATGTTAAATGTTAATTACTAGTGTTAAAAAGAGAACTTTCCACACAAGAAAATAACCATCTAAATATTTATTAACAACAACTTAACAATATTCTTGGTAACATTTTTTTTTATCTGTAACAAAAGTTAAAATAAATTTACCAAAGTTTGATTTACATAAATTTGCATATCAAATCTATTCTTATTTACACTAATTAAGATAAACTTTACAAATATACAATGATACAAGACATTCCAAGACAAAAGGGCTTTTCTTGCATCTCTTATCAGTGAACGACAAAAGGGCTCTTTTCTTGCATCTCTTATCAGTGAACGACAAAAGGGCTTTTCTTGCATCTCTTATCAGTGAACATATGTACAGTCTCAGTCAAGCATTCACTGCCTGCTCACAGTAAGATGAACCAAAGATAAAACTACTAATGAAAATCTATAAGTGTTTTCCCCCCTATCTTTATGTGATTATGCAAGAAATCCGGGTTTCACATGTGACAACTTGTAAACAAGAGCGCCGCAGAAAAAATAGCATGTCTGAATAATTTTTAAAGCCAATGTTATGTTACTTGGTATAGACATGTGTATAGTTTCTAGAAACATGTTAACCAAGTTTCATTTCAAAATGTTGAAGGGTTTTGAGTCATGAGGTAAGGTTAAAGTTTTGTGACGCCACCGCCAAGGATATCACAATATATTGCCCAACTTTTTTTCTTCGTAAAACAGACAAGGTAAAAATCCTGATTCATGACATTAAATATACAGAGAGTGAGTAGCACATTTCAAGACATTTTGTTTTGTTTTCAACAGCTAAGGTCAAAATGTGGCCGACAGGAAAGATGATATTGGTCCCACACCTTATGTTTACATCGAGATAAAAATATATAAGGTATGAAACCAATACCACCCCACCTGCTTGAGATCAAGAATTGCATTGACTCCAATCATACAGGCCCATTTAGCCGGCTCTTACAGTTCAAGCCAGGGTAAGATTGTATCAGCCTCTCTTATTCTAGTGCTATCACAGACAACTTTTGATAACATAATTGTCGTGGGCAATTTCTCCTTTCTCCACAATGTTTTCAAATCATACTTCCTCTAAACATGTCAAAGCAGGTTAACCCTTTCCCTCATACGACTTTGACTATATTTTGTCAAAAAAAAAAAAAAATCAATGGATAACCTATGACTAAGTGGAAAACATTGTGTCAAAAGGAGAAATTGCTCGTTTTGAGCAATTTCTTCTTTTGACACTATGTTTTCAAAAAGCTGTCTGCTGTAGAGGCGTCAGAAAGCGTCTATATGAGGTAAAGGGTTAATTTAATAATTAATGGTTAATGGAATAAATGCTTCTTATGAAAGCAAATTAATAGCAAAGCAGCTACATCCAAAATAATTGTATTACCAACTTGTTGACAGATGATCTTAACACTTTCCCACAAACATAAAATCTGCAGCAGACAACTTTGAAAACATCTGAAAATCAAGAGGACCATGATGGCCTTATATCGCTCACCTGATTTTATTTTTTTCACTTTAGCCATATAAGCCCCAGCCCCTGGTGGCCATAGTTTTTGACCAATCAAGATGGCTTGAAGGAATCTGATAGGAGGGTCACCCTAGGAATATTTCTACAAAATTATTTGAAAATCGGCCAAACACTTTCGGAGGAGAAGATTTTTAAGTTTTCACTCAAGCCATATAAGGAAAAATAGCCTCGCCCCCTGGCGGCCATGTTTTTCGACCAATCAACATGGCTTGAAAGAATCTGATAGTGGGTCACTTAAGGAACGTTCTGAATCTTTATCTTGAAAAATACTGAGAGGTCGTTGACCTCCAGGAGCAAAATTTAATGTAAAGGTAGAATTTCAGTTTTCAATATCTGCATCAATATTGCCAATGTAAAGGACATGTGACAAATAAATAAGTTTTAATCGTGTTCTCAAGGTCAACTAGAACTATCACTGATGATAAATACCCCCTAAACTGCACCTTGACCTACACAATAACTTAATTAGTAAAAGGGCCATAACTCTGTAAAATAACATGCAATTGTAAGACATTTAGGGTATGCACATCTCTTCTTAGTATAGAAGCTTCATGTAAAATTTTATTGAATTCCAACCAGTGGTTTGTAAGAAATAGGCCGGACAAAATACCCCCTAAACAGCACCTTGACCTTCACCATAACTTCACATAATGGCTTCCGACCGACTGACTGCCCGACATTGACTCCTATATACCCCCTCTTCTTTGGAGGGGGTATAATTATAGCAATTTTGCCAATTTTAAAGGGCCATAATCCAGTCATGCATGAACTTTTTTAGGAACCGGACTCTCATGTATATCTAGCGACTGAATAGGTTTGGTAAACATCGGATAATAAATGAAGGCTCTATCGTGTTCACATGAAATTGTGGACAGACGATCGCAAAAGCTCACCCTTGTCACTATGTGACAGGTGAGCTAAAAATATGGCAAGTCTATTAATTGAAGTTAAATTATTGAAAAGACGTGAAAATATTGTGGCAAAAGGAGAAACTGCTCGTTATTTTTTCTTTTGTCACAATGTTTTCAAAAGTTGTCTGCTGCAGCGACATAATAATGCGTCTACAAGTGGGAAAGGGGGGTTAATAATGTACATAACAATACCGTCATAACTGATTGCAGAAATTTTAACAGTGGTACATTTATGACTAGTTTAACACACAACAAGGGGTATAACAATTCTCTTTAGTCTAAAACGCCCGTCCGTCAAAAAGCGTTTTTACATTTACTGATTACATTCTATTCCTAGATGCATTTATAATATTTCTATTGAAACAATTTCAATGGATCAGATAACTTTTGATACCTGTGCAGTTTTGACAATCTTTAACACTGTGGAAAAAGGAGAAACTGATCCTTTTCCCACAATGCTTATAACTTTGAATCAAATTAACTCTTCTAATTGTCTGGATTTTATACATTTTTCTTACAATGGATGACAGCAGATGAGTCCTAAGATATCCAATCATGACTACAATTAACTATTCATTAAATTTTTACCCAAAATGCAATTCTTTCAATCTCCAATTGTTGCATCATCTCAGGGAAAGAAAATTCTTGAGTGTAATATTTTGAGGAATAGTAGAATATTTTTTTTGAAAACAGGGAATTTCTTATTGTTGGCAATTCTTTCTTTTACCCACTATTTTCAACTCCCAATTTTTCAACAAATCACAGTTTTGCCCAAGATGTTTCATACGAGATTGCAGCAGAAAACAACATATTAGGTGACAGTTTTACCCTTTCTCACATACAACAAATCTGTATGAGAAAACATTGAAAAATATACCTGCAAAATTATGAAAAAATTCTTTAAATGAAAATATGATTATAAAATAGAGTTGAAAACATTCTCCATTTCCCAGAATGTTTTCAAAAGTCATCTGCTGTAGAGGCGTCATAAAGCGAGTATATGGGGGGAAAGGGTGTACACAAAGCGTGATCATTCATACATCGGGACTCTGCTCTGACTGAACTTCATCAGTGCAATCCATTACACATTCTTCAACAAGATCCTGCGAACTTTGGGAATCCTCGTCAATCCCGTACACGAATCTATCTCTCTTCTCTGTTACAGCCACGCAACTTACGTCGGTCATTTCTGACGAACAGCATTCCACTTCACTCACTGGAATAATTTCTTCATGTCCAACTATTTCATCAGCTTCACTTATTTCTACCATATTTTCACTGTCGTAATTTTCAGTTATTTCATATCCCTCAACTGCCATGCTCTCTATAAAGTTTGTCTCTATTTCTTTTGTATCGCACAAATTAACGGGTTCTGGTTCAAGACTCACTTCTTCGATCTGTTCTAGATTGGAAATGACTTGGTTTGTTTCATCAAAGTCTTCATTAACTTCCACAGCATAATATATCATCTCATCTCCATCAGTAATAGTTTCTTGTAATACAGTTTTGCCTGTAAATGTTTCATTTGATTCTAGCATCTGTACATTGTTGTTCTCACTCTCTCCAGGAGGCATGCTTACCATGTGGTCGTCACCTTCTTCATTTGTTTCATATATAACATAATCAAGCTCATTTGCAACCATGACACTTTCAACTATATTATGTTTGTTATTTTCATGAGTTTCATCTCTTTTTTCGATATCGGACACATTACCACTTTTATCATCTAACTGATCGAAATTTGTATGTTCTATAACTGCTGCAGATTTGTCATTACCTTCGTTAACTTCCATATCATTTGATACACCAGAACATTCTAAATTGTTCTTTTCGTTGTCACTTTCACATTTTTCTTCCAGCAACACTTCATCAATTGCAGCATTAGTCTGTTCAAAAACTCCCTCATCAACGTCAGTTGTAGTTGTGTTTTTCAATTCTTGAGTTTTTGAATCAACCACAGCATCCATCTTATAACAGTTATCTTCCGGCACAGTGTATTTTAAATCTACATGTTCGCCATTGTTCCTGTTAATTTTTCCAGCTATACCAATATCAGATTCAGTTGATGTGATCTGGTCAAATTTATTCAGTTTATGGTCAGTTGTTTTTGTACCTTGTAGACCTGTAGATATAAATGTATCATTGTCAACATATGTTGCATGTTCCGAACGGATTTTAACACTTTCATTTTCTTCATTGTGTGGTTGCATAAATGCCAGTGGAATATTGATATTTTCTTGTGCATCATGTTTAACATTTTCATATTCATTTGTTGCCACTGTCTGATCTACATCTAGATGCTTATTGTCACAGTCGGTTTCTTGAGTTATTTTACTGATGCTGTCAATCTTACTTATAGCTTTTTCAGTTTCAGGCAATGCATGTGGGCTGCCCTTCATAATACTCCCATTCTCAACTGTTTCAGGTTCCTCTACAACGACACCCTGGTCAATTTCTATTTGTTTATCATCACTTCCTTTTTGGTCATGGATCAAGATTTTTTCATTACCATCATATTGGATATTAGACTCGTTTATTGTTATTTCATGACTAGGAGTGCTTTCATTTTGAACAGTGACATTTCCTGTAGAATCAATCTCAAGGGATGACTCTTGCTCAAGAATGCTCTTATTTTTTTCTTGTATTTTAGTTTCAGAAATGTCAAAGGATACTCGTTGGTCTTCTGAGTTATTTTCTTCCAATACTTTATTATCAATGTTCTGATCAGGCACATCATTTTTCAACGCAGGCTCTGTTGAAACAGGATATTTCACACCATGGATATTAGTGACAATGTTAGCATCATCACCATGCATTTCAATGTCAATTGATTTGGACTTATCAGCAACTGTTTCCTGGCTTTTTGTGATTGCTTTTTCTTCCTGTATTGCAGCAACATTAAGATCTTTGAAGTCCATATCATTTTCTACAATAGCGCATTTTGCTACACTGCCATCAACCTCATCAAAAGTTGGATTAAGTGACTCTGCAATGTTATCAAATACATCTGCACCATCTTCGCAAATTTGATATTCAGGTTCGTTTTTTGGGAATTTTTCACTCTCTACTTGATCAGTGCTTAAAACAATTTTTTCATGATCCTTTTTCAATTCCTCCCAAGTTTTAATCTTCTGTGTTATTTTTACCCCACTATCTGATATAAACTTTGCATTTTCTTCTTCATTTCTATTGTCAGATGCGGTAATTTTAGTAACATCAAAGTCCTCGCAAATTTCTTCTGCTTCAGTCTGAATGTTTCCATCAGTATTTACACAAGTCTCGCCCTTCTCACTGGCAATTTCCATTTCAGAATGTATTTTTTCAACATTGATATGTTCAGGTTCAGAAGCTGTATTTTCTTCAATTTGTGATTCAATCACTGTGTCTGTTTCTAATTGATTAGTGCTTTCTTCATTTATGCTTTTCTCTTCATCACGATCTGATTCAGAGTCAGTTGTATCGCTGTCACTAAGCTGTAGTTCTGTAACCCATTTTGGTTTTAAAGAATCTTTATCTTTGTCATTTACACTTGGTTGCTCTACATTACCAATTGATGAAGGCACATTTTTCGAGATAACATCATCAAAGGCACCAAATAATGATCTTTCATTCTTTTCATTTGTACGTTTATTAACTTCATTTGTTCCTGGTTGGACTGATTTAACTCTGATTTTTATGGTTTTTTCCTCATCAAAACCCCTATAAAATGCTCTTGGACTGTGCTTTATCTCATAGATTCTATGATCTTCAGACTGCATCCAAGGTTCACTTTCTGTACTTTGGACTGAGCGACTTCCTGAGCAACCATCAGAACTTTCATCTGACATTTCAGACTCTGATTCCTCATGTGCATGGCTATTGTCTGATGCTGCATCTGATAAATAAGCGGGTCTTGGTGAACAAGGTTTAATACAGAGATTTGTCAAATTTATTTTGAAACGAATTGGAGGTCTGTTTGCTTGATGATTTGACCTCTTTCTGTACCTTTCCAAAGTTTTTTCAGATAATCTCTTTAATTTTACGATACAAGGTTTTATATCAATTTTCTGCTTATTATCTATTTCTTCCACTGGCTGTAAATTTACAGCAAGTAAAGGAGGGTCAATGAAAACATCTTTTGGTACAGAGGTAGATCTGTTTCTAATTTGGGGCATTTTATTGTCACCGCTTTCACTGCCTACGCTTTTCTGCCGCACTCTTTCAGCCTTCTTCTGAAGCATTGTACTACGGAATATACTGAACTCCTTCTGCTTCGATTTCGGAAGCTGAGGCCCAGGAAAATTACTCCTATATTTACTCCTTGCTTGGTCCATTTTAATCTGCCTTTCATTCTGTTTTCTCTTAACTGTCTCTGCAATTGTTTCACAAAACTCTTCTTGAAAAAGACTGGAATTCCCAATAGTTTCGTTAAAATCATGTGCCTCTTGGTAAAAAATTGGTGTCTGATCAGTGCTTGAACCATTATTATCTTTAGCTTTACAAGTTTCCATATCTTGTTCATTACCATATTCTACCGTATGATTTGAGTCTTCATCAGTAACAAAAGCCACATTTTCTCCATTAATATTCTCAACATCAGAAACACTTTTCAAAAATTTATTTAAATTTTCAGCATTAATACTTATAGAGTTCTCAATGTTTCCAGTATCCCTTTCAGTTGTAATGTCTATCATTTCCTTTTTATCTAGATTTATAGCATTTTCACTGCAAACGGTTGCTTTTAGATTATCACAATATTCATTCAAATGAGATGAAACAATGTTTGAATTCACAACAATTCCATCATCTTCTGTTTTTATGTTTTCTGCATTTGTATCTTCATTTTGCAATTTTTGAGATTCTCCAAGTTCATCATCTTCTTCTAAAATTATGGTAGAAAGTTCACAATATCTCTCCCTTATGATCATACTGGACATATTTTCCACATGTACATGGCTTTTGGAAGAAAATTTGGATACATCTGCTGTAAATTTCTCTTCTTCAGTGGTTTTACTCTCTTCAGAATCATAACTATCTGTAATTTCATTGTCCGATTCAAATGCTTCAAGTTGATTAAGGCCCACTTCGACCTGACTTTTAGCATCAATTATATTTTTGACATTACCAATTTCACTTGTTACAAAGTCATCACTATTAGTATTTTCATTTTCTGATTCAAAATTTTCAGGTTGATCAAGTTCCACAATTACTTGACTTTTACCTTCCATTTCTTCATTACAAATTTCTGTGTCCTCAAAGACATGTTCTGTGAGGTTCTGTTGCATTTCACGGTCTCCAGATGTAGCTTCATCTTGACTGCTTTCAGTTATATTCATTTCCCTGTCTCCTCCATCTGTTAAATTTTGTTTAACAGTTGCTTCCTTTGGCCTTTCAGCTGTTTCATTCGCTTGTTCTACACCATCTTCTGTTTCTGACTCAAACTGGTCTTCTGCTTGTTCTGCACCATCTTCTGCTTCTGACTCAAACTGGTCTTCTTCTTCTATTTCATAACTTACAATTTGATTTGAATTCATTTTAACAACTTGTTTCATTTCAGAGTTTTGAGATGTTTTAGTATCAGCATCTTGGATCACAGATGTACTTGAATATTGAAATTCTTGTATACCAATTTTTCCTGTCTCCAAATCTGTTCCATCTGCACTACTAATCTTTTCTTTGAAAAATGAATTGTGTTCACAAGAACTAGTTTGTTCCAATTCTTCTGTAAAATTATTGACAATATTATCAGTTATATCATCATTACCATGATCTACAGTGTCACATTTATTTTGACTTTGCTTAGTACAATCAAAAATGTTTTTGTCTGTATCTATACTTATTTCTTCCGATACATTATCTTCAAAGACTGATGGGTCTGCACCTTGGTCTATCTTTCCATCATTCATCACCTTGTCAATTTCATTTGTTGCTTCATTGTCATTAATTTCATTTAATTTATCCATAACTTTTGTATTATCTGCAAGCATATGCCTAGTTTCATTATCATTTGCATCAGATATCTCGATAGTTTCTGTTCTACATGCTGAACTACTGTCATCATCAGTTTCAGCTCTATTCAGATCATCAACAGTTATCTCTTCTAGCAGAACTGGAGCTTTGTTAGTTTCTATTAATTCATCTTTTCTAATTATGTCTTTGTTTTCGTCAGTCTCTTGAGATTCATTGAATGAAATTTCCCTCTCTTTGTTTGCTTCTAATTTGATTTCATTGTTGATATTAACTTCACTTTCATTTAAAAACTCATTTATAACCGACTCATCTACCAAAGCTGTGTTCACATCACTCAAACATGATTTACTTGCGAAGTTATCAACACCTTTTTTACTTTCGAAGCTATCAACATCTATTATCTTCTGGCATTGTTCTTGACTCTCATTAGCTGAAATAGAAGATTCAAAATCCACTAGTTCAGAGATTTTTTCATCAGTATCAAGACTACTATCTGACAAATTTTGGTCAGTATAAATGGTATTTTCCTCAGCTTTCCAAGTCTGAAAATCTGAGTTTGCTTTAGATTCCTGCACGGTATTTCTTTCCCTTAAACAATCAATTTCAATTTTTAAATTGTTTGTCTCTTTACATTCATCTGTTTCATCATCATATGCAATCTCGGCAGACTTATGAGATATATTTTCTTCTTGCACTGATATGTTTGGTAAGCTTTTCAGTTCCACTGCATTTTGATAATACTCTGTTGCAATTGATTCTGCCCCCTTTTGAAACCAAACTGTATCTTCCTGAACATCTTTTAAGCTTGAGTTGAAATTGTTTTCAACATATACTCCTCTGTCTTCATTACAACCTAAAGTTTGATTATCAGGGATCAAGTTGTTGCATTCTATCAATCTTTCTTGATCTGGATCTGCACATTGAATCTCACTATAATTCCTAAGATAAATGCTTTCATTGTCATGTTCTGTGTCAATTTGTTCTATTTTATTTCTCTCAATTTCATTAGTTGAAGCAATTTCAAGCGAATCAATCAACTTTTTATCATATTTAGACTCATCAATCAAGTAACCATTGTCAATTTCATATTGCTTGTCTTCTCTCTCAATCGCTGCATTTAAAGTT
Organism: Serripes groenlandicus; assembly: GCA_031761405.1. NCBI lineage: Eukaryota > Metazoa > Mollusca > Bivalvia > Cardiida > Cardiidae > Serripes > Serripes groenlandicus. Next base: position 204,409,987 of record JASEVX010000001.1, read on the forward strand.
TGAAAGGAATCCGGTTGAATATTTTCATTCTGATTTGATTTAGTTTTACAACTTGTGTTATAAAATTCGTCAACATCTGTATCAACAGTGGGATCAACTTTCGAATGAATTTCCACACTTTCATCATGGATTATATTTGCTGATTCAATGCTCGTTTCTAAATTATGTAATGGCTCAGATATATTATCTGATGAATCCCCCTCCTCTTCATCATCATCTGCAGAAATGATTTCTTCCTGAATCGCCTCAGTTTTTGAACTGTCTGAGTGGTTCTCTAATATTTCAGGAGATAATTTTCTATCAAAAAATTCATCCGGTTTAGACTGACATTTGGATGAGATATTGTCATTCAGATTTTCATCCTTAGAGTATTCACTCAATGCAATATTAAAATCATCGGTATCCATATTGCCAGAAAATTTCTCCTTTATCTTTTGTTCAGTTATAACATTGACAACTTGTTTAGAATCATCTTTTTCAGTCTCTCTTTCATTTGGAGTAGTTGAATCCTTATCTACTTTGTCTTGACTAACTGTTGTTGACGTTAAATCTATTAAAATATGTTCATCTTCATGATTTAAATATTCTTTAAAACGTGTATTCCTTTCCCCAACTGTTTCTATGCTACTACATGTAGGAACAATATCATCTGTTTCTTTTTCAGCACCATTTAAAATTTCATTAGAACTTGTTCGACTTCCATCAATTTCAAATGTACTTACTGCTAGATCACTTGGACTATCACAAACAGTGGGCACCTCAAGTTCAGTATCGGAGTGTTCATCCGACTCCAGGTCATCTTTACTTATACATTTCAGGTCAGATATCCTCTGTGAAATTGTCACCACATCAAATGTTTCTCTTGAATCAGAATCTTCATCTGTTTCAATTGAATTTAATTCTGTTATACTTTTGAATATAGTACGAGCCTTTGATGAATTCTGACCAGGAAGCGATGATGTAGTTGTACTTTGATCTACATGTTCCGAGTTGTTTTCGCTGTTCAAATTTCGATGTAACGCAGAAACATCCTCAACATTATTTTGGACAGGAATATCTGTTCCAGAGATTTCACAATGGTGACAATCAACTGATTCAATGTTAGTTTCTAAATTGTTAAACGTTTCAGATACTTTGACTGCTGAATCTTCTGTCTCTTTCTCATCATCAAAATCCTCTTCAGATTCATTTATGTTTTCAGGATTCACATCATTGTTTTCTTCATTCTTGTGTTGGCTAGTAATTCCAACATTATCGTCATCTTCTCTTTGGTGAACAAGATAAGATATGTTGGACAAACTTGAGATGGTTGGGCTCAGACTTAATTCTTTGTCAGAGGAAATATTGCACCGATTCAGTATTCTACTTGGAGATGACTCTTCAAACACATAGAAATCATCAGCAATTGGAATTTCATCCAAAGGTGGTGGTTCATCTAATTCATCCAGGTCACCATCAATTATCTCCTTATTCATTTCATTACAAGAAAGTGTGGACTCCTGAGTATACTCTTCCATGTCATTTTCATCTGATATTTCCGATGTTGTACCAATACTGCTTCTTTGGAATCCAAGGTTTTCTGCAAGAATGTCTAACAAATTAGTCATGTTATTAGCAAAACTGCCTTTATCTTCAAGGGATGTCAACATTTGAAGTATATTATTAGTGATACTTCCTGCAGTAGTGTCCGATTCATTTTGACTTTTATTATTGTTGTCTATTTTTGAAATTTGTTGAGGAGATGGATCATTCTCAGACAATTCTAAATCATCTATTGACCAATTTTCTTTGGCTAGTTGATACTTGTTTGTTTCTTCAACTCCATAACTGTAGTCAAATAAAGAATTTCGTTTTAACCAAACTGGATCCTTTTTCTGGGGCAATTTTACCTTTGATACAATGTTTTGAACTCCAGACCTTATTTTCAGCAATTTATCCTTGGGAATTGGGCTTCCTTTCTTTGATTCTGGTTTAAATAGAGACTTAATCTGTGATAATGTTACTTCTCCCCTCTCACTTTTGTGAAGAAGTAAACGCATTTCAGGAAATGGTTGATCTGGACGTGAACAGTCAATAACATCTGAAAAATGTCTACCTACATCTTCCTTGAAAGAAATGTGTGCATCAAAGTCCTCCAAACTTTCTGGACTATCACGTTCTGTATCAGGTTCTGCCTCAGGTTCTGCCTCAATATCGTTTGGAATCTGTTTAACTGTACTAACATCTTTTTCAACTTTATTTTCACATATTTCACCAAGAACATCCAGAAAATGTCTTTCACTTCTTGGTTTCTTCGCAGGTTCCAGGACAGGTGGATCACTTTCAGATAACTGGCTATCTTCATGGCTGAAATGCTCCTCTTCTTTATCGTCACTTTCGTCACCAATCACTTTTTCAAGAATTGGTGGTGTTTCAGGTTTACTAATGAAGGAAATATCCATATCTTTCTCCAATACTTTGAATGGCCCTGTTGAATCATTTCTATCACCTGGTAAAAACTGACTTTGGGTTTCTATAATTTCGGAGGTCGATAGACTAGCAGCGGCATACTCCTTTTCAAATGTAGTAAACACATCGTCAGAATGTCTCATCACTTCTATTTCTTCCGAGTCACTTGTAGCAGGAATCTGAAAATTAGCATTGTGCGTTTTTAAACATGTGAACTTATTTTCCATTACATTGGCACAATCTTGTCTATTTTCTTTCTCTTTTATGGTCTTGTCATTACAGACATTTGTAGAATTCTTTATTTCTTTATGTACTGCAGAATTATCCAATTTAAATTTGTTGTCTAAAATGTCCTTGTCATCATTGATTTGTTCTTGCAATTCTTCAATTTTGGATGATTCCTTATCATCTTCCATTATTTTGTCTTTGTTTTCAGAATAATAAATCTCCTTTCCAACATCAGCAGACTTAAAAGAGTCAGCACTTGTATTAAGCACATCCTCATCTTTTGACAGTTCAGAACTTTCTTGACTAATGTTACCGAATTGTATATCTGTTTCACAAGTTTCATCAGCTATTATTTCTTTAATTCCTGTTTCAAGATTTTCACTTATAAACACACCGTTTATAGTGTACTTAATGACTGCAGGTGTCTTTTTTCGATTTTCACCTATATATGGACTAGAACATTTCTGAATTTCTAAGTCACATTTTTCGTCATCATCTTCACTTCCTTCTCTGTTTTCCTCCAACTGATTGTTGTTCAATGTATCACACGAGGGAGCAGCAGTTATATCTGAAACACACACTTCTTTTTCAAAATTTTCATAAAGCGGTCCACTAGCGGATGACATATTGGTATCTGAAACATTTTCCACATTGTGATTTTCGTGATAAAGATCTATGCCAGCATTAACTGCAACATTTTCATTAGTGTAATTTTCACATTGAAGATCTGTGCCCGATTTAACTGCCATATCTGAAACACTTTCAACATTGACAGTTTCACGCTGAAATTCAGTGCCTGCAATAACTGCCTCATCTGAATTGCTTTCGATATAATTTTCACAAAGAAAATCTGTGTCTGAATTAACTGCCTTATCTGAAACATCTTTGACAGTGCCATTTTCAGTGGATGCATTAGCTGCCTCATCTGAAATGCTTTCAAAATCATTTTCACATTGAAGATCTGTGCCTGCATTGTCCGACTCATCTGAAATACTTTCAATATCACTTTCACTTTGAAGATCAGTGCCTGCATTAACTGCATTATCTGAAACGCTTTCCAAATCATAATTATCACAGAGATCTGTGACAGCATTTACTGTCTCATCTGAAATGCTTTCAATATCATTCTCACATTGAAGATCTGTGTCTGCATTAACTGCCTTATGTGAAATACTTTCGACATTGCCTTTTTCATGCTGCAAATCTGTGCCCGCATTAATTGCCTCATTTGAAACCGTTACGTTATCATTTTCGCACTTAAGTTCTGTGCCTGCATTAACTGCCTCTTCAGACACACTTTCGATATCATTTTGCCACTGAAGTTCTGGTCCTGCATTTACTGCCATATCTGAAACACTTTCCACAGTGTATTTTGGTTCATGCTGAAGATCTGTGCCTGCATTCAATGCCTCATCTGAAACACTTGCGATATCATTTTCACACTGAAGTTCTGTGCCTGCATTACCTGCCTCATCTGAAACACTTTCGATATCATTTTCAAACCGAAGTTCTGTGCCTGCAGTAAGTCCCTCATCTGAAACGCTTTCAACACTGCCTTTTTCATGCTGAAGATCAGTGCCTGTCTTATCTGCCTCTTCTGAAACGCTTTTGATATCATTATCGCTTTGGAGATCCGTGCCTGCATTAGCTGCCATATCTGAAACGCTTTCCACATTGTAATTTTCACAAGAAAGATCTGTGCCTGCAATACTTTTAATATCGTAATTTTCACGCCGAAGATATGTGCCTGGGTAATCTTCCTTATTTGAAATATTTTCAGTAATGTCCCTTTCACAATTAATAAAGGAATCAATCGCTAATTCCAGGACATCTTTAGATTTTCTAGTATTCTTGGTTGATTCAATGTCATCATGATTAAAATTAGACAATGAATTATTAGTTTTTGGATGAATCGTTTTTGTATTTGATTTAAGTTCAAATGCTTCATTTTCAGTTGTTTCATTTTCAGTTATCTCGTTTTCACTTTCAATGCTGTCTGAGATTTGCGATATAACACGTCCATTTGGTTCTGTATTATTCTCCATAGCTGTAATGACAGGTATTCTGTTTTCGATACCCTCCGAATTATTGTGATATAAAGACCTCATTTCGCTTTCCAGGTCGCTTTCCACTAAGCTTACAATTTCATTCAATTGTTGAACAATAAATGTTTTAGTCTCATTTGTAACAGGTTCCTGAAATATTTTCCTTTCTTCTTCTACAGCTTTTTCACCAGACAAAACAGCAGGCAATTCATACAGTACGTTTTCTTCCTCGTCTTTCAGATGTTCTGCAATACGTTCAGACTTTTCATAAACACAGGCATGAATTGCTGTTTCTATTTCAAGTGATTTCTGGTAAAATCTTTCAATAAAGTCAGTTACAGAGATTTCGATTTCTTCTTCAATGTTTTCAGTTCTATTGTCAGATGTTTCAATTCCTGTAGCATGATCTTCGATGATACTTTGCTGCTCTTCTTTGTGCTCCAATGTATTTTGTATATTTTCAACACAAATTTCTTTGTTTTCAAGCGTGATTTCATCACTTGATTCATGACTTTCGAACTCAGCAGCAGTTTTATGAACAGAACTTTCTTCAGTGATTTCCCTTTCAGACAGAACTGTTTCAGGAGTGTAATATGAATCATTATCCACTACAAATTTCTCCTTTGTTGTAAAATCATAGACCGATTTAATCCCTTCTTCATAAGTTTGGACATATTTAACTTCATTGACCATACCTGTACTATTGAGATCATCATCAGCTTTTTGTTGACAAAATTCTTCAGGACTTAGAGCAACATCAGTTGTCAGTTCTTCATCAGTTTTTGTTTCAATACCATATCTTGAATCGATGGCATCATTTTCTGAAGGCTGTGTGATTTTCAATTTACCTTCAATGCCTAAAAAGCCACATGCCGCACCAGCTATATTTTTTAAAGTCTTTGGATAAAATGATTCTTGTTCACTATAATTACACTGTCTAGAATTGGGTTCATTTGTATTAGAATAAATGGGTTTATATATTTGCTTCTCATTGTTTGATGGCATCTCTTTTGTGACAATGTTGGAAACACTCATATTAACATCAGATTTAAACTCTTTGACAAAATTCACTGTACCAGATATTTCAAAGGTTGGCACTGGAATGTTATTTAAACCAGTACCTAGAATGGCACAGTGCTCTGAAGGTATCAAAATAAGAGCCTGGTCCTGAATTTTATCAGATGGCAAGTCTGAATTGTCCTCCATTGGAATGTTATGATTGTTATCGTCAGACTTACAAGTAGTTTCTGTTTCACCTTCATGAACAGAGAGCATCGTATCTCTTAAAATACCATAGGTTGAAGAAATGTCTATCCAGGTTCTCCCTTTTGTTGCACTATCCGCTATAGCACTGTTCACTTTTCTCTTTCTGTCATTTTCAAAGATATTTTCAAATACACTATGAAGAATATTTTCAATGATTTCATCAGCTATTGCTTGTTTATCAATATTCATATCTAGCATGCTTAATGGTCCTTCAATTTCCTGTATTTCTGTTTTAACAAAAGCAGTTGGTCTGGATTGGCGATCATTTATATCACAATTTGACTTTAAACCAAATTCATTCAAACGTTTAGAACGATTAAGATGAGAGTCCGTTCTAATATCTGAATCACAAGTACTAGTTGAAGTGTTAAGTGGAGACTGCAATTCTGTCTGGCTTCCATTACTATCTTGTATATCAACTTGATCAGGCACATGTGTAATATCACAGGCTTCAGGTTTAGAATGTTTTGCATCATTGGTTGCATCCTCTGATTCTTCATCAGATGAAGGAAAGATATGTTTAAAATTTCTTGCGAGGTAATTTTCGTTTTCTTTGTCTTTGTGCTTTTGGAAGAGAGTCAAGTCTTCTCCTGAGTAGTTTTCAAGCCCTTCCGAATTATTTCCAACACAAAACAGACCTAGTCTATATAAATACTGTTCCTTAAATGATAAGTCAGGAAATAAAACATTTAAATGAGGCCAGGCCATCACTTTCCTTTTATTTATTAAGAGTTGTATTGATTGATACAACTTTCTTCTTCTTTTTCCCTTCACTCTTCTAAACTTTGTCTTTCTTTGTGTAAGAAGCTGCGGTCTAGATTTGTTACTTTGTTTATTAGATTTAGGCAATTTTGATTGGAAATCTGCTTGTCTTCTTCTTTGCAAAGTATCATTCCTGAAAGCTCTGGTTGGCCTAAGTTTAATTTGAGACCATGTCCTTGTCTGTCTTACTCGACAAGGATAGTGTTTGCGCATCAACTCTTTAGATCTGAATGTCTGACAGCAGGAATGACACTTTACATTCTTTGGTTTCTTTTTCACAACTTTGACCTCTTGCTGTCTCTCTGTTTCATCAGTATTGTCTTTTGTTGCATCATTACTCTTTCGATCAAGTATTTCACCACCTTTATTCAGATTTTCATGAATAGTGTCAGAAGTGGTTTTATGTTTGAGGGACTTTTTTCTGCTACTTACTTGATTCTGTTTTTTCTTTATCTGATTTGATTTCTTGAATTTAACAGCATCAGTATCATTACAGGGAAATACATGATTGTCATATTGTGATGCATCTAATTTTTCACTGAAAACATTTTCAGTTTCATGGGTTTCATCTGAATCTTTAGTAATCTTATCACTTCTTGACATGGACCGTAACATGAATTTTTTCTCTTCAAACCTTCTGCGTTTTTGTTTAGGCTTTATATCCTTGGATTCATTTTTTCGTTTGGTTTTGGACATAGAGTTCAATGTTTTAGAAACTTCTTCAAGAATGCTAGGACAGCTTGATGAAGAACTGCTGGGTGTAGAACACCTTGTTGGAGTTTTCTGTAAGAGGACATTTCCTTCTGAAGGAACCTGAATAGTCTCATTATGCTCATTGACATTGCTATTCAAAGATTCATCCATAGAATTTGAGCCTTGCTTTGACTGTTTTAATTTTGATGAGATTAACTTACTTTCAAAACTTTTAGGTTTAACATCTACTTGAGCACTTAATCCAACATTTTCAAACATCTTGTGTCTTAATCTCTCCAAAACTTGAATTGGATCACACTTTTCTGGTGAGGATTCTGGTGACAAAACCATTGAACACATTTCAGTATTTTGTGTTGTTTTCAAAGATTTCTTTGACATATAGTTCTGTTTTTTATTCACAGACTTTCCCACTGAATGGACATATCCTCTTTTAGTTGATACAGTTAAAGGATCTACACTATTTACTTTATCTGAATCAGAAACGTTGCCAATATGGGCACAGTTATCTATTTCTTCACTTGTTAAGACTAATTCTGCCATTTGAGCACTATTAAGGGTTTGATGTAGCTCTAACAGTTTATCACAATTGAATTGGCCACTACAATCAGTATCTGTTTGACAAGGCACAAGTGAATTGTTTTCTAAAGTCCCTGATATCTCACTGGATGCGATAGAGCTGTTTAAAGATTGCTCCAGAGACCTCTCCAGCCCATCCGAGGTGCTACAAGGCTCACATGATGAAGTGTCAGTAATACTCGGGCTATTTTCACTACTTACTTCACTTACAGCACATTCAACATCCAACGCATTAATTTCAAAATCAATTTCCATTGAATTGTCTAACTTATTGTACAAAACTAACTGGCTCTTTTCTTGTTCTCTGAGCTCATTCATTTCAACACTGTCTGTCTGTTCAGATGAACTCAATGTTTCATTTTCTAATTGTTTCATTTTCCTGTGAATGACCGTGACAGGTAAAGGATTGCTTGCATTTGGTGTATTTACCGCCACAACATCACTACTTTCTAAATCTGCTTCCATTGATACTAAACCATCTACACTATCACCTTTAAAGTCATCACTTTCTAACCTGGTTCTGTTTAATTCTCTATTTTCTATATTTGAAATATGTTCTCCATTTACTGGGCTTTCTGTTTTTCTACACGCTATTTTGCTATAGGTATCAGCCCTGATCCCATAATCTCCCCGATATCTTGATGCACACTTTGCAGACTTAAGTCTCCCTGACTTGCGAACATCAATGTTTGCATCATACACCATATCTACTTTCAGTTTTTCCTCTGAACTTTTCTGTCGCTTAACAGAAACCTGATAAAGCAAATCTGTTATTGAACTAACAGTTTCACTATCGTGTGGCGACATAGTTTGCTTTCCATTCTCACTGACATTGCCCGAATCTGATAACTTTCTCTTGTAAAGATTAGCTTTCATATGAGGATCTGAAATGTCATTTGTGCCGAGATGTAGGTTATCAATAGAAGGATCTCTCTCCAGTGTTACAGAACACTTACTGACTGCTGGAACACATGGTTTACATGGTGATACTTCTATAATAGCACTGGTTATTATGTTTGATAAGTCAGTCACCACAGTTTCATTTTCCATTTCTACAGTCTTGGCACCTTTCCTTGAACTTTCCTCTTCAGCATTTTCTGATTCACTTTCCATTGAATCTGTATTGTATGGGATCTTTTCTGAATGTCCCAATGGTACCAAGTTTGAAACAGATCGGTCTTCTTCCAATTCCTCAACCATTTCTTTAACATGTCCTATCTTTTTAATCCTATTCTCATCCTCTATACTCTTTTCCTGTACAGCCTTACTTTGATTAACACTTTCATTAAGATAAACGTTTGCTTTAATATCTATTTCTATAACTTCCATATTTGAAGGCACTTTCTTCTGTGTACCTTCTTTATTTCGATCTTGTTCTTTATAATCTCTCACATTTTTTGTTTCTGAGACACTTTTTAATTTAGCTTCTTTATCCTTGACTTTTTTCTTTTGAACACCCTGATTCACTTTACTTCTTTTAACAATATCTGACTTTCTCCTTTTCCAATGTTTCACTTCTTCACTTTTAGAATCTCTGTTTTCAGTATCAACTGGTCTGGTAACTTGCTTTTTAACAGTCTTTTTAGTTTCACCTGCAATGCATAATTCAGTTTTTCTAGTTGGTGTTTCCTTAATACCTGTATGTACCTTTAGACGAGGTTTATCTGGTGTTATTTTCAACCTTTTAACAATTTTATCATTTTTCTGAGTGATAGTTTTCTTGCTTTCAATCACTTTAACAGAATGTACAGTTTCACTCTTGCCTTTCCTTTGCTCTGCAACATTAAGTCCCATGCTTTTATCACAGACAGTGTTTTTCGTTGTTTGAGCAATTTCATCCTCTTCGGCTTTTTGTCTTGCAAGAACCTTGTATTTTGTTTTGCCACTTTTCTCTGATAATATTGGGACGACAACTTCATTTTCATCTATTCTGTGGGTGCCGGTTGGAGTATCATGAGAAATTGTTGTAACTGGGGTGTCCGCAGATTCCGAGCTGTTTGTAGCAGCAGAAACATCATAATCATCCGTCAGTTCTGCAAATCCAAACCAATTGACTGCAGAAGTCAGCAGTTGCTGTTCTTGGGCCATGTTGTCTGGAAGAAATAAATTTAAATTAACCCTTTCCTGCATACAACAAATCTGCAGAAGACGATTTTGAAAACATACCAGAAACAAATTGAAAACCCTCTTTAAATAAAAGTACAATTATAGAATAGAGTTGAAAACATGGTGACAAAAGGAGAAACTGCTTGTTTTGAGCAATTTTTTCAAAAATCTGTCTGCTACAGAAGCATCAGAAAGCATCTATATGAAGGAGGGTTAAATTAAAGTATTATACTAGAAAACTGTATTTTATGTTTTAACATTTCTAGAATAGTAAAACTTTAAACAGAAGCAAGTACTTATAAAACACTAGAACTATAACCCTTTTCCCACTACTAATCATGACTTTTGCCTCATTCGGAGCAGAAAAGGATTTCTATTAAACTAATCTGACAAAAATAAATATGTAAACTATACAGTTGAACTTGACCCGTTTTTTACAGTCTTACACATGTGTTCCAAAAATGAACTAACACTTTCCCACCTACAAATACATTTTGCCCGAACTGCTGCAGACAACCTTTTACATCATTGTAACAAAAGCAGTAATTGCTTAGAGCAAACAATTTCTCCTTTAGCCACAATTGCTCAATATTATTCATTAAAAAACTTCCTTTTTCTTTTTAGATATGCCTATTTTTGTTTACAAATTTTACTGCTTTCAACAGTATTGGGTATTTTGGTATGACACCATTAGGGATCGATCCCTGGTCTTTAACCACTGCACTACAGAGGCGATACTTTATAGTCTTGATTTATTTTAATCAGTCTGCCTTTTCATGTGATATCGTCTTTTTGCCAATTCTGTTTTTAAGGGTACATAACTCCATCAAAAATAGCTGGTTTGTAACCAATGTCATACCTAATCTGTTGTTAATGGTATTAAACCTATGTGCCAAAGAATATTCAAATCTGTCGACTCTTTCATGATTAATTGTCATGACAACATTACCGGACACTGTTTTTCCCACTCATATTCCATGTTGAAAAGGGTTCCATCAAAAATAGGTGATTTGTAACCAAAGTCTTACTTGACCTGTATGGTCATGACCACACATACCAAATATTTATTCGTCTGGACAGTTTTTAAATCTGCAAATTCTTAGATGAAAAGGGCCAATACTTTTATAAACAAGAGCTGTCTGTAAGACAGCACGCTCAATTATTTTAGTCCTTGACAATAAAACAAATCTTTTTGCAGTATATGGAAAAACAAAAATACGTGATACAGTTATCTTCTCTACAGATTGGGGCTATGATGGTAAACAAGTATTCCAAGTTCCACATAGGTTTAACCCTTTCCCTAATATGACAATTCTGCAGCAGACAACTTTGAACATATTTTGTCAAAAAATAGAAAATCTCTATAATTGAATGGATAACCTATGACTAAAAGTGGAAAACATAGTGGCAAAAGGAGAAATTGCCCATTTTGAGCAATTTCTTTTTTTGTCACTATGTTTTCAAAAAGCTGCCTGCTGCAGAGAGAGGCGTCAGAAAGCGTCTTTATGAGGGAAAGGGTTTAAGACCTTTAAGATCAGCTAAAAAGTTGTCTGCTACAAAAACATCAATTTGTGTCTGCATGTGGGAAAGGGAATACATACATTATCACTAGGAGCATATGTGTAGACAAGACTGCCCAAAACTTCTCCGGCTTGAACTTGGACTACTTCTGAAACAGGTGTGTCTTGAATCACTACAGGCACACCAACTTCTAATACCTCTGTAGCAGTCTGAAATGATACAAGAGGACAATGATGGTCCTATATCTGTCACCTGATTTAGTAGAAATTAAATATTTTTCTCCCCTCATGTGAACTAATAAACAGGAGGGTCATGATGGCCCTGGATCACTCACCTGATTTTTTTTCTTCACTTTAGCCATATAAGGCAAAACAGCCCTGCCTCCAGGCCATGTTTTTTTTTTACCAATAACCATTACTGGAAAGAATCTCAAAGAGGGTCATTCAAGGGACATTTCTACAAAATTATTCAAAAATCTGCGAGACACTTTGGGAGGAGAAGATTGTTCAAGCTTTCACTTTAGCCATAAACAGCAGAACAGCCCTGCCCCCTACTGGTCACATTTTTTGATGAATCACCTGGCTTGAAGGAATCTAAAAGAGGATCACCCAAGAAACATTTCTACAAAATCATTTAACAAGAGCTGTCCATAAGACAGCATGCTCGACTATTTGCCATTTGATTCTATTGTAAACAGTGGTTAATGAGATATGTGCATGATAGTAACTTGCATGCCAAACTTTAACCAAACTGTCAAAGTCAAACAAGGGCCATAATTTGTACTTAATTCAGACAAGAGTTATCTAACGTGATTGTCTGATATCCCTGAATACATGAATGAAGTTTCATGTCAATATCATTAGTGGTTACTGAGATATGTCCAAGATAGTATCTTGCATGTTAAATTTTAACCAAAATTTCTAGGTACAAAAAGGGGCACAATTGTGTCAAAATCTGATATAAGAGTTTTTGGACTTGTCCTGCAAAGTCATTTAATGATGTACCATAAGTGTGTGAAGTTTCAAAGCAATAATCTCTGTGGTTTGTGAGAAAAAGCCTGGCATGTGATACTTTAACCAACATTTCTAAGTCCAAAAAGGGGCATAATTGTGTCAAAATCTGACAAAATATAGAGTTTTGGGACTTGTCCTGCAAGGTCATTTGATGATGTACCATAAGTGTGTGAAGTTTCAAAGCAATAATCTCCGTGGTTTGTGAGAAAAAGCCTGGCGTGTGATACTTTAACCAACAAGTCCAAAAAGGGGCATAATTGTGTCAAAATCTGATATTTAGTTTTGGAACTTGTGTGTCAAAATCTGATGTAGAGTTTTGGGACTTGTCCTGCAAGGTCAATTGATGATGTCCAATAAGTGTGTGAAATTTCAAAGCAATAGCATGCGGTTTGTGAGAAAAAGCCTTGCATGCAAAACTTTAACCAACATTTTTAAGTCCAACAAGAGCGCCAAATGTCACAAAATACGCCCGTCCTGTTTTATTGAGACCAAGTATAGTAGTAATTGGTTGTACGTCAGCCAAACTTAGAGAGCGGACACTGTTAGTACAGTTTTGGCCATATCGAGGGACATAATTGTGTAGTGACTAAGATAACGTTGTAAGTTATCAAACGTAACCAAGATATTCTGCCCATAAACATATTGTCTAAATTTGGTGATGATCGGATAAAGGCTTTACAAGTTATTTAGCTGACAAGACCAATTTTAGGTAATTTCTATAATTAAAGGGCAATAACTCTCTATCGACTGGAGAAATATGGCTAGTTATCGAACTTGTCCAAGATATTACGCCAATACACATTCTGACCAAATTTGGTGATGATTGGACAAAAGCTCCTAAAGTAATTGAGCTGACTTGACCAATTTTAGGTAATTTCTATAATTAAAGAGGGATAACTCTCGATTGACTAAAGCGATATGGCTAGTTATCAACATTATCCGAGATATTATGCCAATACACATTCTGACCAAATTTGGTGATGATTGGACAAAGGCTCCTAATTTTATTGAGCTGACAAGACCAATTTTAGGCAATTTCTATAATTAAAGGGCAGTAACTCTCGATTGACTAAAGCGATATGGCTAGTTATCGAACTTGTCCGAGATATTATGCCAATACACATTCTGACTAAATTTAGTGATGATTGGGCAAAAGCTTCTAAAGTTATTGAGCTGACAAGATCAATTTTTGGTAATTTCTATAATTAAAGGGTGATAACTCTTGATTGACTTAAGCGATATGGCTAGTTATCGAACTTGTTCGAGATATTATCCCAATACATATTCTGACTAAATTTAGTGATGATTGGACAAAGGCTTCTTAAATTATTGAGCTGACAAGACCAATTTTGGGTAATTTCTATAATAAAAGGGCAATAACTCTTGATTGACTAAAGCGATAAGGCTAGTTATCGAACTTGTGCGAGATATTAGCCCAATACACATTCTGACAAAATTTAATGATCATTTGACCAAGGCTTCTTAAGTTATTGAGCTGACAAGACAAATTTTGGGTAATTTCTATAATTAAAGGGCGATAACTCTTGATTGACTAAAGCGATATGACTAGTTATCGAACTTGTCCGAGATATTATCCCAAAACACATTCTGACTAAATTTGGTGATGATTGGACAAAGGCTTCTAAAGTGATTGAGCTGACAACATACTGGACGCCGCAGGTAAAACTATAATACGATCCGTTTTTTCAAAACGGGCGTATAAAAAGGGGCATAATTGTGTCAGAATCTGATGTAGTGTTATGGGACTTGTCCTGCAAGGTCATTTGATGATGTCCAATAAGTGTGTTCAGTTTCAAAGCAATAGCATATGTGGTTTGTGAGAAAAAGCCTTGCATGCAAAACTTTAACCAAAGTTGCGACGCCAACGAACAAGTGACTGTAATACCGCTCATATTTCATATTTTTCGAATAGCCAAGCTAAAATCAGCCAGACACATTTTAGGAGAAGATTGTTAAAGTTTCCACTATAACCATATACAGCAAAACAGCCCCGCCCGCTGGTGGCCATCCATTTTTACCAATCAACATGGCTTGAAGGAATCTGATAGAGAACAAAATAATTTGAAAATTAAAAGGATGCGTTCTGTGAAGTTTCATACCAATTAACCCACTGGTTAAAGAGGAGTAGATGTTGACGGACGACGCACGCCGGACAAAAGGCAATCACAATAAAAAGGTAAAAAAGTTCCACTTACACTAATTCCTAATGAAATAGTTTAACCTAATACCCAATAAATAAATAAATAAGAGGGCCATGATGGCCCTTTATCGCTCAACTGATTTAATAGAACAATCTTGCTAGAAGGTTACCCAAGGAGCATTTTTACTAAATTATCTTTTAACAAGAGCTGTCGGAGGACAGCGCGCTCGACTATTCCACCACTTATTTAAGTTACTGAGATAATGGACTCTAATGTAGTTGCATGCAAAACATTAACCACAATTTCTTAGTGGGTGATAATTTGCATTATATGCTGGATAGTGTTATTTAACATGATTATTTTCATAGGTGTGATGGTTAGAAAGGGTTGTATAACCTTTCAATGGAATGCATCAAGTAGTTACTAAGATATTGACTCTTAATGTAGTTTAACGCAAACCTTTAACCATAATTTCTAAGTAAAAAAACGGCAACAATTTGCACCATATACAGGATAGAGTTATCTTAATTGGTTGTGTTTATAGTTGTGCAATTGGGAAAGGTTGTATAAAGTTTCAATGCAATTGTTCAAGTTGTAACTGAGATTACACTCTAAATGTAGTTGCAAAACTTTAACCAGAATTTCTAAGTCCAAAAAGGTCCATAACTTGCATAAAATGCTGGATAGAGTAATCATACTTGATTGTTTACATAGATGTGATGGTTGGTAAGGGCTGTATAAAGTTTCAATGCAATGCATCAAGTAGTTTACTAAGAGATGGTCTCTTTATGTAGTTGCATGCAAAACTTTAACCAGAATTTCTAAGTCCAAAAAGGCCATAACTTGCATAAAATGCAGGATAGAGTTATCATACTTGATAATCTACACAAGTGTGATAGTTGGGTAGGGTTGTAGAAAGTTTCAATGCAATGCATCAAGTATTTACTGAGACATGGACTCTTAATTTAGTTGCACGCAAAACTTTAACCAGAATTTCTAAGAAAAAAAAGGACCATAACTTGCATAAAATGCAGAATAGAGTTATCATACTTGATAATATACACAGGTGTAATAGTTGGGTAGGGTTGTAGAAAGTTTCAATGCAATGCATCAAGTAAATACTGAGATATGGACTCTTAATTTAGTTGCACGCAAAACTTTAACCAGAATTTCTAAGTAAAAAAAGGGCTATAACTTGCATTAAATGCAGGATAGAGTTATCTAACTTGATAATCTACATAGGTGTGATAGTTGGGTAGGGTTGTATAAAGGTTCAATGCAATGCATCAAGTATATACTGAGATATGGACTCTTAATTTAGTTGCACGCAAAACTTTAACCAGAATTTCTAAGTAAATAAAGGGCCATAACTTGCATAAAGTGCAGGATAGAGTTATATTACTTGATAATCTACATAGGTGTGATAGTTGGGTAGAGTTGTAAAAAGTTTCAATGCAATGCATCAAGTAAATACTGAGATATGGACTCTTAATTTAGTTGCACGCAAAACTTTAACCAGAATTTCTAAGTAAAAAAAGGGCCATAACTTGCATAAAGTGCAGGATAGAGTTATCTTACTTGATAATCTACATAGGTGGGATAGTTGGGTAGGGTTGTAGACAGTTTCAATGCAATGCATCAAGTAAATACTGAGATATGGACTCTTACTTTAGTTGCACGCAAAACTTTAACCAGAATTTCTAAGTAAAAAAGGGCCATAACTTGCATAAAATGCAGGACAGAGTTATCTAACTTGATAATCTACATTGGTGTGATAGTTTGGTAGGGTTGTAGAAAGTTTCAATGCAATACATGTAGTATTTTAGAACTTGCATGCAAAACCTTAACCAAAGTGTGACGTGGACGCCGACGCCGACGACGACGCCGACGCCGACGCCGACGCCAGGGTGAGTAGTATAGCTCTCATATTCTTCGAATAGTCGAGCTAAAAATGCACATATAAGGAAAACAAGCTCCGCTCCTTGTGGCCATGGTTTTCAATGGATTTGCGCAGTCTTTGTAGAAGGTGCCCCTAGGAACATTCGTGCAAAATAATTTTCAAATTGGGCAAGTACTTTTGAACATGAAGATTTCTAAAGTTTTGGCAAGTTTCCTCTTTTCTGATGGCGCAGCAACCAAAGCTCTACTTGTAATTAAGTTCTTTGAACAACTTTAAATGAGGACATCCCTAGGGACATTCGTGTAAAGTTATCAGTCCATTGGTTTAGTAGAAGTCATTTGTAGGAAATTATTAACAGACAGACGATAAACGGTGAGTGATCACAAAAGCTCACCTCGCAGTTTGTGCTAAGGTGAGCTAAAAACTCCCAACAAGAGCACCATGATGGTCCTAATATGCTCACCTATTTAATTAAAAAAAATAAAATTTGAATGTTCTTTAATCTATACATATAAGGAAAACAAGCACTGCTCCCTTGAAGTCATGATTTTAACGGATCATAATAATTTTAACGATCTTGGAAGAGGGTCATCGAAGTAGCATTTGTGCCAAATTATTTTCAAATAATTAATTTTGAAAAGAAGATTTGTTAAGTTTTAGCATTGTTTCCCTCTTTTTGATGCTGCAGCAACCAAAGTTCTACATAGAATTCAATTCTTTTAATAATTTGAAAGAGGATCAACCTAAAGAACATACCTGTGATATTGGTTCATTTGTTTAGAAGGAAAAAAATATGTGATAGCAAACGGACAGACGCAAAAAGACAGTGAGTACTCACAATAGCTCAGCTCGTACTTCATGCTCTTGTGAGCTAAAGATTAAAGTGTGGCAAAAGGAAAAATATTACTAAATTTCTCCTTTTCCTAAAATATTTTCAAAAATGTTCTGCATGTTAGAAAGAGTTCAAACTTATTTGGTTTACATTCATTGTAAAACAAGCTTTAAGCTTATATTATTCAGTCTTGATGTCTCTTCCTGGAAACGTAACCAGTACTCCCGCAGTTTGCATGGAAAATCCCAAAGCAGGGCTGTACAAATCCCATAGCCCGACGTCCGGGACAAGTCATAAATCGCATCGGGCAAGTCGCTAATTGCAACATCTCAGTCCCGGACAAGTGGCATTTTCCAAAAATCCACGTCCCATTATATCAACCCATTTACGTAACAGTGAATGTAAATTCCTGTGTCTGGTAGCCCGGCTTAATTACTATCACACATGTCTGTCGTGTATAAATTTGATTGTATGTTGCATGTGAAAAACCACTCGCGCGTGACCATAACAAATCAATAACAGTAGGCGGAGTTAACCACCTGTCAGATCGAGTGATTTCAGCCAACCGAATCGCGTCAGTAATAGTCGATTAACGTGATATATATGTATCCAATAAGGCTGTCCAATCATAAGTGACAATTGTTCCTTGGGGCTGGGTTATTTCATGAAAGCTAGGGAATTACCTATGGATCGGTCTCATTAAAATATTCCCGTAAATGTATTTTGATCCATATTTCTACTTTCGGTATGCGATGTTTGCAAACTGGTGCAAACCGGTTCAGAAAGACTTGGAAGAAATTTTCGCCATGCAGAAGTAAATAAAATAAATTAGATACAAATTAAAGACAATACGACGACTGCTAAACATTATCTTGCCGTTTATCAATTTGAAATACCTTCAGATCGACATAATATTCGTAATATCAGGGACACAAAGAAAATTGTTTGGAATGAAATATATAAATGACTCCCCCCGGGTATGATAATTGCCCAATCACGGCTTTGTTTACCAAAATTAATTAGCATAAACGGCGGGAAAAAAATCATATGACTTAATAGTTGCGATTTCATTGGATGAAATGAGAAATTGGGTGAATGACATTCGCGACCTGACGACCCCGATGTTTACATTCAACGCTGTTTACCGATTTCTAATTCTCAAAGTAGGGAACCATGATTAACATTGCGCAATCATCAAAATGGCGGCTATGTTGCGAATAATACCGCGATGTTTGTCATAGTATGTTTACCGAATAATACCGCAACACCAATCTGACTATTTAAAGTACCCCGATCTGACTAAATGTAAATGCGTAGCGTTAATAGGAGATGATTTTAATGAGATTGACACATGAAACAAATTTAACGTTTTGTTGTCTTTCATTTTTTTTGACAATATTTTTTGATTTAATAAACTACATTGAACCTGATAAATTTGACTTTCGGTTAATAAAATTGAATTTTTTTAATATGTCTTCTTTGTAAAACTGACCCTCGTACAGAACACTGCCCTGTTTCGGTGAGGGACCTAAATCGGTGACCTTATTATTTTGTTATTTTCAATTTGAAAAGTGCTATTGCATCATTTGACTATGTTGTCTCAAGTTTAACATTTCTGTCAATAGCTTTTGAATCTTGTAAATATGGATAAAATACATACATTTTATGCAGAATATTTCAAATAACCCAGTGAAAAATAATCTCTTTTCCAAATTTCATTTTTTTTTTAACTGAATGCTGCACTACAGGTCTTTTGCAATAATGTTATTTGAATTGGTCACTACCCTTAAATCATGTACATTGTGTGCTCTTAATGTTATCTTTATACAGAACTAGAAAAAAAACCCACTAAAAAACAATTAAAACACTCAAGAAACCGCGATCCGGGCTACCACACAATTCTTAAATTTGTCGCATGTTAAACTTGGTGTGCAGAAAAGTGGGACAAGTGAGAATCTTAGCAGGACAAGTGGCATTCTGAAAGTCACTTGTCCTGGACAAGTGGCTAAATATTTTTTTTGTACAGCCCTGCAAAGGCACGGGATTCAGACCAGGGACGTTTGCTACTTGAGGCAGACACTCTACCACTGCACCACTGTCTTTCACAAAAGAATTAACTTTATTTTGAGACACATCAAGTTGTTTGATTTGAAAACAATCGAGAAAACTTATGAAACATGTAGAAAATGGAAGTAAAGATCTGATAAATGGCTAAAAATGTTTTCGTAAAAGGATTCTTATTAAAATGTAAAGGTGCTGAATTCAAAATTAAAGATAGTATAGTCGAAGATTTAAAACTGTTCAAAAGTTGTCTTGAAATATTAGAATCATAAATCTTGAATAAAATTAGAGTAATAATTTCACTTTCCAGTACAATAAACCTCTAAATATTGATTGTTTAGTCTTCATTTTTTTCTGGGTAGACAAACCCAGTAAGCAGTGCTTCCTGGGTTTGAATTTTGGAAGTCCTGGTCATAATTCTTGGAAGTCTCAGATGACGAACTGGCTCAGCCGCAAGTTGCACATTCTATTTTGTTTCCCTTTATTTTGCTTTTTAAAAATATCACAGGAAAAGAAGCAAATTGTTTCAAAAAGCAGATGTTGCTCCTTTGGCATTAATGTTATTCTTTCAGATTCTATCATAACACTTTTGAACCAGTAGATTTTTTTTGTATGAGCTATGATGCTTTCATTTATTAAAAAGATTGGCTTGGTCATCATTCATATATAATTAATCTTTGTGGTTCTAGAAATCATTTTTGATGTTGAGCATTCCTCCATATGCCACAATTTTTTAAAAGCCTTTTTTTGTTATCAGCCACCAACATATTTTATGATGTCATTGAAATAGCCTGTCTGCCCATCAAACTGTCTGTCAGTGATTTCATTTTAAACACCAGCCTTTCCCACATACAGCAAATCTGCAGCAGACAACTTTGAAAATGGTGAGGCAATAGCACAAACAAGAGCTGTCGGAGAACAGCTCTCTCGACTACTTGCCGCTTATTCACATAAAGCACTATTTCATTATATTGCACTTGAGTACTATTAAATCACATTATATACTCTATATGTAAAAGCAACTGAATAGAACATACATTTAAATATATATAATTTAAAAATCAAATTTCCTAAGTCAATCAAGGGCTATAACTCCATTTTAGGATACAATGGAGTTATCTAACCTAATTGTACGATGGTCCTTAACAAATGTGTGAAGTATGAAGTGATTTGAACGATGAAACTTTAACGTTGAGATGAGCTAAACGCAAATGTTAAAACTGAGTCCAAAAATAGCAAAACCTTGAAAAAAGGTTTTCCAAATGTTTGACACCAAAACCCATTTGATATGTTGAAGAATTATATTTGATAAATGAATGATCACAATAAGAAAGGAATGTACCCAAAAATTATGAATTTATCTATAATTCTCAAAATCAAACAAAAATCATGTTTTTTACCCCCAAAACTTCACACTCAGCATCTTCAAAATACAATGTGAAGAAAGGTATTATATGTAATTATATTCTAAATATGAAAGCCCTAACACAAGTACTTAGGGCTATTCCAGTAAAACATATGTCCCACCCCAGGAAGGCACTTTTAAAATTGACCAACCCCCTTCAGAAGTTTATTTGACTAGAAAAGAACCCTCTTTAGAATATTTTCTGAGCAAATTCGGACCCCCTTCAGAAGTTTATATTTTTTGTTGCAAATTTCAACCCTCAATAGCAGTTTTGTCGGACTTCTGATTAGGACTTACTATAAGTGTATTCATGGTCCAACAGTAAGTTTCTACTCTTGCATCGTAAGTAAAGATGTTGATTCTGGCAGGAATTAAAATACACATGAATTTGTATTGAGGTTTAAGACTGATTTTCAACATCTTTGGCAGAGATCTGCCAAGATTTTGAAAACATTGGGCCCAAGGCCCACTGAGTCTGAAAAAGGTGGGCCATTGTAAAAAAAAAAAAATTTGAAACGTCGGACGTTATTTTCACAACATTCTCCTTTGATAAGTGTGCCTCTGTAGGCCTTGTAATACCATAACTGCAGACGACGTCGATGGATTTGTGGACAAGTCAATCGTGTCTGACAGGTTAACGAATTCGATATTTGACACTCGATCACGCGATTTACATAAAACAGACACTTTTTCAATGTTACTGTTATCATCTTTATCCATTGTTTACTCTTTTGGGGCATAGTCATTAAAATAATTAAACAATAACATTGACAGTTTTTGTTTCGCCGCCATATTGAAATAAGCGTCATTGTCTACCAATGCTGTTTCGTTCCCATTCGTATTCGCGGTTCTGGCGATTCGCCCCATATCGATTTGGGGCGAATCGCCAGAACCACGAATACGAATGGGAACGAAACAATGCACATGCTTAGCAGGTGCGCGGAGATTCCCAAGCGTGGGGATGCCCACTTTTAAAATGAGGCACAATGTCATAGGAAAATGGCGACTACTACATTATTTACTAGTGTTTTGGTTAATCAAAATAAATGTTTTTAAATGTCTGGGATTTTGTCTCATGAAAGGTCGGATATTTATATGGTATCTGATAATTCGTATTTTTTGTGTTCTCCCTTCGACTTTATTCCTGTTTTTAAGTCAAAATAGTAAATTTAAGCCTTAATTTCGGCCGCGCCCAGGGCCCATTTGTGGGAATTCTGTTGCGCCATTCTCAATTAAACTGCGCCAATGGCGCAAAAACGCAGCCTCGGCAGATCTCTGTCTTTGGTCATTTAAAGGCGGTCAGTTATCCATACCCTCTGTTCCTGGAAGACCCAGTACTAAGCCAAACCCAAACAACTGACAGTTTCCTCATATAAATCAGAGGTGGAGGCCTCGAACTCGGAACCTTCAGGTTACTAACCTAGCATATTACCAACCACGCCACAAAGGCCTTCATTAAGATATTTCAAATTAAATTTGAACAAGAAAATGTGTCCATGGAACACAGATGCCCCAGTCGACAGTCAGATGAACAAATGTAGGGTCACAAATAGCTTTATTCAACAATTAAACAAAATAACTTTTTTCCGATTTTCAGTACCATACCGTTTTGATCGTATCTCGAAAATTTGTCTTCAAACGAATTCTGTACACTACGTTTGAGAAATATATTATGTGGTTAAAACAAAACGGTTTTTCTTCATCGGGCAGTCTGTCTGTCACAGTGATTCAGATTGCAACTCGGTCTTTTAAGACAGCTGTCCTAAATGTAAAAAAAAAACCAGGCCATTTTGTCCTAAACTTAAACAAGAGGGCCATGATGGCCCTGGATCGCTCACCAGATTTTTCTTTTCACTATAGCAATATAAGCCCTGCCCCCTGGTAGTTTCCTACCTTGGCTTGGCTTGAAAAAAACTAAGAGGGTCACCCTAGGAACATTTCTAGTAAATCTTTTGAAAATAGATCAGACACTTTCGGAGGAGAAGATTTTTTAAGGTCCACTATATCCATATAAGGCAAAATAGCTCCGCTCCCTGGAGGCCATTTTTTTATGACCAATCAAAATGGCTTCAAGATATCTGATGGAGGGTCACCCAAGGAACATTTCTACAAAATTATTAAACAAGAGTACCGCGGTACATAATACGCCCGTCAGGAACTTCTTTACAAATATTCTAAGTCCAAAAAGGGGCATAACTCATTCAATAATTGACGAAATCCCAGGAAATATGAACTTGATCTGTGACACATCACTACAAAGCCTTATACAAAATTTCAGCTCAATAGCTCAAAGTATGTAGGAAAAAAGTGTGGTAAACCCGAACGGACGGAGGGAGGGACATGTATGACCATACCATAATACGTACCGTTTTTAAGAAACGGTCGTATAAAAATCGGCCTGACACCTTTGGAGGAGAAGATTTTTAAAGTTTTCACTATAGCCATATAAGTCAAATTAGAGTTAAATGATAGAGGGTCACCCAAGGAACATTTCTACAAAATTATTTGAAAATCGGCCAGACATTTTTGGAGAAGAAGATTTTTTAAGTTTTCACCTTAGTCATATAAGTCAAAATAGCCCCGCCCCCCTGGCGGCCATGTTTTTTGACCAATCAACACAGCTTCAAGGAATCTGATAGAGGGTCACCCAAGGAACATTTCTAAAAAATGATTTGAAAATCTGTCAACCAGTTTGGCAGAAGAAGAATTTTGAAGTTTTTTTCATTTCGTTGCCATGGAAACCAGAATTCTGCATGGATCCCAAAAATTTGAAGGAATTCTGGTGAGGCCATTGGGAGGATGCTTTCTGTGAAGTTTCAGCCAAATTGACCCACTGGTTACTGAGGAGAAAAAGTTGCCGGACAAAAGGCGATCACAATAACTCGCCTTGAGCAAAAAATTCAAACCCAGAAAGGCCACTTTTAGATGCGCTTTCCAAACTTACACTTACTGATGAACACCTATTAAAAATCTGCAGCAATATTGAAAACCTTTTAGAATTACAGTTAATATACTAACAGGTTAAGAAAACATTGTGGCAAAAGGAGAAATGAGCAATTTATTCTTTTCCACAATGTTTTCAAAAGTCTTCTTCAGGTGACTGTCTAGCTTGTATTTTAAACTTATTTAGTGTTAAGCTGGAGTGAATTATTGTAATTTTCACTTTAAACTAAATTTAAACATAAGTAAAGAGGGAAGAGAAAAAGTCATCTAATTGCATGACTGTGGTTTCAGAGGAAAATGAAGCATTTCCACTATGTGACAGGTGATATACCTGGACAGTCTAAAATGTTTAAAAATTCAAGTAGGCTTGTATATTTATGATGTGGGGGATTCTCTTCTTTTTTTTAGACCAAAAAACGTTTTGAGTGTCTTGTAAATTATGGCCTTTTCATTTTCGCTGCTGGCCTTTATCACAACTTGTTCAAAGTTTGGCAGCAGATTTGCACAAATCACAGAGGCCTTATGGTTTTTGCTGTCTGCGTGCCTCTTTAATGATCTGGTCCGAAAATAGGAAGTCCCGTCTGTCAATGCATTTTTTATATGTTGTGTGCACAAATTGTAGCCGTTTTTCTGCATTGAAATATGCTCAGCCAGAAATTTTGAAACGCTCTAGACGATTTGACAGGCAAATCAGGTACAGTACTTATTGAGGAGTTGGGCATTTGTTCTTAATCGGCTGAATTTTGATTATTTTTTCCGTTTTAATGCTTGTCGACGCGTTATCTTTCCGAAAAAAAAAGCGATTGTCGAAAATGTTTTCGTTCCGACATTTTGAAAGGGTTTAATCCGGGTTCTTAAAAGAGGCCCTACGATTGGCTGATATTTAATGAGCCAGCCAATGAAATCAAGTTTTACATCAATGATCATTAGACGCTTTACATGTAGTATACTTTAATGCATTGTAACTGCTATGAAGCGCGTACGTAACTCGACAAAACGCTTTTTGTTTATTATGAATCAAAATGCGTCTACTGCACATGATATTTTTCAGTTGGCTTCGCGGAGATTAACTCTAGCGATGTCATATTTCCGATGCCCGACGCCAATCTGATTCTGAATCTCTGCAGTCAATATAAATGAGCAGATACGGACAGAGGCAAAAAAGAAAATGATGCCCCCCTTTAGAAGAGAAATTGGACTTTTCACCACCCCCTACAGTAGCAAATTAAGAAAAAGACCTTCCCCCTACAGAATTTGTTTATTTTGCCGTCCTGGGGTGGGACATATGTTCAACTGGAATAGCCCTTATTGAGAAAAATTAAAAAATCGAATGAAATGTCAACTTGCCCTAAAACTTTAACCACCCAAAATCATGTCTTTTACCGCAAAAAGAAGGTCACACTCAGCATCTTCAGCATTCAATGTGAAGAAAGGTATAAGATGTAACTATATTCCAAATATGAAAGCCCTAGCACAAATACTTATTGAGAAAAATTTAAATATTAAATGAAAATGCCAACTTGCCCTAAAACTTTAACCGGCCAAAATCATGTCTTTTACCCCAAAAAGAAGGTCAGACTCAGAATCTTCAGCATACAATATGAAGAAAGGTATTAGATGTAATTATATTCCAAATATGAAAGCCCTAGAACAAGTAATTATTAAGGAAAAAAAAAAAAAAAAGAATTCCAGCTTGCACAAATACTTATGATTGAAAATGCCAACTTGCCCTAACACTTTAACCGGACGCCGACGGAGACACCGACGCTGGGGAGAGTAGTAAAGCTCTCATATTCTTTGAATAGTCGAGCTAAAAATCCCTATAAATGAAAGAACAATATTTGAATAGAGTTGAAAACATGGTGACAAAAGGAGAAACTGCTTGTTTTGAGCAATTTCTTCTTTTGTCTCCATATTTTCAAAAAGCTGTCTGCTGCAGAGACATCAGAAAACGTCTATATGAGAGAAGGGTTAATAAACTATTCTGCAATAAGTTGTATATAAACACACATATTTTGCACTTAACTTACACGCCAATAATTTTTAAAACAAATAATGAGTGTGATTGATACTTTCTTGAATGAATGTTCTGATTTTCAGAAAGTAGAAAATGCACGAAAACGCATTACATTATGTATTTTCTTCTTAGTCTTCAATACATGTTACCTTCTTAATAAGAACTTAACAATAATGGACAAAAATGTTGCTTGAATTGAAAAAAAGTAGATTTCCAGTGTATACCCTTAATTCCTGGAAGTACTTGGACGCCTTCCTTGTCAACTTTGGGCGTATGGGAACACTGGAGTTCAGTGACTTTAAGAGCTTTTCCTTCCACCCCTGTCACTGTGGAATGACTGCAATTATGTTGAAAACAAAATAAAACCGAAATAAAGCAAACCATACCTGACTATGATGATTCGGAATATTGTACACAGGGTATACTGTTCCACTTGTTTCTACAGCGCCAATCTGGTTCTGGGACACGCTTCTCTGTACAAGGGACACCAAATTCTGTAAATCTAATTGGTTAAAGTTCTCCTTTGTCCGCAATGTATCCAATTCCACCTGATTTGCTTGGTCCCTTGGTTTGGGTTTGTTTTTACTAATGGTTCCCGACAGTTGTTGCTGGTTGTCAAGGGTAACTTGAGACTGCCCTTGGGCTGTGTAAGGAAGCTGGTAGGAATGCTCGGATTCTGTAATGAAGTTTGTGCTATTTGCGTCGAGAATCTCCTGTCTAACAGACTGAGACAAAATATCGTGCGTTTGTACTGCTTCACTGGAAGACACAAAACACTGCTCTTGCTGAGGGATTGATATCACTCCCGACTGTGTGCTGGATTCTTTTGTATTCGGGTCTGTATTCTTTACAAAAACTACACTTTGATCCGATGCCAATGCCAGAAGCAAGCTAGATTCTGCAGAGGAATCAGACACTATTGGATTTTCGGAGATTGTAGCAGAAACGGATGATGTTGAAGAATTGTAAATGGATGTTGTTGTTGTTGAAGTATCTTCGGTTGTTTGCACTGTCTCGGATTCCACCTCAAGTGGAAATGATGCCGGCTCCGCTGGATAGATGCTACCCCTTGGCCCAACCACAAAGTATTTCACAGTTTTAGACTTTATTTGCACTTGAAGAATTTGACCTGAAATACACATAATAACAAGATTGTTTATATACTTGCACATTTTATGGCACAAATACATGCAGATCAAACACAACATATTTTAATTCCGTATTGTATATGTGAAACAGGAGGGCCAAGATGGCCCTAAATCGATGACCTGAATGATAGTAAATTAATAGCAAATATTTAACTGCAAATATCTGGAGAGATTTGATCAGGAGTGCAAATGAAAATGATAGGAGTGGACACTGTTGAAGAAATAGTAAAATGGCTATTCAGTAAAGCTATTTGTATCTTGAAATCTAACAAGAATTTTAATAAGAATGGAATTACATGTATAAAGTTTTGTTATTTTGCACCTTTCCTGATGCCGCCTTGCTGGCCTGTTTTTCAACAAAATCAATATGGCTTGAACAGTTTTTGTAGAGGGTCACTCAAAGAACATTTCTACCAAATTATCTTGGAATCAGACAAGCAGATTATGAAGGAAAAGGATTTTAAAGTAAGGGTATTTTTCTCACTTTCTGATGCCGCAGCAACACTATCAAAAAAATGGAATTTTCAAATTTTATCAATTTGCCCTTTTCTGATGCCGCCTGATGCCATTTTTTTCAACCAATCTGTATGGATTGAACAATATTGTAAAGGATCACCCAAGGAACATTTCTACCAAATACTATTGGAATCTGACATGCAGATTCAGAGGAGAAGATTTTTAAAGTTTGGACATTTTGCCCCCTTTCTGATGTCGCAAAAACCAAAGTTCTCAATGGAATTTAAATCTTTGAACAATTTTGAAAGAAGGCCACCAAAGGAAAATTCCTGTGGTGTTTGGTTGAAATTGGTCCTGTGGTAAAGGAGAAGATGATGTTTAAAGCAAAAAGTTAACGACGGACGGACAGAGAGTGATCAGAATAGATCACCTAGAGCCTTTGGCTCAGGTGATCTAAGAAAATGTACCAAATATGGTAATGGTACGTCACTAAAATACGATGCCACATCATTCAAATATGCTTTTAGTGTCATTCAAAATGTGGTAGTTGGGCATGGTTCACAGGCAAATAATTAATTATATTTCATGCGTAAATAAATAAAGAATATTGTAGTTTTTCTTTATTCTGTCTTAAAAGCTATACATGGTATATAATAACTAGAATGGAGTGCTCCCCGGAGCACGTGTGTCACTTGCCGGGACCTTGTCAGAAAATTCTAATTTTTGACAGAAAAGAGGCAATAACTCTGATATAAAAATATTTGGATTATTCCCCTTTTGTGAACCAATCACACACATTGATATAAACATTTGTCAGAAGTTTCAATGTAATCCTTTAAGTAGAAAAAAAGTTATTTGAAAACGTGACGAAAAAGTGTGACAGACAGACAGACGGGCAGACAGATGCCGGACAAAAAAAAAGTAATCCCTAAGTGCCTACCATGCTACGCAGGTGACACAAAAAGAAAATTATATTGCAGTAGCGATACAGGTTTAAGTATTATCTACTCAAGGCGCGGACAATTTGACATCTCTCTTGACCTCAGGTCTCCCAAGATATCAATTGTCCATGCTACTCGTAGTACAATACTAAAACCTTTATCACTACTGCAACATATTATTTCCTATTTATTTGTGAAAGGGCCATAATCCAGCTATGCATGGGAAGATCTGGCCGTTTTTTCGAAAGGAACCGAGCTCTCATAGATATCTAACTACTGTATAAGTTTGGTTGATATACAATCAAAAGTGAAGACTGTTTCGTGTTAACAAGCTCTTTTATAGCAATTTTGACCATTTCAAGGGCCATAATCCAGTCATGCATGGGCGGATCTTGCTGGTTTTCGAAAGGAACCGAGCTCTCATGGATATCTAACTACTGTATAAGTTTGGTTGAGATACAATCAAAAGACTGTATCGTGTTAACAAGAAATTGTTTACGGACGGACGGACGCACGGACGAATCGCCACGACATAAGCCCTTCTGGCCTTTGGCCAGTAGAGCTAAAAAGGGCAATCATTTGCATCATATGCAGGATAGAGTTATCTTACTTGGTTGTGTATATAGTTGTGACATTTGGAAGGGTTGTATAAAGTTTCAATACAATGCTTTAAGTAGTTACTGAGATATGGAGTCTTATTGTAGTTGCACGCAAAACTTCAACAATATTTTTTAAGTAAAAAAGGGCCATAATTTGCATTATATGCTGGATAGAGTTATCGTACTTGATTTCTTGATTATTTACATAGGTGTGAAAGTTGAGTAGGGTTGTAGAAAGTTCCAATGCAATACATGTAGTATATAAGTACTTGCATGCAAAACCTTAACCAAGGTGTGACGTGGACGCCAATGCTAGGGTGAGTAGTATAGCTCTCACTCATATTCTTCGAATATTCAATCACTTTTTGAAGCATGTGGCATTACTCAATTAACTTGACAATCTTATCTGTTGCACTGAGTTTTCTTTATATTTTACAGGAATCAATGCAGACAACATCTTTGTCCCTGATTTTTATAATAACAAGCAAATTCAGAGAATCATGGTCCCCCGCCAGGGTCAAGGTCACAAAAATTGGTATTGATGGAAAGGGGTTGTCACAAGGAATACACATGTGAAATATGAAAGCAGTACCTATTACGGTTCAGAAGTAAGGGCCATAACTCCGTGAAAAATCATCCAACCGGAACGCAAACACGATATGCGCATCTACACTTGGTGGTGATCCTTCCTATGAAGTTTCATAAAATTCCAAAAAGCGGTTGCAGAGAAATAGCCCGGAAATGAATTTAGTCATACATAGCCTGATGGTGGGGTAAAGGGCCATAACTCCGTGCAAAATAATCCAACCGGAACGCAAACACGATATGCGCATCTACACTTGGTGGTGATCCTTCCTATAAAGTTTCATCAAATTCCAAAAATCGGTTGCAGAGAGATAGCCCGGAAATGAATTAAGTCATACATAGCCGGATGGTGGGGTAAAACTCCGTGAAAAATCATCCAACCGGAACGCAAACACGATATGCGCATCTACACTTGGTGGTGATCCTTCCTATAAAGTTTCATAAAATTCCAAAAAGCGGTTGCAGAGAAATAGCCCGGAAATGAATTTAGTCATACATAGCCTGATGGTGGGGTAAAGGGCCATAACTCCGTGCAAAATAATCCAACCGGAACGCAAACACGATATGCGCATCTACACTTGGTGGTGATCCTTCCTATGAAGTTTCATAAAATTCCAAAAAGAAGTTGCAGAGAAATAGCCCGGAAATGAATTTAGTCATACATAGCCTGATGGTGGAGTAAAGGGCCATAACTCCGTGAAAAATAATCCAACCGGAACGCAAACACGATATGCGCATCTACACTTGGTGGTGATCCTTCCTATGAAGTTTCATAAAATTCCAAAAAGCGGTTGCAGAGAAATAGCCCGGAAATGAATTTAGTCATACATAGCCTGATGGTGGGGTAAAGGGCCATAACTCCGTGCAAAATAATCCAACCGGAACGCAAACACGATATGCGCATCTACACTTGGTGGTGATCCTTCCTATGAAGTTTCATAAAATTCCAAAAAGCGGTTGCAGAGAAATAGCCCGGAAATGAATTTAGTCATACATAGGGGTAAAGGGCCATAACTCATCAGGGTCAAGGTCACAAGGTCAAAAAATTGGTATTGATGGAAAGGGGTTGTCACAAGGAATACACATGTGAAATATGAAAGCAGTACCTATTACGGTTCAGAAGTTATGACCAAGGTTAAAGTTTTTGTGACAGCGTGACTGACGGACTGACGGACTGACGGACGGACTGACTGACTGACGAATGAGAAATAATAGTCCCCAGCTTTCGCTAAAAGCGGGGGACAATAACAATGAACATATTATTAGTGATTTTAACGCATTACTTCACACAACAATGGCCTTTTGAGCACCCTGTAGTGTATACTGGCTTATCAGTTTTACTGCTCTGTGCGCAGAGGGTTATTGGGAAAAAGTTACAATTTTGACACCCTTGTAATTAATCCTAAAATATGGTTAATTTCTATGCATTGAACTGTTTAAATGTAAAAGTATGAAATGCTGCAGATAAAATTTACAATTTAGTAGTGTTTTTTTATTTTTACCTAGCTAAATTAGTTTAGTTTTTACAGTAAATTAGAAAGACATTTTTTTCTTTTCCAAAAACATTCTTTTCCATACTATGCGCTTATGTTGATATTTAAATAAAATCCATGTTGAAACAACAAGTCATACTTGTCATACAAACCAATATCTATTTTAAGATAGAAACAAGAGTTGTCGGAGGACAATATAGCTCGCCTATCAGGGCCATCGTCTATCAGGGCCTACTTCAGAACAGTTATAGCATTAGGTAAAGTCACACAGTATCACCTATTGCAAGATAATACACCTTTTCAATACTTCCATGCAAATGTTAACCAAGTCCATACAGGCCTTTTAAATCTGTAAATTGGTTTATATACGATGTATGCCAATAGTGAACATAATACCGAAGACTTACAGTATCAGTATCAGATAAAACCACACACTATTATTTATTGCAAGATATCACAAATTTTCAATACTTGCATGCAAATCTTAACCTGGCAACGCTGATACCAACGCAATACAAGGTCCCCTAATGATCCTGAATAAGTGTGTGAAGTTTCAAAGCAACAGCATACACAGTGCAGTGTCCGACAAATTTCAGAATTGTTTGGTAGCCCACTGGGCTACCAGATTTGGAAGCTGGTAGCCCGAAATATCGCGGATGCTAATGAGTGTTTTATGGTTGTTTTTTTTTGTTCTACTTCTGTACATAGATAATATAAGAGTACAACATGTACATGATTTAAGGGTAGTGACCAATTCAAATAACATGACTGTGTTGCAAAAGACCTGAAGTGAGGCATTCAGTTAAAAAAAAAAAAAAATTGGAAAAGATACTTTTTGGTGGAGCTTGACAGCTGGGCCACTAAGTGGTCCCAGTTGACAGATAGGAGAAAATTGGTACTAATTTTTTCAAGATTATTTTTCAGTAGGTTATTTTAAATATTCTGCATGAAATGTATGTATTTATCCATATAAATGTTTAAACTTGAGACCAAAAAATCAAATGATGCAATATAACTCTTCAAAGTGGGGGTCACCGAAACAGGGCATACGATACGAGTGAAAGACATTAAATAAGATTCAATTTTATTAACCAAAAATCAAATTTATCAGGTTCAATGTAGTTATTAAATCATAAAATATTGAAATATTGTCAAAAACAATGACGCGAATAATACCGTAACACATGTATGAAACACGTTAAATTTGTTTCGTGTGTTACGGTATATTCACAACATAGCCGCCATTTTGAAAATTGCGCAATGTTAATCATGGTTCCCTACTGAGAATTAGAAATCGGTAAACAGCGGTGAATGTAAACATCAGGGTCCACTCTCGATCGGGTTCGTCGGGTCGTGAACGTCATTGACCCAATTTCTCATTTCATCCAATGAAATCGCAATTATTAAGTCATATGATTTTTTTCCCGCCGGTTATGCTAATTAATTTTGGTAAACAAAGCCGTGATTGGGCATTTATTATTCTCGGGGAATCATTTATTGAATTCATCCCAAACATTTTCTCTGATATTACTAATACTATGTCGATTATGAAGGTGTTTCATATTTGATAAAAGATAAGATCTAGAAGTCGTCGTATTGTATTGTCTTTAATATTTGATTCGAATTTATTTCATTAACTTCTGCATGACGAAAATGTTCTTCTCCCTCTTTCTGAACCGGTCTGCACCAGTTTGCAAACATCGCATATCGAAAGTAGAAATATGGATTAAAATATATTTAAGGGAATATTTTAATTTCATTGCTTATTCGCTAGCATTGATGGATTAACACATAGCTCCAGGGAACAATGGTCAATAATGATTGGACCGCCGTATTGGGTATATATATCACGTTAATTGACTATCACTGACGTGATTCGGTTGGCTGAAACCACTAGATCTGACAGGTGCGTAACTCCGCCTACTGTTATTGATTTTTTTATGGTCACAGCGAGTGGTTTTCGCATGTAACATACAGACACTGTTTATACACGACATGTGTGTAAGTAATTAAGCCGGGCTACCAGACACAGGAATAAACAGTAGCCCGCCGGGCTTTCATTTGAAAAATGACAGTAGCCCGAGCAATTATTGTGGTAGCCCGCGGGCTCCGGGCAATGGATTTGTCGGACACTGCAGTGTCTGAGAAAAGGCCTTGCAAGCAAAGGTTTGACCAAAATTCTAAGTCGAAAAAGGGGCACAATTCAGTCAAAATCCATTCCGGAGTTATGGGACTTGACATACAAGGTCCCCTAATGATCCTGAATAAGTGTGTGAAGTTTCAAAGCAACAGCATACACAGTGTCTGAGAAAAGGCCTTGCACGCAAAGGTTTGACCAAAATTCTAAGTCGAAAAAGGGACACAATTCAGTCAAAATCCATTCCAGAGTTATGGGACTTGACATACAAGGTCCCCTAATGACCCTGAATAAGTGTGTGAAGTTTGAAAGCAACAGCATACACAGTGTCTGAGAAAAGGCCTTGCACGCAAAGGTTTGACCCAATTTCTAAGTCCAAAAAGGGGCACAATTCAGTCAAAATCCATTCCAGAGTTATGGGACTTGACATACAAGGTCCCCTAATGATCCTGAATAAGTGTGTGAAGTTTCAAAGCAACAGCATACACAGCGTCTGAGAAAAGGCCTTGCACGCAAAGGTTTGACCAAAATTCTAAGTCGAAAAAGGGGCACAATTCAGTCAAAATCCATTCCAGAGTTATGGGACTTGACATACAAGGTCCCATAATGACCCTGAATAAGTGTGTGAAGTTTGAAAGCAACAGCATACACAGTGTCTGAGAAAAGGCCTTGCACGCAAAGGTTTGACCAAATTTCTAAGTCCAAAAAGGGGCACAATTCAGTCAAAATCCATTCCAGAGTTATGGGACTTGACATACAAGGTCCCCTAATGATCCTGAATGAGTGTGTGAAGTTTCAAAGCAACAGCATACACAGTGTCTGAGAAAAGGCCTTGCACGCAAAGGTTTGACCAAGCTGGCAACGCGGACACCAACGCCAACGCCAGGGTGATAACATAAGCTCCCCTATTTCTTCGAATAGGCGAGCTAAAAAGCTATGATTTACATTAAAAGATGTATTTGAAATTGCCTCATATTTGGTTAAAAATACTTACGATGAAAT
Organism: Serripes groenlandicus; assembly: GCA_031761405.1. Taxonomy (NCBI): domain Eukaryota; kingdom Metazoa; phylum Mollusca; class Bivalvia; order Cardiida; family Cardiidae; genus Serripes; species Serripes groenlandicus. Next base: position 204,444,347 of record JASEVX010000001.1, read on the forward strand.
GAAACTTCCAAAAATATTTAATCCTTTTCCGCCTGAAGACGCATTTTTTGCATCTGCAGCAGACGAGATTTACCGAGTGGCTGGGAGTATACTTTGCAATATTAGCGGAATTTTACAATCGATACATGTCTTGTGTTATTCTATTATCCTATTCAACGGCCCCAATATTGATGATTGATTGATTGAGGTTTAACGCCGTTTTTAACAATTTCTCAGTTATATCACGGCGGCCAGTTCACCTACTCATGCATTTCCAGGTTTTCTCACACCAGTACTCCACACAACAATCTTCCCAAGCAACTGGCTGCTTTTCCACATAGACTTAGCCCATTGGTGGAAGACGAATGACGCATGTCGCATTGAATTTTGTCAATCCTCAGAAAGAAAGTTGGCCGAGCCGGGATTCGAACTCACGACCCCTGGATTGACAGCCCGCATCGCTACCGACTGAGCTACCGGGGCTCGGCCCAATATTGATGACGTTTACCGCATTACATTTGGGCTTTCGTAAGTCTAAAATTAGTTTTGATTTACATATCGCGAATACGATTGGCTGGAATGGTCACGTGTATGTTTTGGGTTTCCCAAGTTGTATTTTTGCACTTAAAGCACACCCCCTACATGATAAAAAGGGCTGTGACCTATGCAAAAAATAATTTCTGTATTTATATGTTTACACTTGAGACCACAAAAAACATTGATACTATAAAACTCTTCAAATTGAAGAGCATATGCAAAACAACAAGGTCACCGATTTAGGTCAGTCACTGAAACAGGGCAGCGTGTACGATTTATGTGTCATTCAACATTCATATTAGTCTATTCTCCCAAAAAATAAAATATTTACCTACCTACCCACCTCTAAACAATTTTTCAATGATGGCTATATTAAAATACTCATGGTACTTTGGCGTTACTTATCCCTCAAAATGTTCATGAGTAATTACTCCTCTTGCCAAAAAATTATCTGGAGCCCTGTCTGAGGGCGTCTCTATGCCTTAGTGAATAGCCGCGCTCGGAAGCGCTTGAGTGATGTAATGGGTTAAGACAAACAGGGCCTGCTCTGGGTTGAATTTTTCGTTCGCCACCACTTTCGCAACATTGAAATAAACGTTGCCACTTTTAAATTTTGGGAAACACTTTTAATTTTAAGGAGCCATTCATTTTCGCCATTTGTTCGCCACTTTTCTTTAATTTCAAGAGATATATTTATATGCAATCTCATCAATGGGTCCACTAATTGTGTGTACTCGTCCATAATTAAATAGATTTTTCCCAATCAAAGATGACACACTTACATTGTCATTAAAAGTTTTGTTTGTTTGTTTGGAGTTTAACGCCGCTTTCAACAGCTTTGGTCATATCACGGCGGTCAGTGCACCTACCCATGTTTTCCTGGCTTTCCCACACCAGTACTTACACAACATTCTTTCGAAGGTCATTAAAAGTCATGAAAGGCCTACGTCGATCGTCTAAACCGCTTCAAAAAGCGTGCCGATATATTTAATGCATCTATAATTGCCAATTATCATTATGTACGGCCTTTAATGTATCAAAAGCGCTCAGAGTTGTTGGTCAGTCGGATTAAAAGGCTGAATTAACACTTCACAACAATAAAACAAGTGTGAAATACACAAGCTGTCAAAATGATAAAAACGGGTGTCCTAAAAATGTCGTAAAGTGGTCACTGGTTACCGACATTGAATCAAATGGCAGTGTATTATCTTAGATTAACGGAACCCGTCACTGTATGTCGTAAACTGATACCCAAAACAGGTAAATGTTGATGATAAAAACCTTTCGCCACTCATGAAATAACTTTTTTGACGAAAGTGGCGAACGACAGCGCAGGCCCTGGACAAATCCTCACAAAATTATTCGTCCTAGAAAACTTCGATTCAGGCTAATAAAACTTGGTAAATTACTAGCCTGACATGCTTGTTATGTCAGATCTTAATTTCTATGACTGCAGACTACGGAGAGATAGTTATCAGAGTAAATCCACCTACAGTTTTTGATCCAGGTGATCAAAAAAACATAAGAAAATTTACTGACCCACTTGAAAGGATTGTACGGCTTCCCTAAGATAGTTTGCGATGGACTCCTCGTCCAGGGAGGCCTCTGGTAGGTCTTGTCCGTCTTCCGCCTGTATCACTATACTGATGGGCTCTAAATCCCTCCTAGGTTCTGGACTAAAGGTACAAAAATAGAATAATTAAAAATCATTTTTGATAATAAAGTTAACAAGAGGGCCATGATGGCCCTGGATCGCTCACCTTAATTATACAATGTACTACAATGCAAAACACATCAAGACATTTATTCTGATTGCAACCTCCAGTGTTAACAAGATTTTCCTTCATTTGGCCTAGTGATCTATATTGTTTTACCTGATATGACCCATATTCCAACATGGACTAGATATCATCAAGACAACATTGACAAATTTTCAACTTGCTCAAAGTAAAAATGCGGCCTCCGGAGTTTGAACAATATTTTCCTTTATTGACCTTGTTTCGGACCCAATATGACCCATAAAAAAAAATGCGGCATCCAAAGTGTTAACAAGATGTTCCTTCAATTTGGCCTAGTGACCTACTTTTTGACCCTACATGATCCATATTCGAACTTGGCTTAGATATCATTTAAATAAACATTCTCATAAAATGTCAAGCAGCTGTAGCAAAAAATGCATCTTCTACAGAGTTAACAAGATGTTCCTTCAATTTGGCCTAGTGACCTAGTTTCTGTATCCAGTGTTAACAAGATTACCCTACAATTTGGCCTAGTGACCTAGTTTTTAACCCGGCATGACCCATATTCGAACTTGGCCTAGATATCATTTAGACAAACATTCTGACCAAATTTCAAGCTGCTTAAGCAAAAAATGCGGCATCCAAAGTGTTAACAAGAAAACATGCGGCTTCTACAGAGTTAACAAGATTTTCCTTCAATTTGGCCTAGTGACCTAGTTTCTGACCCAATATGACCCATATTTAAACTTGACCTAGATATCTTTAAGACAAACATTCTGACAAAATTTCATCATGCTCAAATTGAAAATGTGGCCTCTACAGTGTTAACAAGATTACCCTTCAATTTGGCCTAGTGACCTAGTTTCTGACCCGATATGACCCATATTCGAACTTTACCTAGATATCTTTAAGACAAACATTCTGACAAAATTTTAAACTGCGCAAAAATTGCGGCCTCTGAAGTGTTAACAAGATTTCCTTCAATTTGACCTAGTGACCTACTTTTTGACCCGCCATGACCCATGTTAGAACTTGACCTACATATCATCAAGACAAACATTCTGATAAAGTTTCATCATGCTGAAATTTAAAATGCAGTATCCAGAGTGTTAACAAGATTACCCTTCAATTTGGCCTAGTGACCTAGTTTTCAACCCAGCATGACCCATATCCGAACTTGGCCTAGATATCATTTAGACAAACATTCTGACCAAATTTCAAGCTGCTGAAGCAAAAAATGCGGCATCCAAAGTGTTAACAAGATTTTCCTTCAATTTGACCTAGTGACCTAGTTTTTGACCCTGCATGACCCATATTCGAACTCGGCCTAAATATCATTCAGCTCAACATTCTGACCAAATTTCAAGCAACTGAAGCAAAACATGCGGCTTCTACAGAGTTAACAAGATTTTCCCTTAATTTGGCCTTGTGGCCTAGTTTCTGATCCAATATGACCCATATTTAAACTTGACCTAGATATCTTTAAGACAAACATTCTGTCGAAATTTCAAGCTGCTGAAGCAAAAAATGCGGCATCCAAAGTGTTAACAAGATTTTCCTTCAATTTGGCCTAGTGACCTAGTTTTTAACCCGGCATGACCCATATTCGAACTTGGCCTAGATATCATTCAGCTCAACATTCTGACCAGATTTCAAGCCGCTGAAGCAAAATATGCGGCTTCTACAGAGTTAACAAGATTTTCCCTCAATTTGGCCTAGTGACCTAGTTTTTGACCCGGCATGACCCATATTCGAACTTGGCCTAGATATCATTAAGACAAAAATTCTGAACAAATTTCAAGTTGCTGAAGCAAAAAATGCGGCATCCAAAGTGTTAACAAGATTTTCCTTCAATATGACCTAGTGACCTAGTTTTTGACCCGGCATAACCCATATTCGAACTTGACCTAGATATTTTTAAGACAAACATTCTGACAAAATTTCAAACTGCTTAAGCAAAAATTGCGGCCTCTGGAGTGCTAACAAGATTTTCCTTCAATTTGACCTAGTGACCTACTTTTTGACCCGACGTGACCCACGTTCGAACTTGACCTACATATCATTAAGACAAACATTCTGATAAAGTTTCAACATGCTCAAGTTGAAAATGTGGCCTCCAGAGTGTTAACAAGATTTCCCTTCAATTCGACCTAGTGACCTAGTTTTTGACCTCATATGGCCCAGTTTCGAACTTGTCCAAGATTTTATGGAGAGGAACGTTCTGATAAACTTTCATGAAGATTGGATGCAAAATGTAGCCTGTAGAGTGTTAACAAGCTCAAATGTTGACGACGCACGACGCACGGACGCCGGACAAAATGTGATCCCAATAGCTCACCTTGCACTTCGTGCATAGGTGAGCTAAAAACTTATGTACATTTTTCACATTTGTATTTTCCTTCATTTTCGATTAAGTTTTATCATTAAACAATGTAAAATCATTTCTTGAAATAATCTGTTTTTATATTTTATAATGTTCCTTCTGTTGTTAAACAAGAGGGCCATGATGGCCCTGGATCGCTCACCTTAATTATACAATGTACTGCAATGCAAAACACATCAAGACAATTATTCTGAATGCAACCTCCACATTGTTAACAATACTTTCCTTCATTTGGCCTAGTGATCTATATTTTTTACCTGATATGACCCATATTCCAACATGGACTAGATATCATCAAGACAACATTCTGACTAAGTTTCAACTTGCTCAAAGTCAAAATGCGGCCTCCGGAGTTTGAACAATATTTTCCTTTATTGACCTAGTTTCTGATCCAATATGACCCATATTTGAACTTGACCTAGATATAATTCAGACAAACATTCTGACCAAATTTCAAGCTGCTGAAGCAAACAATGCGGCATCCAAAGTGTTCACAAGATTTTCCTTCAATTTGATCTAGTGACCTAGTTTTTGATCCAGCATGACCCATATTCAAACTTGGCCTACATATCATCAAGAAAAACATTCTGATAAAGTTTTATCATGCTGAAATTAAACAAGAGGGCCATGATGGCCCTGGATCGCTCACCTTAATTATACAATGTACTGCAATGCAAAACGCATCAAGACAATTATTCTGAATGCAACCTCCACAGTGTTAACAATACTTTCCTTCATTTGGCCTAGTGATCTATATTTTTTACCTGATATGACCCATATTCCAACATGGACTAGATATCATCAAGACAACATTCTGACTAAGTTTCAACTTGCTCAAAGTAAAAATGCGGCCTCCGGAGTTTGAACAATATTTTCCTTTATTGACCTAGTTTCTGATCCAATATGACCCATATTCAAACTTGGCCTACATATCATCAAGAAAAACATTCTGATAAAGTTTTATCATGCTGAAATTAAAAATTCAGTATCCAGAGTGTTAACATGATTACCCTTCAATTTGGTCTAGTGACCTAGTTTTTAACCCGGCATGACCCATATCCGAACTTGGCCTAGATATCATTTATACAAACATTCTGACTAAATTTCAAATTGCTGAAGCAAAAAATGCAGCTTTTACAGAGTTAACAAGATGTTCCCTCAATTTGGCCTAGTGACCTAGTTTCTGATCCAATATGACCCATATTTGAACTTGAACTAGATATCTTTAAGACAAACATTCTGACAAAATTTCAAGCTGCTGAAGCAAAAATTGCGGCATCCAAAGTGTAAACAAGATTTTCTTTCAATTTGACCTAGTGACCTAGTTTTTGACCCGGCATAACCCATATTCGAACTTGACCTAGATATTTTTAAGACAAACATTCTGACAAAATTTCAAGCTGCTGAAGCAAAAAATGCGGCATCCAAAGTGTAAAAAAGATTTTCTTTCAATTTGGGCTAGTGACCTAGTTTTTGACCCGACATGACCCATATTCGAACTTGGCCTAGATATATTTTAGACAAACATTCTGACTAAATTTCAAGCTGCTGCAGCAAAACATGCGGCTTCTACAGAGTTAACAAGATTTTCCCTCAATTTGGCCTGGTGACCTAGTTTCTGACCCAATATGACCCATATTTGAACTTGACCTAGATATATTTAAGACAAACATTCTGACCAAATTTCAAGCTGCTGCAGCAAAAAATGCGGCATCAAAAGTGTTAACAAGATTTTCTTTCAATTTGACCTAGTGACCTAGTTTTTGACCCGGCATAACCCATATTCGAACTTGACCTAGATATTTTTAAGACAAACATTTTGACAAAATTTCAAACTGCTTAAGCAAAAATTGCGGCCTCTGGAGTGTTAACAAGATTTTCCTTCAATTTGACCTAGTGACCTACTTTTTGACCCAACGTGACCCATGTTCGAACTTGACCTACATATCATCAAGACAAACATTCTGATAAAGTTTCAATATGCTCAAGTTGAAAATGTGGCCTCCAGAGTGTTAACAAGATTTTCCTTCAATTCGACCTAGTGACCTAGTTTTTGACCTCATATCGCCCAGTTTCGAACTTGTCCAAGATTTTATGGAGATGAACGTTCTGATAAACTTTCATGAAGATTGGATGCAAAATGTAGCCCGTAGAGTGTTAACAAGCTCAAATGTTGACGAAGGACGACGCACGACGGACGGACGCCGGACAAAATGTGATCACAATAGCTCACCTTGCACTTCGTGCATAGGTGAGCTAAAAAGCAGTATCCAGAGTGTTAACATGATTACCCTTCAATTTGGTCTAGTGACCTAGTTTTTAACCCGGCATGACCCATATCAGAACTTGGCCTAGATATCATTTATACAAACATTCTGACCAAATTTCAAATTGCTGAAGCAAAAAATGCAGCTTTTACAGAGTTAACAAGATTTTCCCTCAATTTGGCCTAGTGACCTAGTTTCTGATCCAATATGACCCATATTTGAACTTGAACTAGATATCTTTAAGACAAACATTCTGACAAAATTTCAAGCTGCTGAAGCAAAAAATGCGGCATCCAAAGTGTAAAAAAGATTTTCTTTCAATTTGGGCTAGTGACCTAGTTTTTGACCCGACATGACCCATATTCGAACTTGGCCTAGATATCATTCAGCTCAATATTCTGAACAAATTTCAAGCTGCTGAAGCAAAACATGCGGCTTCTACAGAGTTAACAAGATTTTCCCTCAATTTGTTCTGGTGACCTAGTTTCTGACCTGTATTGCCTGCCCAATATGACCCATATTTGAACTTGACCTAGATATATTTAAGACAAACATTCTGACTAAATTTCAAGCTGCTGCAGCAAAAAATGCGGCATCAAAAGTGTTAACAAGATTTTCTTTCAATTTGACCTAGTGACCTAGTTTTTGACCCGGCATAACCCATATTCGAACTTGACCTAGATATTTTTAAGACAAACATTTTGACAAAATTTCAAACTGCTCAAGCAAAAATTGCGGCCTCTGGAGTGTTAACAAGATTTTCCTTCAATTTGACCTAGTGACCTACTTTTTGACCCAACGTGACCCATGTTCGAACTTGACCGACATATCATCAAGACAAACATTCTGATAAAGTTTCAATATGCTCAAGTTGAAAATGTGGCCTTCAGAGTGTTAACAAGATTTTCCTTCAATTCGACCTAGTGACCTAGTTTTTGACCTCATATCGCCCAGTTTCGAACTTGTCCAAGATTTTATGGAGATGAACGTTCTGATAAATTTTCATGAAGATTGGATGCAAAATGTAGCCCGTAGAGTGTTAACAAGCTCAAATGTTGACGATGGACGACAGACGGACGCCGGACAAAATGTGATCACAATAGCTCACCTTGCACTTCGTGCATAGGTGAGCTAAAAATAAAGTCTGGAAACTAGATGCCACACTTTTAGCCTTTGTCATTATTTTAACAATAGGTGAACAACTTCATTATATCATGCTGATATGTAGCTTTTTATATGCTGCTTGCTGTGCATGTGTTAACCCTTTCCCTCATATAGACGCTTTCTGAAAATTACTACAACCATTTTAGAACATCCAATTCTAAACAAATTGTCACTGCTTTAAGGCCCTTTCTTTCAAAAAGTTCAAAACAATGTGTGTCTGTTCAGACAACTTGCTTGATTTTCTAGATAACCACAATTAAAAGGTTTTTTTATTATCAATGCATGAATTTGAAAACATGCCAAAGTAATACTTAAATGCTAACATACAGTTGAAAATATTCTGTTAAATAGAAAACATTCTCAAAATCAGTCTGTTCTAATCTTTTCCTATAAATATTGAAAGTATTGTCTCCTGCATAGTTATCTTAATTCCATTCTATCGTGAAAATTTCTACTGTTAAATTCATCTTGCTGAAAATCTCCCCCTTCAAACCCCAATCTCCCACTTTGAGATCATGAAACTCCCCAGTTAGAATGAGAAAAGGTTGGTAAGCATGCTTTTGACACAATGTTTTTCACTTTTAGTCATAGGTTATCCATTCAATTATAGAGATTTTCCATTTTTTGACAAAATATGTTCAAAGCCGTCTGCTGCAGAATTGTTGTATGAGGGAAAAGGTTAACAGACATATTTGGTGTTTTAACACCAAAAAGTGATTGAATTTAAATCTTTGATTTTTTTTTACAAAGAGGACCACTATAAGAATAATACTGTGAAGTTTGGCTGCAATGGACCCTGTTGTTTGAGTAAAGATGTTGTTTAAAGAAGTTATTGATGTTGTCAACCATAGCCGGACAGAATTGTTCACCTTGAGTAGGTCAGCTAAATATTATTTGTAACAATATCCAACTAAAGAGCAAATGAAGTGGCCATAATTCAATGTCTGTGGTGATCTAGATGGTTACATGACTTGAAAAGGATGGCTTCAATACAGATCCCAAATTCATTGATTGGGGGTTTAACATTGCTTTCAACAATTGTTAAGTCTTATCACGACGACCAGTTTCACCTTTTCAAGAACGTGTTTCGAAAAAAATTATTCGGCCAAGCTGAGGTTAGCACTCACAATCCCTGAATTAACAGCCTGCGTCACTACCGACTGAGACACCATGGCTCAAATACAGAACAGAATAAAAACTTAATAAATATTCTGTAAGGCAAAGGGTAAAGTTGAAAACTGACCTTTGAGTTTCTGAACCAGCCACAATAAACTCTTCAGCAACTTGGCTTACAAGGTTATAGCTTGGATACAAGGGTGCCACTTCAACGACGTGCCCTACGCTCGTGATTGCCGGTAAACAACCGTCAACAGGATCTTGATTTCTGAACAATTCTCCGTGTGAAAGAGATTCTACGTGCTTTGATGCCTCAGCTAGAACCGACAAAGCTGTACTGCTGTTTACAACCGAATCGTTATCCAATTCAACACGTCTGATTTTAAAACTCACGGATTCTTCTTTAACCGCACTTTCGTTGTCCGAGTCTGATTCTGCACTTTTATAAGTTGATCTCTGGCATGGATATCTCACATGCTCGCGCATATCATAGAGAGAGTAGAATTTAGTATTACAAATTACGCATTTAAGTTCAGCAGTATTCTTTTTAATCTGAGGTTTGTGAATCACTGTCTGTCCGGGTAAGAAATTCTGTGTGTATGATATTGTGTCTGGCTTTACGTACATCTGAATCACCTATAAATATAAAACAAACAACAATAGTTAAACACTTTCCCACATACATAGAGGCGACTTTGGAAAACATTGTGGCAAAAGTAAAATTGATCATCAAGATTAATTTTCCCTTTTGCCTCAATGTTTTCAACTCTTTTATATAAACACACTTTTATAATTTAGTGATGTTTTCCGCATATTTACCTAGATATTTTGAAGTCGTCTGCTGCAGAATTGTTGTTCCTGGGAAAGGGTGGGGGTGGGGGGTTAAACCCAAAGCATATATTTACATATATCCAATCTGAGGGAAAATGTGTGATTGCTATAAAAATGAGTATTAAATTTTTATAAAAGAGTTTAACCCATTCCCACATACAACAAATCTGCGGCAGACAACTTTGAAAACATCTGCTTACATATTTTTTTTGAAAAAGTCCAAAAATAAAAGTGCAGTTATTGAATAGGGTTGAAAACACTTCTTTTTTAAAGTCGTCTGCTGAAGAGGCGCCTGTATGTGGGAAAGAGTTAAAACTCTTTACTTCTTGCTTTAACTTACCACCGACCTGTAGGGGTGGTTGACCCTTTCCCCACATGCAGACGCTTTCTGACACCTCTGCGGCACACAACTCTTGACAACATTGTGGAAAAAGGAAAAGTCACTGATAATGAGTCATTTCTCCTTTTGTCACAATGTTTTCACGTTTCAATTACGTGATTATTGTCAAATATTAAGCCCCCCTGAGGGTCATATTGTCAGGAACATGAAAGCTTGAATTAAATATGCAGAGCACAAGGCAGTTACACTGTATGAATGGGACGAGCTTTTTGTGTTCAAGGTCACTGTGACCTTGGCCGGTGCATGAATGGCCTCATCTACTGGTCATGCTCCATCTTGATGCCAAGTTTGAGTACTGTAGGACCAGGCATTATTCAGTTATCAATCATTTAAGCTTTGGTCTATCAATGGACAGACATGAGCAAAGCAATATCCCCCTTTCCTTTGAAGGGGGGCATAATTATACTAACACTTATTGAAAATTCAATATTTTGCACATATGTGGATAAGGGTTAACCCTTTTCCTCATACATTAATTCTGCAGCAGACGACCTTGAACATATTTTGTAAACAAGAGGCCCAGTATTGCTCCACAGCCATAAGGCTAAAATCAAATCTCCAAACAGCCCTGCCCCCTGGTGGCCATGTTTTTTACCAACCACCATGGCTTAAAAGAATCTTGTAGAGTGTCACCCAAGGAATGTTTCTGCAAAATTATTTGAAAATCGGCCTGACATTTTCGGAGGAGAGGATATTTTAAGTTTTCACTATAGCCATATAAGGCAAAATAGCCCCACCCCCTGGCGGCCGTATTTTTCAACCAATCAACATGGCTTGAAGGAATCTGATATAGGATCAGCCTAGGAACATTTTCTACCAAATTATTTGAATATCAGTCAGGCACTTCAGGGCTGTACAAATCCCATAGCCCGACGTCCGGGACAAGTGGTAAATCACATCGGGCAAGTCGCTAATTGCAAAATCTCAGTCCCTGACAAGTGGCATTTTCAGAAACATCTGTGTCCCATTATTTGAACCCATTTACGTAACAGTGACTGTATATTCCTGTGTCTGGTAGCCCGACTTAAAGACTTGCACACATGTCTGTCATGTATAAATTTGACTGTGTATTACATGCGAAAGACCACTCGCTGTGACCATAAACAATCAATAACAGTTAGTAGGTGGAGTCACAACCTGTCAGATCGGGTGGTTACAGCCAATCGAATCGCGCGTCCGTAGTCGTTTGACGTGATATATGATACCCGATAAGGCTGTCTAATCATTAGTGACTTTTGTTCTTTGCATGGGCTGGTAACTTCAATACTAGGGAATTACAAATGGATCGGACTCTTTAAAAAAATATTTTGTATTTTGATCCATATTTCTACTTTCGTTATGGGATGTTTGCAAACTGGTACTTTTGCCATGCAGAAGTTAATAAATAAATTCAATCCAAATACGACAACTTCTAGGAATTATCTTGCCGTTTATCAAATACCTTCATGATCGACGTAATATTCGTAATATCAGGGACACTAATCAAAGAAAACCAATTGGAATGAAATCTATAAATGATTCCCCGAGAATGATAAATGCCCAATCGCGGCTTTTGTTTACCAAAATTAATTAGCATAAACGTGGGAAAAGAATCAGCTGACTTAATAGTTGCGATTTCATTGGATAAAATGAGAATTGGGTGAATGACTTTCACAGTCTGACGCTGTTGACCGGTTTCTCTTTCTCAAAGTAGGGAACCATGTTAATAACATTGCGCAATAAGCAAAATGGCGCGAGTATTACCGAAACACATGAAACAAATTTAACTGTCATTGTTTTTGACAGCGATTTTTTTTTTTAAATTTAATAACTACATTATAACTGATGAATTTGACATTTGGTTAATAAAATTGGAACTTACTTAATTTGTCTTTCTTTGGAAAACTGACATTCGTAACAGGGCTCGAATTTAAGCACTCGCCACTCGCAAAATGCGAGCTGTGTTTTAAAAATGCGAGTTGATATTTCTTAAGCTGGCATTTTTTTGCGAGTGGATTTCAAGTTAAGTACATAACTGTTTATTTAATTTGATTGGATTAAAAGAATAAACACGTATGTTCAAGGTAAAACAAACTAGGTTTAACCTCTTTCTTTTTCTTCTCGCCATATTATCCCCGTAGCAACAGGTTGTCAACAGCATGTATACATGTTTACATAATAGTAGACTGCGGCAAGTTTTTTTCGATCGCGCACTCACTCTATGAACTGAAAAAAGTTTATTTTTTTGTCGACTGCTAAAATGGCTGGCAAAAAAATATCGTCTTTCTTTTTCAATTGAGCCGACGACGAATAAGAGACAAACATCACAGTTTTGAACCCTATTCAATGAATACAATTTCATTTAAAAATATTTTTTTATATTTATAATTTGATATGCTGTGTGTTTAAAGTCGTCTGCTGCCGATGTAGGGAAAGGTTAAAGCGTGGACAATAATGAGTCATATCGATGGTGAATGAAATTGCCTCGTAGTAGATTTCCAAATAAGGAAATGTTTACTACAGCTTCAAGAAAGAGCGGCAAATAAATATCACGTGGTATGTATGCCCGCGAAAATATCATGTGGTGTTATTTCGCATCCATTATTAATTGAAGCTCTCTTCTTTTAACTATCTCGCGAGATTACAAGTTAGGAAAATAATGTACATTGCAGCGCTCACGTAAATGGACGTATTGGGCGTTTTTACGCCCGAAAAGCGTTTCCGTACGCCCAAAATTGACAAGGGAGATGTCCAAGTACGTCCAGGAATTAAGGGTATACGCCGGCAATCAAAACACAGGGCGTACACTTCCAGTTGAAATCGTGTGTAATTATTCTGCAATCATTGTGTATTGTGTTTGATCAGGGACACTATATTACATGTAATATAGTGTCCCTGGTTTGATTAAGTGTCAATGATGGACAATGGGAGTTATCAATTGGTAGATTTAAGCCAATCACTATTGAGAATCCGTACCCCACCCAACTCCAGATTTGACACTCGATAACGACTTCACACCAACCAATACTATTTTTCATTCCAAGCAGCGTAGGGGAGAACAATTTCAATAACCAATTTGATAACAAACCAGGATATGATTAAAGAATGTCCCTATTTAACTGTTTAAAGATTATGTTTTTGTTTACATGAATCCATAGGAAAAAAAAAATTCAATTGCCGATCTTTTTTTTTTTTGGCTATAAAGATCAAATTCAGAGCCATCTGTAAAAAAAGACTTGCCTACACACTTAAATAACATTTCTGGCCATTTTCGTTAATTTCTTTTTAGAAGATAAGAAATATTGAAGAGGAAAGGAGAAAATAAATATTGTAATGGGTTTTCGTGCATTTTTCTACTTTCTTAAAAATCGGAAATGTCATTCAAGAAAGTATTACTTGTTCTTATTTGTTTTAAAATGTTATCATTGTAAGAGTTTAGTATGTGTTTCGTTAATACAACTCACTGCAGAATAGTTGATTTACTGGGGTTTAAAATGAAAGCACTGCAGACAGTCTCAATATCAGAAATCATTCCTTTTACCACAATGCATGTGGTATGAGAACATGATTCATGATATTTGTGAATCTAATGAATCATGGCAATTAAGCAAAACTTTTAAGCAAAACTTTTTGATAAATTTTATGCTAGATAGATCATGACATGTGACTAGAAGATAACATAATCAGTACTGAGCATAAGGCATCGAATAAAACACCTACTGGTTTAAAAGTGTAATGAAAGAAACTGAAACAATAACATTATTTACAAAGGAGCAATATAAGCTTTTTGTAACAATTTGCTTCTTTTCTGATAATGTTTTTTAAAAAAATAAAACAAAGGGAAACAAGTGCAAGATGTTGAAAAGCCAACGCAGCACCTGGGACTTCCAAGATTATGACCAGGACTTCCAAAATTCAGATCCAGGAAGTCAGGACTTCCTGTTTCAGAAAGTTAGTGCAAGCACTGACACTGATCACATGGTCAACATACATGTACTAGCTATATAGTATTTAAGTGAGTTATTAATAGAAAGGTACCAGGTTTATCTTCATTCTTTCTCACCGTAGACTATAGATCGATGCATTAAATTGTTATGATTGTTAGACTTACAACAAGCATTTCATTCTTTATAATATGAATTGCAAAAGGCAAGTGATTTTTTTCTGTGCGTGACAGGCACGTATGCTCTTGGATTGATTAAAAAATGCTTACGTGACTTTCGAAATATGTGCGTGAAAAACGACTATAAAATTCGACGAAAATTGTTTTGGCTAGTTGGTTTCACATTTGGCCAGTTAAAATTTTAGGCACTGGCCAAATTCGCAAGTGCACAAAAAAGTTAATTTCTAGCCCTGTCGTAATCGTATGCCCTGTTTCAATGAAGGACCTAAATTGGTGACATTTTTCTTTTATGTTTAATTGCATCATTTGAACAGAAAATCTCTTTAACTGAATGGATAACCTATGACTAAAAGTGGAAAACATTGTGGCAAAAGGAGAAATTGCATGTTTCCTTCTTTTGTCATTATGTTTTCAAAAAGTCACCTGCTGCAGAGGAGTCAGAAAGTGTCTTTGTGAGGGAAAGGTTTAATTAAACATGTCTGTCCATAGGTTTTGAATATTTTGTAAATATGGATAAAAGTGACACATTTTATGCAGAATACTTCAAATAACCTAATGAATCTTGGTACCAATTTTCTCCAATTTCTTTTCCAAATTTCAATTTTTATTTAACTGAATGCTGCACTACAGGTATTTTGCAATACTTTTATAATATTATTTGAATTGGTCTAAAGTAGAAAAGAAACAAATTAAATACAGTTAAAACACTCAAGAAACAGCGATAATTCGGGCTACCAGCTTCCAAATCTAGTAATTTGTCGGACAATGTTTACATCCCTCAGTATGGAGGTAAATTTCACAAGTAAAACAACTGTCATTTTGGGTACCAACTTTTAACATATATACGTGGACAGCAAGTAAACTTGGTGTGCAGAAAAGTGGGACAAGTGAGAATCTTAGCAGGACAAGAGGCATTCTGAAAGTCACTTGTCCTGGACAAGTGGCTGAATTTTTTTTTTTGCAGCACTTTCGGAGAAGATTTTTTAAATTTTCTCTTTATATAAGGAATCTGATAGAGGGTCACACAAGGAACATTTCTACAAAATTATTTGAAAATCTGCTCAACACTTTTGAGGAAAAACATTTTTTTAAGTTTTCACTATGGTCATATTTATAAGGCAAAATAGCCCCTCCCTCTGGCGACCATGTTTTTCGACCAGTCAACATGGCTTGAAGGAATCTGATAGAGGGTCACCCATGGAACATTTCCACAAAATTATTTGAAAATCGGCTGAACACTTTCGGAGAAGAAGATTTTTTAAGTTTTCACTATAGCTATATAAGGCAAAATAGCCCCGCCCCCTGGCGGCCATGTTTTTTAACCAATCAACATTTCTTGAAGGAATCTAAATTATTTGAAAAACGGCCTGACACTTTCGGAGAAGATGCTTTTTTAAGTTTTCACTATTTTTTTCTTTTGGTTGCCATGGAAACCAGAATTTTGGATGGATAAACAAAAATTGAAGGAATTTAAGAGAGGACATTGAGAGGATGCTTCCTATGAAGTTTCAACCAAATTGGCTAGGTGGTTAGGGTGAAGAAGTTGTTTAAAGGAAAAAGTTAACGCACGCACGACGGACAATACACAATAGCATAAGCTCGACTGGCTATCAGCCAGTGGAGCTTAAAATTAGAAAATCTTTACAAATGAATGGATAACCTATGACTAAAAGTGGAAAACATTGTGGCAAAAGGAGAAATTGCTCGTTTTGAGCAATTTATTCTTTTGTCACTATGTTTTCAAAAAGCTGTTTGCTGCAGAGGCGTCAGAAAGCGTCTATATGAGGGAAAGGGTTAACAGTTAAGAGTGCAAGTATTGACACTCGCAAGCTTGTCTATTGCATGTGGGAAAGGGTTTTTAAATTTCAAAGACTCTTTACCTGACCACCCTGATCCTTCTGCTTTATACCGGTGTTAAATCGACAAATTTTACTGTGCTTCCATCTGGAAATAGCATCTTCAAACATCTGCATACAGTGTCGACACCAGAAGATTTTCGCGGATGGTACACTCAGTTTATGACATGGGTGGTACATCCGCTTGGACATCTTGAGATTCTGTAAACATCACTGAAATAAGACAAAACATCACTGAAATAGGACATAAAATCACTGAAATAGGACAAATATCATTGAAATAGGACAAAAAATCACTGAAATAGGCAAAAACAACACTGAAAATCAAAACATTATGACATGCGCCCTGAACAAATTTTTTATTCTATTTAGTCAAGTGACCTAGTTTTTATCCGAAATAACCCAATTTGAACATTACTCTAAGATTATTAAGGCAGATATTCTGAAAATATTATATCATTCTGGAGTCAAAAACTCTGCATTAAGTGTCCACAAGATTTTTGTGACTAAAAACCTATTTAGAAAACCCTGGTTTAGGAGCAATTTTGACCCCTTTGTAAACAATGCAAATTTACCAAGTAAAATGATTTAAGCTTATAAAGACTTTATGGCGAGGTGATTAACCTTGGTAAAAAAAATACCAATTTAAGTTATAACCGTTTCACGCCAAGCCCTTGAAATGGTGTTTGAAACCATTATAGCAAAAGAAAAGAAATTGACAATGAGCAATTCTCAATTTCTCCCCCATCGGTAAATTATGATAGATACTTATATTGGATATTGTACCAAGATCATTTTCAGCAACAGTATAATCCTTCAATAAGCATGTGTAGTACAGTGCTTGCACTTACTTTTTGAAACAGGAAGTCCCGACTTCCTGGGTCTAAATTTGGAAGTCACAGGTACCGCGCTGGATTTTCCACAACTTGCACATTCTATTGTGTATCCCTTTGTTTTATTTTTTAAAAACATTATTGGAAAAGAAGCAAATTGTCACAAAAAGCGGATATTGCTCCTTTGTCAATAATGTTATTGTTTCAGTTTTTATCATAACACTTTTAAACCAGTAGGTTTTTTATGTGATCTATTATGCTATCTTCTAGTCAGGTGTCATAATCTATCCAGCATAAAATTATCAAAAAGATTGGATTGGTCATGATTCATTAGATTCACATATAACATGAATCATGTTCTCAAACCACACTCATTGTGGTAAAAGGAATAATTTTTGATATTGAGACTGTCTGTCAGTGCTTTCATTTTAAACACCAGTAAATAAACTATTCTGCAGTGAGTTTTATTATAAACACACATTTAATGCATAAACTTTCTCAAGGATAGATTTTAAAACAAATAAGAAAGAGTGCGAGTAACTAATACTTTCTTGAATGACATTTCCGATTTTCAGAAAGCAGAAAATGCACGAAAACACATTACAATATGTATTTCCTCCTTCAGTCTGCAATATTGTTCATCTTCTAAAAAAGAAATTAACCGAAATGGACAAAAATGTTATTTAGTTTTATAGGCAAGTCTTTTTTGACAGCTGGCTGTGAATTTGAAAGATCTTTATGGCAAAAAAAAAATTGTGTCAACAAAAACATAATCTTTGAACAGTTAAATTAATATAGGGACATTCTTTAATCATATCCTAGTTTGTTATCAAGTTGTTTATTGAATTTTTTTTCCCCTAAGCTGCTTGAAATGAAAAATAGTTTGAAATTCAAATCTGGGTGTGGTAGGTAGGGGTATGCATTCTCCATAGTGATTTGATGGCTTTAATCTACCCATTGATAACTCCCACTGTCCATAATTGACAGTTAATCAAAAACAATAGAGGTGGATTTAGGTCAGTCACCGAAACAGGGCAGCTTGTACGATTTATATGTCATTCAACATTCATATTAGTTTGTTAATCCTCCCCTCCCCAAAAAAATATTTCTTTCCGACCTACCGACCCACCTCTTAAATCTAGGGTCGGTAAAGGGCAAACAAACAATTTTTTAATGATGGCCCGAATATTGAATTTGATTGCTCAGAATTGAAATAATAAATACGTCATCAATCTATTCTGAAGAGGTACTTTCCGAAATTCCGAAATGGCAAATGTCAATGAATTTATTGCCGATATTTTTTCGAAATTTTGACTCTGAAGCAGAATTTGAGGGCATTATAATGAAAGGGCTGATTTGATAGATATTGATTAAACAACTTTATGCTCCTCTGCAATATCATGGTAATGACATTTCTCGTGATTAACAGCTGAATTGTTCGCGATACATTAGCCAACCACTCGTCCCCCTCTTCGGTCTGGGATTTTTCTTGACATTGACATCTAAGCTTTACCGGTTGTCATCATTATTAAAATCAAAGAAATAAACATTAAATTTTGTTTTAAAAAATCTCAAATGCCCTTTGCTTTGTCATAAATAAAAATTCATTTGTGTTTAAATAGATGTGTATCCCAAACGTCCCATTTATGACACACACCCCTGCAGAGCAGGCCCTGTTATTTGTTTATAGATTGGGAAAAAGACCATCACAAAGTGTAAATTACAGTAAATGTTAAGGGAGACACTATGACCAGAGTGCTCTATATAACTGATTAGGATGTGTATTCAATCAACCCTCACCATACCACAAATTGGCAACAGGTAAATAACTAAGTCGAAAAAGACATGTTTTGACATATATCCAATTCTTGCATAAATATTAATTCTGTAACGTGCAGGGCTTAAAGACGCAGAAGATCCCTTCAGCGAAAAGTATACTCAACCCTGAAGGGGTCCACTTGTCTTATATATCTAACCCTAAACCTCATCACCCGAAACGGTGATGCTAATTTGCATATTCGTTACAACTTCCCACTCCGAGAAGACTCGTCCCGAGACTTGGCCTGGGAAACCCAGGGGTAAGGCAACTCCGGTATGGCAGTTGTCTTCATCCCCCCCACATTGGCCACCAAATGTAACGTGCAGGGCTTAAAGACGCAGAAGATCCCTTCAGCGAAAAGTATACTCAACCCTGAAGGGGTCCACTTGTCTTATATATCTAACCCTAAACCTCATCACCCGAAACGGTGATGCTAATTTGCATATTCGTTACAACTTCCCACTCCGAGAAGACTCGTCCCGAGTCTTGGCCTGGGAAACCCAGGGGTAAGGCAACTCCGGTATGGCAGTTGTCTTCATCCCCCCCACATTGGCCACCAAATGTAACGTGCAGGGCTTAAAGACGCAGAAGATCCCTTCAGCGAAAAGTATACTCAACCCTGAAGGGGTCCACTTGTCTTATATATCTAACCCTAAACCTCATCACCCGAAACGGTGATGCTAATTTGCATATTCGTTACAATTCCAATAATTATGCAGACTCTTTTGCTAGTTTCGAAATATTGATAAACTAATGAAAGCGATTTTAAACTTGATTCAATGAAGCAAATGCTTTTATTCAAGTTTTTTCAGGGTTGATTTCTGATGAATCGTTGTATGCTTAATCATGCGTTCTTTCACTTTCAGTTTCAGTCTGGTGTTCACATCGAGTACCCTTCACATCAAAGTAGATTCAAATGAATAAACTGAGTGTCTCCTGCAACATATGTGGTAGTAGACATTAGCCTTGCTACGACGTATTAAAAAATAAAATAATAGTTATTATCTCACAATTACTGTTGCCATTGCATTAATAAAATACTTATAACAAATTATATTGGAAATAAATCAATATATCCATGTTATACTAACCCAACTTGATATACATTCGAGACATTATATATTCATAAAGTTAAAGTTGTACGGGTAGCATCCAATCTTGAACCAGAGTTAATTCTATTTACGTCTCAGCTTGAACTAACAAAGTAGGCCATTCAGGTCAGTTTCCTTAAGTTTGTCGACATTTTGAGACACGTCGACTTCGTCCCCAAAAATCTACTATCTAAACCATTTTCAGTGAACATGCTGTCCGCAATAACAAGAAGTAAATATTTCTACATCGTGAGAAATGTCTTGATTACCTGTAAGTTCCTTTGTTTACGAGTAGTCATATTTTCAATTACATATTTGCATTTCCAACCATTTCCAGACTGAGTTCAACAGAGTAGCTTACCCTGCCAATCAAGGAAGTTCACTCTGGCTTACTCATTTATTTTTGCGCCTACGCTCGATGTTCGAGTGTTATTCTTCGAATATATTTACCTTTACTACTTGCACAAGTTGTCATTGGTCTTGACTTAGTTTTAACTGAACAATTTTCAACGTGATTGTTTGAAAAGGGTCACTTTTTCGTCGAACCAGAGTTTTCCGTCTCGGCAGGTCCGATATAGAGGGCGCTGCGATATTATAATGTCATTTTGCCAAGGGAAGTAAGCCATTGAAATATACTGTGATTCGACGGTTAGATCTACCTCCCTTTGCCATAAACATAATTTCACAACTTATAAAAACAATATTAGGCCCATAAAAGGAATGCATCTAAATACCAGATCTAATTTGTTGTTTATTACAAATAACAAATCTGCAGACGACTTTGAAAAGATCAAGACTGAAATATGGAAACCATCTAAAATGAAAGAAGGCCCTCTAGTTATTGGATATAGCCAAAACAATTGAGGCAAGAGGAAATTGATCATTGGGAGCGATTACTGTTTTAATCAAAATGTTTTCAAAAGTCTCTGCTTATTTTTAACCCGGTCCTTTTCGGAACAGGCCTTGCATTTTGACCCGTTACCAAGGCATAGACGTATCTATGCCTGCCCATTCCATGTATCGTAGAGCATTCTATATATAAGTAGATTATTTACGTCCCTGTATCAGATCCGGAAGTTAAAGATTCTATATATAAATATATATGTATCTGTCTGTATATATCAAGGGAAAACATGTTAAACTAATCTTCAGCGGTAGATCTAGCTTTTTTATTTTCAGCTGTTATTTTACTTTCCCACCTATAGACGCATGTTGACGCATTAGCAGCAGACGATTTTTGAAAACATTATGACAAAAGAGAAATCGCTCAAATCGAGCATTTCTCCTTTTGCCACAATGTTTTCAACCTTTTTTTTCCCGTATTTATAGCATAATTTCTAGAGATTTTCCTTATTTTGAGTAGATTTTTCAAAGTCGTCTGCTGCAGATTTGTTGTATGTGGGAAATGGTTAATATTAACATTGTGGACACTCGATGTTCAGTGATCTCGACGAGCGCCTGCCAACAGTAAACAATAGAAACAATAGAGACATTATTATATTCTTCTGTTAAAGGTGCTGAACTCCAGATTATAGATAGTATAGGCAAAGTTGTTCAAAAGTTGTCTTGAAATATTAGAATGATAATTCTGAGATAAAATAAGAGTAGTAATTCCCCTTTCCAGTTCAATAAACATCTAAATATTGATCGTTTATGCTTCATTTTTTTTACAGGCTTGACATACCCAGTGAGCCAAATTTTGTACATTTTCATTGACTTTCAATTGACTTTTTTTCAACACTTACTGCCAAAATAGTGCTGAAATATTTATTACTTACTTTGTTGTCGATATTAGCAATATTTAAAAACTTGAATAAAAGCGTTTGCTTCATTGAATCAAGTTTTTTTATCTCCATCTGGAGTTCAGCATCTTTAAGGTCTCCGCCAAAAATAGTATTCCGTCTTCCCAACTGCATCCAAATTTGGTAACTCTAGTTGTGACAGGAGATTTCTCCCGGACAAACTTTTTCGGCGATAGCTGTTACCTCAGTTTTGACCTAGATGTTAAACAAATGATCTAGATTGTAGATTTATTTATTATTTGTTTTTATTTACCCTCGCCGTGCAGAATTAACTATTTGGCGAGCAGACAAAGTTAGATACAAGGGAGTCCGGGTGCGATACCCTAGCTCTTTCCGAAAAGACCCCTTGGTTCTTTTACGTGCCCGGTGTATAGCACCGATACACGCGAGGTTATTTTTCCTGGAAAGGACCAGTACTTAACCTCTAGTTGAGTGGGGGACGCTTAAAAGCATCCCTCAAATTTCCAGAACCTGGACCGGGATTTGAACCCCAGACCTCTGGATTGACAGTCCAGTGTGTTAACCACTGGACTACCCCGCCACTCTAGATTGTAGACCAATCAAATGTTGTATTTAATGAATAATGCCGAAGAAATAAAGGAAATTAAACGTTTTGATTGGTTCATAGTTAAGTTGGCGATCCTACGAGAGGCATTAATAAGATGTTTTAAAATGAAATGTTCTGCATACTAACGTTTAATTGTTTTTCTTAATAATTGATTTATTGATATTGATTGGGGTTTAACGCCGTTTTTAACAATTTCTCAATTATATCACGGCGGCCAGTTCACCTACTCATGCATTTCCTGGTTTTCTCACACACAACAATCTTCCCAAGCAACTGGCTGCTTTTCCACATAGACTGAGCCCATTGGTGGAAGATGAATGACGCATGTCGCATTGACTTTTGTCAATCATCGGAAAGAAAGTTGGCCGAGCCGGGATTCGAACTTACAACCCCTGGATTGACAGCCCGCGTCGCTACCGACTGAGCTACCGGGGCTCGGCTTTTTCCTTAAGAAACAAATTTCAGTGAAGTAAATCTGTGAAAACGTATGAAATATAATATTTAAGAGCAAAATATTAATTATTTTTGAAACATGATAAATTTTCAGTTATTTATCGTCAATTGAAACTTATAAATACCTCTTTGGAGCCTCGCGTAATCTCCAGTCATGTGGCGTATTCTCGGCATTGATAATCTATTTATAGAAACTGAAGCTGGATGGAGATGGCCGATTAGCCTTTGGTAAACACATAGATTATTGCGCAAAATTTTATAATTCATGAAAAATTACTGATTGTTTTGATTATTTTCGCCGTTTATCTTTTTAAAAGATATTTCTTGTTTCTTTTTATCGGATCGCGGTTCAAGGTCAATGAACCCATTTTAGAAACGCGACACAAAGTTTTCCCAAGAAACATGTGAATACATGTATCACATTTGGAGAAATGATATTGTTCAGATGGTGAACGTCTAGAAAGGCCAATTTCTTAAAAGGCCTGCTTCAGAAAGGCTCAGTCCAAAAAGGCCGATTATCCGAAATGACAACTTTTTTTTTACTTAGATAAACAGATGTAAATATTTTCTGTGTTCAAAATTAGTTTGATGTTTGTATGTTTATTTTAAATAATTATTTTATCATTTTATGTAATGTTATTTATCTTTATTATGATAGATAACATTTTTGCTTTGACTGTTCATTTAAACTTCGTTAATTAGATCATTTAACAATAGGTTGACTTCTTTGTATGCCTAAATATGTATAGGATGTGCACTGGAACTGTTTGGTTTGATAATTGTTGGTATTTTCACCTTGTATGACAGTGAAAGTAGGCCTAGAGTATGTAAAAAAATAGTTTTGGCCTAGCCCGATTGTGTTCCAAATGACGGAAACCATCATGACGGGCTGAATGCTTTCTTGCATAATACATGACACCCCATTTCCTTTGGACTTTTCAGTTAAAGCTTAGAGTTAACTTTGTTCAATGATATAGGATGTTATACCTGTAAAATGTTTAGAAAGTGTGACACCTGAGGGGTGAAACTTGTTGATCTACATGGAAACAAAGAAGGAATTCAATTGGTGCAATGTGACGTATAGAAGATATGGCCCGTACCAGGTTAGTGGTATGACGGACAGTCGAGGTAAACGCTTAATCCTTTCCCTCATATAGACGCTTTCTGACGCCTCTGCAGCAGAAGGCTTTTTGAAATCATAGTGACAAAAGAAGAAATTGCTCAAAACGAGCAATTTCTCCTTTTGCTACAATGTTTTCCACTTTTAGTCATAGGTTATCCATTCAATTATAGAGAGTTTCTATTTTTTGACAAGATATGTTCAAAGTCGTCTGCTGCAGAATTGACTTTTATGAGGGGAAGGCTTAAAGCTCAAAAGATAACCCCATTTGTCGCACTTTCTTCAATGTGTACAGGTATAACAACCTATATCATTGAACAGAGGTAACGTCTTCGGGCACAGGTGCCAGTCTCGTTTAGATAATGAGCAATTTCTCCATTTGCCACAATGATTTCAAAGACGATATATATATTTGTCTTGGATGTGGGAACGACCTTCGAAACATTGAGGAAAAAGAGATAAGCAAATCATCATTTTCCCCATAGTGTTTTAAATTTGTCTTCCTATTTTGGAAAATATTTACAACGCCTATATATGTATTTCAATCGTCGGGCACCCAAGATTGTTGACTCCATCACATGGTGTTTGTCACTCTTAGGCTATCTCTATTACATAGGCGCTCTACATTCATGAAGTGAGTGTAACGAACGGCTCTCTGCAAAGGAGATTGGGTGTTTGAAACATAGCGAAGTCAACAACCGTGGGTGTCTGACGATGATGAGCGTCCCACAGGCGCCGAATGTTGTACATCCGGAAGTTGAGACGGGGCGTTCCGGTGTCGATGCCTGCTCACGGCGGCCATGGTAGAATGACCTATGACAAGGATAATTCTTGGAGTCGTTACAAATCGTGTAAAGATGAGTGTACTGTCCTCGCTATATAAATGACCATATTCGGTTTACCCGAGTTGATTCGAGTGACGTTCGTTTAAACAAGAGACTCGGGTTAATTCACTGTCACCATAAGAAAAGGAAAATGCTCATTATGAACAAATATTATCCTTTTGTTTTCGTGAGGTTTCATTTTAAAATTCGTCTGTTGCAGAAGCATTGATGTGTATCAGAGAAATGGTTAACGCTATTACGGAAATGTGGAGTCATTGCTCAATGTCTATAGTGTTCGATCCAAAGTCGCGGCGATCATGGCGGAGTGCCCATGGGCAACGCACATGTCCTAGCCTAGTACTTGTATGTTTACACCGGGATCATGAATAAGTGGACTGTCGCTGTAATATAACTTAAATAATGTTCAAAACATCAGTTAAACTGTAAAACAAACGTCAATAGTGAATGATTTTCTCAAATATAAGAAAACTCCAAAGAAACACACATAATCATTGATTAGCATGATCAATACCAAATACCTTATCATAAAAATAAATGGACAAATGAAATTATTGATTTTGAGACAGAATTGAAACATTTTGAGGAAACGAGAAAAAGGCCCAATTTCACAGAATTCTCTATTTCAAAAGATATCTTCAGCCAAGAAGTTGCGATATAATGTTCGGGCATGACCCACATAGTTTCGGGCAGAATGTTTGTCCAACATCTTGGTCAGCACAAGCCCTTGCAAGACCCAATTCAGAGCATTTAGCGTTGTCCAGGCAATCTGAAATGACATTGAAGCAGCATAAGGGTTTTATTGCATCTCCAGTTTGGCTTCACACGCATGATCCGTGGAGCTACACGTCTAGTTTTCACCAGAAAGTTGAAGTTGAAACTGTAACGTAAACTATATGTGAAACATGTTCAATGGCTACGACTCCCTGAACAGTCAGCCGATTCATTGATTGATTGTTTGGTGTTTTACGTCGTTTTCATAAATGTAGTTATGTCACGGCGTTTCCTGGGTTCATTTATCATGACACCAGCCAGTCGTTCGTAATGCTAACCCCGCAACCCTGAACGCCAAGGAGGGCAGACATTACTAACATTTTTAAAGTCTTTTGAATGACCAGGGCTTTTGAAATTTGGCACCGGCAACATCCGGACAGTTAATTGGGTGACAATGCTAAAACCAGCATGTCTCCAAAAGAAATATGATTACACTTTTATATTGATAGTCATGATAATGGACCAAATCGTAAAAGATTGTTTACCCATAATATATCGTATACTGAATCCAGTATTTCCGCCGTTGATATAATTCGATGCAAAATACACGGTGGCGGCGTTTGCCTTCGTGGTAAACACTGACTTACGACCAGCAAGGTTGCTCATGTCAGAATAACTGGCAATCAGCTTAGAACGGCCTACTCCTGCAATAAATATTATATTATATTATTCAAGAAAATAGGGCAAATACGTCCAACATACCAAATACATATAACACATTGTTTTAACAAAGTAAATAGGAAACTAATAGGAAATAGGGATAATTTTACTCTGAAGAATAATCTAGAAAATATATATCAAAAGAAAACCATTTCATTTGATTAAATAATGAATGATACCAGTTTCAGTAATTACCAGTTTAATGAAATTGGTTGATATTTTTGCAACTAATTTAAAATTATATCACCAAGCGGGAAAGAAATAATGTAAGTAATTTAAGTTCTTCTTATGAGTCCCAGTGTGGCCACAATTCTTACCAACGATTGACAAGAAACCCACTTTACGACCAGCCAGATATAGCTTTCATCAATGAACTGAAACGTCTATGATGAAAAGTATCCAATTAACTTGGAAGAATGTTGTTTGCAGTACTGGTGCGAGCACGCTAAGGACACATGTATTGGTGAACTGGTCGCCGTTGCATGGCTGACATAGGTTCATTCAGACAACAATTTCAATATCGATTTCAGGTAAACTCTTATTTAGGTCAAAGGGAAGCAATTCGGATCGGTTTGCCGGACTGACAATTTTTTCTGATGAATGTATAACACTGAAGTTGGACAATAATGATTTTGTTGAAATTTAAAAGTGTTTTATATAAAGTTGAATAACACCCGATTGAGTTGGAACCAAATTAGTGTTTGCTTTTTAGCTATATTGTCACATTAAGAGCTACTTACAGAACATCCTGTATTTTTCTGAAATTAAAATTAAAATTCAGTGCGGGATAAGGGTGACATTCTATTTGACCTCATAAAACGAAACATGGTCAGTCAACCTGAAAGTTTTCTTTACTATTTTGATAGTTCTAATACTGAACTTTATTTTGATAGAGGTTTCTGTGTCGTTGTACCAATGACAGATGATAAAACGAGAAACCGAAAGTCTAAATTATTTGGACTACTCTGGGGGCTGCATCAACTTACCATCATAAATAGACAAAAAATCGCCACTACCGAGGTCGAAATCTGTTATATTGATGGTAACATGGCTGCCATATTCTACTTGAACTGTCCACTCACAGTTGGCATATGTCGAATAACTATACGGAAATCCCGGAGAGGAAAGGGTCTGCGCTCGGTCGATGGCCTTGACCCTATAGCCACACCCACTTGCTGAAACATAAACAGGATTATCACCAGACACAGAGAAAAATGGTTTCATTGGACTTGAAATAGAATATCTATCGAGCCCAAACAGCAATTGCAACATACAGTATAAACATACCTTCTTCTTTTGATACAGTTGCTGTTCAGAAGTTTGTTTAACCCTTTCCCTCATATAGACGTTTTCTAACGCCTCTGCAGCAGACGGCTTTTTGAAAATATAGTGACAAAAGAAGAAATTGCACAAAACGTGCAATTTCTCCTTTTGCCACAATATTTTCCACTTTAAGTCATAGGTTATCCATTCAATTTTAGAGATTTTCTAATTTTTGACAAAATATGTTCAAAGTCGTCTGCTGCAGAATTGTCGTATGAGGGAAAGGGTTAAAAAGGCACTTTTAGGGAATCAGACAAGTCTATAGTCCCTGCAAAATATTTGTTTGCGTAGAAAAGAGTGTATACCTTCACCAGAATGCATTGGATATATGACATTGAGTTTAAATTCATTGTAAATATGTACAGGATGCGTGTTTGATTTTATAATTTTGTGTGTTTTGACCTTGTGTGAAAGGGAAAGTAGAGCATGTGAAACACCAGTTTTCTTGTATAATACATGACCCCCCTATTTTATATGGATTAGTTTAAACTTTAAAGGTTAAAGGTAACTATTTTCAATGATTTAGAGTGTTCTACACGTAATTGTGTGACATCGTCTGCTCCCATTACATACAATAAGAAGGGATTTATAGATTGCAGCTGATGTCTTAAAAAACCCCATACTATATCCAGATGTGAGAATGTATTAGATGAACAGGAGGTAGGTGATATTTGATTTAAATTTGATTAACATATTAATCGCTTGTGAAGCAAGTTTTCTTCTTCAAATTAAAGTAATCACTATCGATGTCTGCTCGTTACATACTCCACAAAAACTGGCGTCGAGGGTGTTGATAAGCTCTCAAATGACACCCTCTCGTCGAGTGTGTGGATAGGTCCGCAAATCCTGACCTCCCGCTCGGAGAGAGTGTGGATATGTCCGTAAATCGTGACGTCGAGTGTGTGGATAGGTCCGTAAATCGTGATCCCCGCTCGTCGAGTGTGTGGATAGGTCCGTAAATCGTAATCCCCGCTCGTCGAGTGTGTGGATAGGTCCGTAAATCGTGATCCCCGCTCGTCGATTGTGTGGATAGGTCCGTAAATCGTGATCCCCGCTCGTCGAGTGTGTGACTAGGTCCGTAAATCGTGACTCACTCGCTCGTCGAGTGTGTGAATAGGTCCGTAAATCGTGCTCCCCGCTCGTCGAGTGTGTGAATAGGTCCGTAAATCGTGATCCCCCGCTCGTCGAGTGTGTGACTAGGTCCGTAAATCGTGACTCCCTTGCTCGTCGAGTGTGTGGGTAGGTCCGTAAATCGTGATCCCCGCTCGTCGAGTGTGTGAATAGGTCCGTAAATCGTGATCCCTCGCTCGTCGAGAGTGTGTTGATAAATCATGATCCCCGCTCTCACGGATGTCGAACCTGAGATATTTGTTTCACGATATCGACGTTCTACCTCTGAGTCGTTGTCACTAACAGCATCGATATTTAATATTACTTGTCAACGTTAACTAAAATGTCCTCCATATTCATGGACATGGACACGCCACGTTGAAAACATTCTGAGAAAAGGAGCAAACAGAATACTATGAAAGTAGATATTTTCATTCTCTAGAATAAATATTAAAACAAAAATCATACCTTGGCTAATTGCAAAAATGGCGAAGAAAAACAGACATGTACCAAAGAAACCCATCGTAGAACTATTGATAACGGTACAGAATACACAACTAAGGGGATTTACTCGAGTGCCGGCTTTATAATAATTTTTCTTATCTTTCTGAAACAGGATTTTGATAAAAACAAGATAGTATGGCAGCGAAAAAGTGCCACAACGACTTCGGAAATTGAAATTGTAATGGCAATCTTTAAAACAACGACAACAACAACACCAATAAACCATCTGAAATTATAATAATTATTATAATATATATTGCTTTTTTGAGAAATGTTTCCTCTGTTTCGTCTGCCTTAAAGGCTTCAATTGTCGATTATAATTAAGGAAAGGGTTGTATTTATAATCAGAGACAGTCAAGCCCTGGTCAGAATGAATACATCTTCACAAGATCCTATATATTTGACGTGAACTCCACACGCGCTGAACTCTCTGTTATACTCGCTCAACTACTTCGAGTTACCGCCTTATCCTTTCCGTGCCGGATATGTCGATTTTTATAAAGACGTACTTTCAAGATACATAACTGAACATTATTTACCTATAATGAGAAATATCTCATTTTGCCACACCATTTTTTCAGAAGTCACCTTGTCATAATATAAGCCAGTCAAAGTTAAGTAGTGTTTGTCCAAGCGATGTTGCGTTAACCCTTTCCCACATATAGACGCAGGTCGACGCCTCTGCAACCGACGTCTTTTTGAAAACAATGTGACAAAAGAAATTGCTCAAAACGAGCATTTTGCCACAATGTTTTCCACTTTTAGTCATAGGTTATCCATTCAATTATAGAGATTTTCCATCTGCTGCATAAATGTCGTATGAGGGAAAGGGTTAAATAACTTCCATGAGTTACGAAAGAACCTAGCTAACCGCCTAATCCTTTTCGTGCCGGATATTTCGCTCCTTTTCCAACATTTACTACCAAAATAGTATTGAACTATTAATTACTTACGTTGTTGTCACTATTAGCAATACTTTGCGGAAGTTTAAACAGTCAACATTTTGATCCCATTTTGGAGTTCAGCACTTTTAACCCTTTCCCTCATATAGACGCTTTCTGACGACTCTGCAGCAGACGGCTTTTTGAAAACATAGTGACAAAAGAAGAAATTGCACAAAAAGTGCAATTTCTCCTTTTGCCACAATGTTTTCCACTTTTTGTTATCCATTCAATTATGGAGATTTTCTTTGTTTTGACAAAATACGTTCAAAGTCGTCTGCTGCAGATTTGTCGTATGAGGGAAAGGGTTAAAGACATTGGACGTACACATGCTCAATAATTTGTGAAGAGAAACGATTGTTGAGAGACAGAATGAATCCATTTGAAAATGATGACGAGAATGAACTTTGACAGCGATTCCGATTTTGGAAACACAGTTTTATTGATGTAATATGCATGCTGTGGAACTTAATGTAGTCTGTAGATTTACCTTTGATAATTAACCCTTTCCCTCATACGACAATTCTGCAGCAGACGACTTTGAACATATTTTGTCAAAAATATGGAAAATCTCTACAATTGAATGGATAACCTATGACTGAAAGTGGAAAACATTTTGTCAAAAGAAGAAATTGCTCGTTTTGAGCAATTTCTTCTTTTGTTACTATGTTTTTCAAAAAGCCGTCGTCTTCTGCAGAGGCGTCAAAAAGCGTCTATATGAGGGAAAGGTTTAAAACCCTATTTCTCGAATTTTTAATCCAATTCCCCTTTCAACATATTACAACACATGTGTAGCATGTTTATCTTTCTAGATCAACGTAATGAAATGCAATGACACACATCTGGGATATGACACGATTGGCAAGACACGTGTAGCTGGTCTGGTAATGAGACATGTCAATGTATATGGGTTTCATTGTGTTGTGAGAATGGAAAAGTAGAGATATATATATAGTATGGTGGCATATTACTGCCGTAAGATAACCAGTTAATGTTTTGTACAATATTAACTGGTTATCTAGTTAGGGTTTGCGAATTTCACTTAATAAGTAACATACTAACTGGTTAACTAGATACGATTCGTGTTGCCACTTCTTTGATATTCTCGAAACGTAAGACTAAAAATAGGCATGAAAGTGCCCAGAACTGCCACCAGTTACCTTTTCATGCTGTAAAATAAGACTTATACGACCATTAACGAACTACTTATTATGTCACATACTAACTGGTTTACTAGATAAGATTCATCTTACCAGTTATGAAAAAATAAGACTTATACGACCATTAACGTACAACTGAAATCTGGTTGCAGTTCTGGGCACTTTCAGGCCTGTTTTTAGTCTTACATTGAATAAGTAACAAGAGGTATGTATCTTTACCAACAACACTCAGCCTGCGCAGTTCGCGCATACTGATCTGGGCCGACACATTCCATCCCCGGGGGAAAGAGGTATAGAGTAATGATTCCAAAAACAGAAAATGCACAGGAGGCGAAAAGTGTTTATCCGGGTAAGCCTGCGCGCCATGCTTAGGCTGATCTGGATCGATACATTACGCGGGACGACTCATTTGTAACAATAGGTTAGGGTTAACATGTGCACCACCACCACCATCAACAACAACACAACAATATTGTTGTCGCCACTATCATCGGTGTTATGGTTGAAATCGGTTACTATGTATTATGTGATAGGCCATTGGATAAGTAACAGGAAAATAGACACAGCATCTACAGGAAAATCACCATGAAAACCGGACAAACTTAAAACCAACTTTAAAGCTTCAAGGCCAAATTTGTTTTTACTTACTCATCGGAAAACGTTTTGGTCTGTTTTGGTCTGCGGACAGACAGAAACAATTTCATTGGCTTGCAATGTCAATTCCAGACTATATCTTCTTCTTCGTCTTCTTCTTCTTCTTCTTCTTCTTCTTCTTCTTCTTCTTCTTCTTCTTCTTCTTCTTCTTCTTCTTCTTCTTCTTCCTTTTTTTCTTCTTCTTCTTCTTCTTCTTCTTCTTTTTCTTCTTCTTCTTCTTCTTCTTCTTCTTCTTCTTCTTCTTCTTCTTCTTCTTCTTCTTCTTCTTCTTCTTCTTCTTCTTCTTCTTCTTCTTCTTCTTCTTCTTCTTCTTCTTCTTCTTCTTCTTCTTCT
Organism: Serripes groenlandicus; assembly: GCA_031761405.1. Classification (NCBI taxonomy): domain Eukaryota; kingdom Metazoa; phylum Mollusca; class Bivalvia; order Cardiida; family Cardiidae; genus Serripes; species Serripes groenlandicus. Next base: position 204,476,708 of record JASEVX010000001.1, read on the forward strand.
TCTTCTTCTATCAACATTTTAAATTTATTGATTTATTAAAAACTGATAAAACTGTTGCGTTATTAAACTTGGCCAAATATTTACGTGAAGCTTAGTTAATATCACTTAAAAATCTCGAGCTATCATGCGATATGCCATGAAAATCCAATATGTTTCTTATCATTTATATGTACGTGTAAGTATACGTAAGATATATATATCTTTATAAATATTCACATATATTTATTACATTTCCATATATGTTCAACCTCTTTTATATATTGATAGAATATATTTGTCGAAACATGCACATAGTTGTCTTGACTTGATCTTTGTATTATATATATAGTATATCCTCATATGTATGTAACTAGAAACTTTGTAAAGTTTACGTTACTGAATAAATCAATCTTGAATCTTTAACCCTTTCCCTCATATAGACGCTTCCTGACGCCTCTGCAGCAGACGCCTTTTTGAAAACATAGTGACAAAAGAAGAAATTGCACAAAACGTGCAATTTCTCCTTTTGCCACAATGTTTTCCATTTTTTGTCATAGGTTATCCATTCAATTATGGAGATTTTCTAAGTTTTGACAAAATACGTTCAAAGTCGTCTGCTGCAGAATTGTCCTATGAGGGAAAGGGTTAAAATAAAATATTATTATAAGGTAGTTAAATGCAGAATGATTATTAAGTGTGATGCTGAATGAAGGGTGTTGGTCAGCCTATATAAGTCGGTGCGGGCACGATCCCCGGGCGGGTCGCACGAAAGACTTTTAAAAATGGTAGTAATAGCTTTCCTCCTTGGCGTTCAGGGTTGCGGGGTTAGCAATACGACTAACGTGCTGGTGTCAGAATAAACGGGCCAGTAGCACTGGTAACTTACCAAGGCAACGCCGTGATATAAACTGAAACGTGTAGAAAGCGGCGTAAAACACCAATCAAACAATCAATACATCCACCAACCACTATAAGCTTATGGTACAAGGTCATTCATTTTTATTATTCTGCGTTGCCGTTGTCTCTGTCCTCTCTTGATAACGAAATAGTCACATAGTTCGACGAAAAACCAACAAACACCCCATTGTAATTGAAAAGAAGAAACCAAAATGAAATGATCTTAAAGGCACTTTAATGCAGACTAAAGATCGACAATGATAAAATATGATACAGAAAATAACAATTAGTTGAATGTTTATAACACGCTGTGTCTTAACAGGAAAAGCAAGGCTAAGTACCAGTACATCACTATTTTCCATTTCCCACATTCAACAAAATAGCAGCAGACGATTTTGAAGATGTTTAGTAAAACATATGGAAACGCTCTATAAATGTTAGAACAATTATTGAAAAAAAGAGAAGAAAATATTGTGATAAAGGAGAAATTGCTCATTATGAGCAATTTTTCCCTTTGCCATAATTTTTTATTCAAAAGTAGCCTGCTGCAGAGGCGTCAGAAAGCGTCTATATGTAGGAATTTAAGGGTTTAACAATTTCATTTAGACGGTTGTTGCTTATAAGCGCAACTGCAGCAGAAGAAACTGCATTAATGAGCAATTTCCACCTTTTTCCGAGCAATGTTTTCAGCTCTTTGTTAATACATGAACTGTCATAATATGTGTATTTTTCTGAGTATACCGTAAAGATGCTGAACTCTAGATTATAGATAGTATGGTCAGTTTTAAAACTGTTCAGAAGTTGATAAAATCAGAGTAATCATTTTTCTTTCGAGTAAAATAAACATCTAAATATTGATCGTTTATGCTTCATTTTTACTGGGTAGACATACCCAGTAGTCCAAATTGTGTACATTTTCATGTTTCAACGTTTACTGCCAATATAGTTTTGAACTATTGAATTCAATCGTTTATTTTTTTTTCTAAGTCTATTAGCAATATTTGATGAAGTTTCAACATTTCAAAGGGTTAATCTTTATTTGGAGTTCAGCACCTTTAATGTTTTCAAAGTCGACTGCTGCTGATCGTTGTAAATGTGAAAGGGTTAGATCTAAGCATATCTTGACATAGAAAGAATGCATGTACTTCTATATCAGGGAAGTCTGATAAGTTGTGTTTGTTTTATTGGAGTTCTATTGTGCATGCGATATTGGTAAACATAATTTACTTGGCACTCATTAATATTCGTAGCGTATTGTTCTAAATTTATATTTTCTACTTCTGCAAAAAGGTAAAATATGGACAGTATGTCGAGGGCTTGGCGTGAATTGATTGATTGATTGATTGGAGTTTAACGCCGTTTTCAACTATTTCTCAGTTATATCACGGCGGCCAGTTCACCTACTCATGTATTTCCTGGTTTTCTCACACCAGTACTCCACACAACAATCTTCCCAAGCAACTGGCTGCTTTTCCACATAGACTTAGCCCATTGGTGGAAGACGAATGACGCATGTCGCATTGACTTTTGTCAATCGTCGGAAAGAAAATTGGCCGAGCCGGGATTCGAACTCACAACCCCTGGATTGACAGCCCGCGTCGCTACCGACTGAGCTACCGAGGCTCGGCCGGGCTTGGCGTGAAACGGTTGTAACTAAAATTGGTATTTTTTTACCAAGGTGAATTACCTCGCCATAAAGTCTTTATAAGCGTTAAATCATTTTTCTTGGTAAACAATGGAAATTTAGGTGCCATTGCTCGTTTTGAGCAATGTCACCTAAATTTGCATTGTTTACAAAAGGGTCAAAATTGCCCCTTAACCAAGGTTTTCAAAATATGTTTTTAGTTACAACCGTTTCACGCCAAGCCCTCGATGTAATACAATGTCAAATTTAAAAAAGTTGCACACATGAAGCGTGATTAACTTTGTTAATACAGTGATAACGGGTTAGAAAAGTGGAAAACATTGTGGCAAAAGGAGAAATTGCTCGTTTTGAGCAATTTCTTCTTTTGTCACTTTGTTTTCAAAAAGCCGTCTGCTGCTATTGCGTCAACATGCGTCTGCAGGTGGGAAAGGGTTAAACGGAATGTCTTGTTCTGCAGTGGCCTTTTATATAATGCTAGTCTTTTAGCGTTAGGTTAGAATATTATTATTTTTCTATTTAAGTACAGATATGCCAATTCATTATGCGTATTCTATATTTCAGAATTTAATAATTTTCAGAGACTATTACAAATAGTAGAACTGGAAGATTTGAAGGAGAAATAAAAAGAATATATCTGAAAAGAGAATGAATTGTCGAATGTAAATAACGTAGTATAAGCAAGATAACTAGTGTAAGAAAAATAATAATAAAAAGTTAACTTCGAATTCTAAACTTGTTCTTGTCAACTACGCTATCATTACTGTGATGTTTTAACAACCTGCGTTAATGTTGAATAACCAAATAACTTATTAACCTAATGTTAGCGAAGACAATGCGAAGATTAAAGAGTGCCATAAAACCTGTTTTCATACAGTTCATATTAAAATTAAAGATAATCTGTTTACAATGATGATAATACATGTAATCATAACAACAATAACAGACATTTAACACTATTTTCGGACACCAACAATTACTTGTATTAGCTTCCTGCTTGTTCATGAAATACGTATACAATATAACTATGAGCAAACCAGTCTAATTAAAAACAACAGACATAAACTTCGCTCGCTCGTATATAGATCTGATGACTGCTTCATACAGGTCGTCTCAGATTGACCTTTGCGTAAGCCAATCAAATTGTCGTTTACCAAATCCTTCGGTATGAAAATTGTTAAATAACTAATATGAATAAACGATTTAGCGAAGCGGTGATTGTCGAGTGCTACGATTGTATAGTACGGACGTTCGTCATGCCATTCCATTGAACATTAAAACCGAGCACGTGCTCACGAGTGGTTAAGTTTATACGGTCAAATCGAGACGGCCATGCACTGCAGTGTAGTCCGATCCAATATACATACAGCGAAGTAGTTTGGTATGATTTAAATGAGATTGACTATAAACAAAAGGCAATACGAACTGTAACTTGACAATATTGACCTCATCCTGACCGAGAATCTGACGTACAATAATGTTCATCATATGAGCCGTCCCTCGAGGAAACCAACATTGTGGACTCTGCGTAAAGTATCGATTCGGATCAGCCTTAGCATGCAGCGTAGGCTAACCCGAACAGACAACTTTCGCCTCCTGTGAATTTTCTGTTTCAGGAATCATTGCTCTATTCCTCTATCCCCCTGAGACGGAATGTGTCGGCCCGGATTAGCCTGCGCGGACTGTGCAGGCTGATCTGGGTCGATACATTACGCGAAGGCCATTATGTTGGTTTTTATCACGGATCGGCTCATATTATGGGAATGATTTAATATAACGTTTGAGATGAGAACACGTGTACTTCTTCATAATATATATCAGTAGATTTGCACATAGCTCAGCGTTATGTACATCTGTTCACATCGAAAGCATAGGCTCTCGATGATATGTATGTACGACTACCCGCCGTGATCTCCGACTTTCCGTCTTTATAAAACTTTCAAACAAAATGCTCTTATAATATAAATAAAAAATTAAGTATTAGATCTTAAAAAACTAAAAAAAAAGTATTCTTAGTATTTATAATGAAAAGGTCAGTAACTCGGCATGTTTTAAACGACCGAAAGTGATAACACTGTTTTTTCTCTCTCAAAATAACTGTAATGCAAACCAAAAATGATCCGTTCAACAAGAAAACCAACGTTGTGGATTGTGCGTAAAGTATCGATCCGGATCAGCCTTACCATGTCACGCAGGCTATAATCTGGAGATACACTTTTTGCTTCCTGTTGATTTTTTGTTTCAGGAATCATTACTCTATACATTTATCCCCTGAGACGGAAAGTGTCGGCTCAGATTAGCCTTCGCGGATTGTACAGGCTGATCCGGGTCGATACATTACACGGATTCTAAAGTGTTGGTTTTTCTCGTGGAACGGCTCATATGTAATGTAGAAAATATACTTTACTAAGTGATTACCTACCGGTGAATAAAGCCAAATGTTTTTAGAGTTCTTATGAGAAAGACATGTGATAACGAAGTATGAATGTCTAATTAAGTAGTTAATTAAACGTATAAGTTCGCCCGTAGATTATCACATTTAGTAAAATATATTTCCATTCTAACTTGTAAACTGAAATGCAATTTCAAATTTTGTTACAGTTTACCCTTTTCCCAAGTAGATTTCAAACAAAGATGATTTTTGTATTTTTGTTGCCGCGATTTCCTGGAAAAGAATGTTTTTACCTGATTTTTCGGTGCTCCAATTCGGATCCCAAATAACGTTATCGTATCATGCAAAGCAAAATGCTTAAATTGTCTGTCTACCGGTAATTCAAATCTTCATTGTGGACATCTACATAATTTTGTTATACTAAAGTACTTTACAATTGCAATGGATGTATTATGTTCCATATTTTTCGGATATAACTTTGGGGACCAAAGTTAAAATAGTTGCAGTATAGATATTTTATGGTCCATACTTCTGAGTTACATATTGATGTATACTAATTTAAAACAATAGTATTTTATTTAATAATCTTAAGAAATATTTAAAACGTTATGTTAGTTTTTATCAAACACAGTCGCAGTCATGTTTAGGCCATGTTAATCCCAATGCATTGTAATATACATAGACCAGTTCAAAGTTGGCTGTATCCTGATTAGAAAAAATGTTCAGTGGCATGGCACTTTCGCGTTTATTTCACTCCATAAGTTAGAATGTTAAATTATTTCCAGTATTAATCATGTGAACACTGTTGAATTAGGTCAAGTTGCATATTAAATATAACAGAGAATAGAAACGGGCATTAGTTTCTGTAAAAACACAATATGTGTGCATACAAACAAGCCCTTATATTTTTGAAGTAACCCTACCGGTAAAAAGAGTTATGACATCATCCAACCGATAGGTATTTCAAAGTGAAGAAAGCTAAATTATCTCGCGTGATTTATTATCTTTTTACGATTCATATTTTCAATTGGAAAACCTCCAGATCTTGTTAGAATATTGAATATACAAAGTTTGTCTGATATGTCTTCCTATACACAAAAACTTGAAACGCACTTTAATTCGAACCACAATAAACTCCCGTAAACTCATGGATGTGATTACTCGAATATATGTAACCATTGCCTAGAAGAGGTCTGTCTTTGGTTAACAATGTAGCGGCTGTTCTATCAGAACTGCGGTTCCCTTGTTTTCTAGATAGTATTTTGTTACTGGTCTGTTTTTCATACAATCACTTAGTACAGATTAATTATGTCACAATACTTAAATAAAGCAGCAGGTTTCGATGGTCGCACACAACCTGCTGCTAATGAATAAAGTGTATATCTAGTATCACTAGAACACGTCCACAAGTAATTCCTTTGTCCCTTTCGACTTCGAGTTAACCGATGTATTTCACATGTCCTTGTTACCATAGTTTACATGTTAATTGTTTCGTTTTCTTAGAAGTTGTTTGCTTATGTACTCACCGTGCAGCCTGATGTTAATTTTAGGTTTCAAAGACATATTCTATTATAATTCTGCTGTTTGTCTACAAGAGTTACTTCTCGCATACAGTCTAAATTTAAACCTGTTAATTCACAACAAAATGTATAAATGTGTCCCTGCATAACGATGATTAAAGGCCGTCAGATTCCTGAGGTATTTCTTCTTTCTTGTTAATTGATTGATCTGTTTCATTATCAAGACCCTCAGTTTTGACTTGTTTCCCTAAATCTTGTATATTAGCAAATTTCTTCATTGACAAGTCCTCGGGCTCATTTTGTGTATTTTTATAAGGACTTGCTGATCTTGCCTGATTCGGTCGCTTTGGAAACGGCGGAATGTGTAATGTTGAAAAGTCATAAGAATGTGCCCGTTTGAGGTTATCACGAACACCTTGAGCTATTACATTGTTACTATGGGCGGGAGGCACTACGTGTACACTAAAACAACCGTTTTTGGCGATATCATGTGGAAAATTCGGTAGATTATTTCCATCTGCGATTGGATAAGTTGGACTCGGTCTATACACAGGAGGTAGTCCATCGTGTTCCATTCCGTGATAGTGTAAGTTATACTTAGCCTCAGAGGGCGCATAAAGCGATGACGTCAGATGAAACGGATTCACGGAAGGCATCTTATCTACTCGTAATCGAGTAATGTCTGCCTGATATGCATTCGAATTCAACCGTAAGGCCTCGCTGTGAGTTCTTTTAAGAGGCACATTGTCCTCTATAGAATGACTACTCGGTGATCCAGATTTGTTCATGGTTGACCAAATAGTTTTGTCTCTATTACCGCCACATTGACCTCTAGACCTAAGGTCTACCTCGATCTCTTTGTGATTATCTTCACAATCGTCCAGTGATTGGTCGGTCAGGCTGTTTGCATCACTGTCGTAGTCTGGGCACCTGGCATCCGACAAGGACGGATCGTTATGGGATGGCGACAACTCCCCGTAAGTCATTTGTAATCTACCATGAGGTTTGGCACCTCGTTGCCCTTTCTGAATACAAGATGGTGGTTGGAGAAACCTGTATCAAACGAAATAGAAAAAACGTTTTATTACCCGATAGTATCGACCTGTTATTGCATACATTAATACCTTCATACTGTTATGTTCACTCTGCAGCTGAAAGGTCATGACCACTTGTGTAAGTAAAGTGAACTAGAAAGTGTGAAAATATACTTTTCGATCATGCGGAGTCAACGAGTTCTTCCCTAAGAATATCCTCAGAATATTTTGACTTGTTTAACAATTATTTTGTAGAATTGTTCCTTTGGTGTCTCTCTACTTAATTTATTCCAGTCATGTTGTTTGTTTGAAAAAATATATGCATGGCTTCCAGGCTGCTTAAGCCTATATTCTTGAAAGTTCAAAAAAAATCTTCTCGGCACATATTGGACCAATTTTCAAATTATTGAATGGAAATTTTCCCAGGACGATCCTCTACCTTTCACCTTTCCGCCAAGGTAGCAGAACTGATTTACCCTTTATGTTTAAAACAGATATGAGCCATCTCGCGAGAAAACCAACTGATACATTCCGTCTCAGGGGGATAGAGGTATAGAGTAATGATTCCTGAAACAGAAAATCCACAGGAGTCAAAAAGTGTCTATCCTGGTAAGCCAGTAGTAACTTACCCAAGAAACGTATGATATAACTGAAACATTGTCGAAACCGGCATAACACACCAAACAATCATTAACAATCAACCAATTATGCACTGAAAGGTACATGTGTGTACTGTATTTAACCATTGATCTGACCTGTAAGTTAATCGTTTTCCCTGTACTTTCTTTATAATGTTCATCCTGTAGTAATAGCGAAGAGCCCTTGACAGTTTCTCATACGTCATGTTTGTTCTGTTTTTCTGTTGACCCCACAACTCTGCTAAACCTGAAAACATTATATCAAATTGCTTTATGGCTTCTGAAAGTTTTGTTTTATTTCCGGTCATTTTTATTCATTCATATTTTCGCAAAAAACAATCATTTATACCTTTCGTAAATTAGTGTGACAGACGATTGTTTTGCACACCTTGATCGGTAAAGGAGGTTGTTTGTGTGAAATATTTCGCCCTCTACAGCAGATGTACTCTTTAGATGCCCTTCAAAACGCAATACCAGCGGTTTAAAGATGTTTCACTTAACCATTGCAATACTAGGTCATGTGCAACACGAAAAGCGAAAAGCCAAGATACATGTATCAATCATGTTTCACCGTTGCATGATACTATGCTCCAGTGCACATCACTAGTATAGTAACAACGTATTTGAAGGCGGAGAAAGCTTGATCCGTAGAAATAACTTATACATGTCTAACATTGGAGTACCTTGGTGGTATGCCCTGAAACACTACCCGCTTCGTTTCGCATACATCCCTCGTAAAGCGTAGTAAAAGTGCTTTAATGACATTAAGTAGTTAAATGTTATAAATGATAATAAACATTAAACAGTATTTCCTAGTATCTTCAATTGAAATGAGGTGGTATGAACAACTTCTATTCAATATTTATTAAAAGCAATACCTGTGGGATTGACGATTCTGAACACATATTCCTCTTTATTTTCCCAACATACAAAACTGCTAAAATTTGCATTCATCAATAACTGGTATACAAACTCCCACAGAAGTCGACAATCTGGAAATAAAACGTGGTAATAGTTAATGAACTAGGAAAGCTATATGAGTGAATTGTATTTATTCTTCTTACACAAATATTTATATAACGAGATAATCAGTTGGAAATAAATACCTTTAACCCTTGTCCAGCTTAATTATTGCGATGAAGGAATCATGTGTACCAAGACAGTATGAATATGCAGGCTAAAATTGTCCACGCTGTTCGCAATGTAGGTAAAGGTCTCTAGCATTGCGTATGTTTTGCGAATATGTTGTTGTTTAACCATTTCTCACTTGTTGACGAATTCTGACTCATTTGCAGCAGACGACATTTAAAAACATTGTGACTAGAGGAGAAATTGCTCAAAACGAGCAATTTCACATTTTGCATCTACATGTATGTTTTCAATTTTTTTCAGTAAATATACGTTCATTTATAGAGATATTCCAATACTTTATATTCATTTAGCGTATTTACTATTATTATATTCCGTTTGTTATGTTTGTAGATGTTGTTAAAGTCTCGTATAGCAGGACATGGGTTACTATATACTATTATTATACCTGATGACCTCTGGTATTGAGGATTGTCTACCTTGTGATCCGGGAAGGATGGCGACGAAGGCTGCGGTACGGACTGGTACGGGTATCGCAAACAGTCTGCAATCATGAAAATAGGATACATGTAACGGGGTCTTCCGTGTTTTTTATTCTAAATCTTCTCAAATGAAAACTCGGACGTCTGTGGATTGTTGTGTCGATACACATGTTTAAGTGAAGGGCATTGGTGCAGTGGTAGAGCGTCGACCTCGTGCCCAAAGGTCAAGCGTTCACATTGAATTACAAGAGAAAGTTGATGCAAGGCATCAATGTCGCCGGAAAAGACTGCATTGATTTATTTATGTATTCTTGACTTTCCTTAGTCTATTCAAACATTAGGAAAGTTGAAATGAAAACATTTGCTTATAAAGTTTATATTCATATCTATACATTAGGGTATCTATAACAAATTAACGAAATGTGTACACATTTATCTGGCTTTAATTTAATTTTGCTGTTGTTACTTATTTAAATAATAGTATTCATTCATATAATTTCAATGTTTGTCAATCTTATTCGAATCACAAGGTAAATATCCTGGTATTGCTTTAAAGGGAGGTAATTTGAAGAAAACAAAAGTCTTCAAAAGGAGAAATATATCAGCAATACCGTCTACAGTTTAAATTGTTCTATTGTTTGTGGATTTAAAAATGTTCTTTTTTTCTTATTTCTACATGTACAACGAAATATTGCGGCTTCTCTTTGACGCTTTGCGTCAAACATTCGTCGTGTACTTGTCTAAAATAAAATAATATCACTCGCTTTTTCATATCGAAATGCGCATGCGCGAAAATCGATGTTAAAGGTCACGAAACTACACAACAGAATAGGGTCTATATTTAGCTTAGAAACAGTTCCTACTTTAGATATTCATGGATTAACATTATTAAATGAATTCTACACAAATCAAGACATCTCTTTGAACATGAAAACAACATTTAGTAAGTTAAAATTGCTATTAAAAGGAGAATCCGAAATTGACCTCAATGATGACACATAAGAGTCTGCATTAGGGGGTGTTGGTTCACGTCTTGAAGGGACCACTTTTGTCTTCGTAAATAAGACAAAAAACTTAAATGCGAGAGAAATAAAAAAAACTGCAAACATTAAAAAATCGGAATATTTATTTCATTTTAGATGTGTCATTTATTAGTGTTCGTAAACAACCACAATTGTAATATGTTCAAATCATCTAGATTTGTTTCTTTCTAATAATAAGCCGCCCTCCCATGTGATTTCCGAAAAGCTATTAAAAATAGAAGTCGCGGGCTTCTGCCCGGCGACTAATAACCGGATTATCTGATTATTGGTTATGTCGCCAGAAAACAAACGTCGTGCGTGATCAATATATGATGAAAGCTTATCTCGCAATTGATATGAAATAAATAAGTTAAAATATTATACATTATGCCTTAAGGAAGTGTTATCGCCATTAAATGTGTAAAATCTGTTTGAAGGAAAGTGTAAAGCAATACCGAATTAATGAGTAGTTTTCAGAAATTAAATGCTTGACTTCTTATACATTTTGTCACATGATCGGTTTTGAACCAATCAAAAGCAACAATACAAATCTTTTTTCTTCTTATAAACGCGTACCTTTAAATACAGCTGAAGTACCGTTTTCTTCTAAACCTTTATCTTGTTCTCGCACCAATAAATTTTGTTCGCTTTCAGAGGCAACTGAAATAAAAATAAAACCTATGTCAAAACATAACTAATAATTTCATTTCGCATGCGTGACCAATTTCTCCTTTTGCCGTACTGTTTTCAAAACTGATATCCAAATAATCGAATACATTTAACTGCACACGTACAGAATACCCGCATATATTGATCAGAATTAACGCCTGAAGCAATGTCGTTCTCAAGACGGGTCAATTAACCCTTTCCCACATACAGACGCTTTCTGACGCCTTTGCAGCAGACGACTTTAGAAAACTTAATGGGGAAATAAAATGCTCATAATTTGTCTCCCTTTGCCTCACTGTTTTAACTTCGTTAAATAATTTAACTCTCATTTATGCAGATTTTTCACTCTTTTGACAATCTGTGTTTAAAGTCGTCTGTTGCAGATGTGTTTATATGTGCGAAAGGTTTGTTAAAATCCACATATTGACAACATAGGAATCGGCTGTATGACTTCAGGGCCAAATTACCTGGTTTGTTTAACACTGGTACCGTCGTGATATGTGTTGGTACCCGGTTCACCGTGTCCTGGCTGGTGGGATAAGGCTTTATTGGAACATAACTTCGAGTAGGAATTCCCGCGTGGGAGTGGGGTAAAGTCCTGTGACAGGAAGACGCCGATGGAACGAATATCACACCTGGTGAAGAAATGGAGGTTTATATATATGAGCCGTTCTGCAAGAAAAACCAACATTGTGGACTCTGCGATAGGTATCGACCTGGGTCAGCCTAAGCATGCTCCGCAGGCTAACCCGGACAGACACTTTTCGCCTCCTGCGGATTTTCTGTTTCAGGAATCATAACTTTATACCTCTATCCCCAAAAGACTGAATGTGTCGGCCCGGATAAACCTGCGCGGATTGTGCAGGCTGATCTGGATCCATACATTACGCAGAGTCCATAATGTTGGTTTTCTCTAGGAGCGGCTCATCTATATATATGGTCTCGGGATAACTCGTAGTCGAAAAGGGATACAGAAGATCCCTCGAGTTATCAATATGTTCGAGTTATCGACGTGCTCGAGTTATCGACGTGTTTGAGTTATCGATGTGTTCAAGTTATCTATATGTTCGAGTTATCGATGTGTTCGAGTTATCGACGTGCTCGAGTTATCGACGTATTCGAGTTATCGACGTGCTCGAGTTATCGATGTGTTCGAGTTATCTATATGTTCGAGTTATCGACGTGTTCAAGTTATCGATGTGTTCGAGGTATCGATGTATGCGAGGTATCGACGTGTTCGAGTTATCGACGTGTTCGCGTTATCGACGTGTTCGAGTTATCGACGTGCTCGAGTTATCGACGTTTTATTCATTGTCAACTTAACTATAACGTCCCAGTGTCAAACATTTACGTCGGTTTTATATTGCTTGGAAAGTATGTTGTGTGGTGTATTGGTGTGGGAAAACCAGGAAACCGGCATGAGTAGGTGAACTGGTCGCCGTGATATGACTGAAAAATTGTTGAAAACGGCGTTAATTAAACCCCAATCAATCAGTCGGTTTTATGAATAGTGAACTGTTCAAAGTACTCAACAGCAAGCTACATATGTAAACGTGTATACGTTGAATGATGCAGAGAGATAAACAACCAATACGAAAATTGCTTCGACATACATCGAAAGGTACATGTTTATACCAGGTCGAAGCATTCATCCTCTTGGCGCGAAAAACGGTCACTTAGCAAGAACTAACTCGTTGTGTATCAGTGGGTCTTCTATTTCAGGAAATTAATATTATATAAATAACACATTGCTTTGAATTGGACAGTAATATTATCAGCCTGAGGAGAATACTGTCACCCGAGCCGCAATTTGTTATTTATTTTATTATACCAAACAATAATAAAATAGTAAATAATAAAATATAAATAATAAAATTATAATTATTTTATGATCTGTAAAATGTTTCATAGCACAAAAGTACAACATAGAGCGCTCAACATTTCTAGTTTTAATGAGTTTCATTAACATCCTACCTGCCAGTAAACACATTTGCATACGGCCGTGAGACAGTAAAAGATGTGCATACCGCCGTGTAGCCTGGCACAAGGCTCTATGTTTATTATTATATGCTGCATTTCAACTGGTGTCCGAAACATAGACAATATGGTCAAGTCCTAAGGACGATAATCAGAGTAATGCATATTTTGTCTATTAGAGTTCTCCCCAATTGTAACATTGAAAAATAACCATAAGGACTGATGCCAATCTAACCGCCGTGAGACAGTACACAAACTGTCTCATGGTTACGTGGTACATTTGTCTTCACTGTAAAAATAGCAACTTTTTGTTAATGGGAGTTTTATATGGACAATGAAATTGAGGTATAATAAATACCTCTATCGCCCCGAGAAGGAATGTATCGGTCCGGATCTGATCTGGGTCGATACATTACGCAGAGTCCATAATGTTGGTTTTCTCGTAGAACGGCTCAATTATTTAAATGCATTGAACTCGTAACTCTTTTCCGCATGCAGGAGCATTTGAACGATTCTGCAGCAGATGACTTTTGGAAACATTGTTGCAAAAAATAAATTGCCCATATGATGAGCAATTTCTCATTTTGCTTCATTATTATGACAGACATATTGAATAATTATAATTTCTTTTATTGAAATGCTCCTTATTTTGCGTAGCAAAATGAGAAATTGCTCATCATATGGGCAATTTCTCATTTTGCTTCATTATTATAACAGACATATTGAATAACTATATGCTATAGATTTGTCATGTATGAGAAAGTGTTAATTTCGGCAAACATGCTTCATTATAGATCAAATGTTTGATCAATTTATAAATGAAAACAACTCAGTGACAACATTTAACAACACTATACAGGGGCGTTGCTTGGCAACAATCAATGTGTAGGCCGTCTCGTGAGAAAATCAACATTGTGGACCCTAAGCATGCCACACAGGCGTACACGGATATACACTATTCGCTTCCTGTGGATTTTCTGTTTCAGGAATCACTACTCTATCTATCCCCTCCTTAGACGGAATGTGTCGGCCGGATCAGTCTGCGCGGACAGCGCAGGCTGGTCTGGTAGATACATTACGCAGATGTGTATCGCCGCAGCTGCTTTTTGGGGCATTTTTAGAAAATAGAAAAAATGTGTAGGCACGTGCCTACAGTGCCTAAAGGAGCTACGCCCCTGCTATACAAACAACTGTTGTTCTTTGATTTTCTATTGCACGTTTTTGAATATATTTTAGTTCATTTGATTTGTTTAACTCCGCTTTTAACATTTTATCAGTTCCTAGGTAATTTACCATTGTTACTGGTCCATTCATCCTGACACCAGCGATTCCGTCGTAATGCTAACCCACTGTCATGAACGCCAAGGAGGGAGAGCTATAACTACCATTTTTAAAGTATTTGGTTTGACCCGGCCAGGGATCCAATTGGCGACCCCATGTACCCGAGGATGACGCTCTACCAGTACAACATCGAGGCGATGAACACATGTTTATATAATGCAAGAGATCATAGAAAGGGTTGTAACTGACCTCTTGCCACGGACTGGAATGACGTCACTGGTTCTTGGTGGAGTTGTGTGGTTTCCACCACGGAAGTGGTTGCCAATGGAACACTGCTGGACTGGTACAGTAATCCACCACCTACACAAAAGTGAGGGGCGACGTTAAATTCAAATATGGTCATAAACAACTCGAAAACAAGGTATTGTCAATTGATTGACAGAAGTAATCTTAGCAAGAACAATGGCGCGTTATAGCGAACTGTATCTGGATATACGAGATCAACAAATTAAAGACATAGTAGTTTCATAGAGCTGGTAAGCGAGCTATTAATTACCGCTCTATATAAGTTTGTAGACAGTGGAAGACAATGATGCAGTGGTACAGCGACATCCTCTCGTACTAATGGTCCCGGGTTTGAATCCCGTAATGAGCGGATTCTGCCTTTGGGATATTTTGTTCCACACAACCGGCGCGAGTACTCGATAAGTCTCCAGAAAGCAGACATCGAGCGTGATTATTGTTATTTGAAAGCTTGTTTCGCAATCGATGTATATAAATAAGTTAAAATTAAACTAATTGTTTGCAGAGTGTGTATCAAATCGTTTTAATCGACTTTAACTGGCTAGTCAGTTGTTACCTCCCTTGATTAAACGTGTCGCATTATGTCACACTTCCTCTAAACCAGACCATTACTAATAGCTGTATTGTCACTGAGTAACGCAGCTAATACAGCTTAATGTAAATCATAGCATATATGCATTCAATTATGATTACACAACAAAATATGTGTATATGGAAACAAATAGTAAACTGACATTGTTGAGTAGTAGCAATCCTGGGGCAGTTCAATTTACAAGGACAACACTAATGTTGGATATTGTGTTAACCCTTTCCCACATACAACTAATCCGCAGCAGACGACTTTGATAACATTGTGTCAAAAGACTGAAATCTCACCATAAAAGATGTCTTAATTGTTAAATAAAGTTGAAAACATTGTGGCCAAAGGAGAAATTGCTTGCTCAGCATGAGCAATTTCACCTTTGGCCACAATGTTTTCAAAAGTTGCCTGCTGCTATTGCGTCAAAATGCGTCTGCAGGTTGGAAAGTGTTAATGAAACGATACTCTGAATTTTCGGTGATTTCAGAATGCAATGAGTTATTTGCGAAATCTGGTAATACAGATTTCAGCCAATGAAAAAGTACGCATTCACGGGATAGTGTCGCAATTTGCAGGGCATTCTTTTTATGGCTTTTAGTAAATTTCGTTCAACGGATATTTCTCCCTGAAATGAATAAACGTTTCAAATCGGTGGATTCTCGAAACGAACAAAACACGAAATGAAATTGACCACTGATAAGTAAACGAAAATGAACTCTGGAGAAAACCATATCTAGTCGGTCTGCATGTGCAACGAATGAAGGGGGTGAACTCTGAAGAAAACCATATCTAGTCGGTCTGCATGTGCAACGAGTTAAGGGAATGAACTCTGGAGAAAACCATATCTAGCCGGTCTGCATGTGTAACGAATGAAGGGAATGAACTCTGGAGAAAACCATATCTAGTCGGTCTACATGTGTAACGAATGAAGGAAACGAACGCTGGAGAAAACCATATCTAGTCGGTCTGCATATGTAACGAATGAAGGGGGTGAACTCTGGAGAAAACCATATCTAGTCGATTTGCATGTGTAACGAATGAAGGGAATGTATTTGGAAAAGGAATGTACAAAGGAAACACCGACTTACCACAACTTTTGACCGTCAGTGACTGTAAACAGTTGTATAAGACATCTCCATTCTTTGGTAGTCGCTCAAGGAAATCACTTCTTGACAATAGACACAGTGCTTTACCTGGAAAATGAAATCATAGTTGTTAGTTGATTTAAATTGTTTTAGCAAAAACATTACTTTTACGTAGTCGGTGACGATTTGCCAGAAATAAGATTGTTCTCCAGTAAAACCGCCTCGGTGGTATAGTGGTAAAACGACCGCCTCGGGTGCAGGAGGTCGCAGGTTCGAGGGCATACCTTTAATGAAAGTACTGAAAGTACTAAAGGTAGAATTGGGGAAGCAGAAGAGCATATAGAAATATTAATCTAAAACAATCCCCACCATGACAGACAAGTAATGATGCATCTGGGAAGAATGAAATATTTCCGAAATAATACATTCTTGTTGGTCTTGTGAAAATAAATAAACTCCAATTTCGAATATGTCATTCGGTCCACATGATACTTTTTTTAATGATTATATTACCCAATAGCTCTATGGAAATCCCACCATGGACATGCATGACAGTACAGTGTCTTCCTATTAATGGAATGTACTGGACCAACAGATGCATTCAGAGTATGCAATTTATTAATGTTTTCAATGATCTTAGAAGTGTAATCTACTAGAACAGTTGTGTTTTGAATGATTTTCTGGTTGTTCATCTCCAGCATTATATTTTGCTTTTAGTGTCTATTAAACGAAATTGATTGCAAGCTTCTATGTTGACAGAACATTTGTATAAAAATGAACAGATTAATATAAAGGGCCTTAACCAAAAACAATGTAATAATGTACAAAAGAGTTTTGCATCTCCAAAACAAAGGGTAAGCATGGCCCTGAATCGATCCCCTGGATGATATGTAAATGGCATATGTCTAATCTCGGAGAAAATTTAATCAAGAGCGCGAAGGAAACTGCTATGTTTGAACAGTTTGTAAGAGGACCACCAAAGAAACATTCCTGTGAAGTTTGGATGATACCAGTCTAATGGTTAAGGAGGAGATTTTGTTTAAATTACAAATAAATCCTGAAATCAGACAAAAACCTGAATAGAAATGTTACTATTAAGTTTTGTCATTTTGCCCTTTTTATGATGCCGTCTTACTGTCACTCAAGAAACATTTCTACTAAACTATCTTGGAATCTGACAAGCGGATTCAGAGAAGATGCATTTTACATCCTTCCTGCTGCCGCAGCAACAACATTTGTTTTTAAAATTTATATCTTTGAACAAATTTGAAAGAGGACCAAGATAGGATTATTTCTGTGAAGTTGTGTTGAAATTTGCCCAGTGTATTAGGATGATATGCCATGTGAAGCTTACAGGTCAATTTACCCCTTTTCTGATGCCGCCTGGTAGCTATGCCTTTCAACCAATCAATATGGCTTAAATAATTATAAAGAGTTTAAAACTCTTGTCATTTTGCAATTTTGTGAACTCGCTTCGCTGCTTTTATTTCAACCCATGATTATGGCTTGAGGAAAACCTTGGAATCGGACACGCGGATTCAGAGGAAAAGATTTTAGATATTGGGCATTTTACTCCCTTTCTGATACCGCATACACAACAGTTCTACATATATCTTTGAACATAACTAAGAAAAGGACCGCCAAAAGATGTCACTTGAAGCTTAAAATTAAATTCCCCTTTTCAGATGCCACCTGGGATTTTCAACCAATTGATAAGACAGTTCTGTTAAAATTATCTTGAAATCTGCAGACAAGCACGTTCAACCTTTATGATGCCGCAGCAAGTTCTTCGTAGAAAATAAATATATTGCGTAGATAATAAAAATACCGCGCAATTTCTTCTTTTGCCAAAATATTTCCAAAAGTCGTCTGCTGCAGAGACCTCTGCATGAGGGTAAGGGTTGATATCAGATTTATTTTTCTGAATATTTCAGAATAGCATAGACAACATTGTTGCAAAATGAGATATTTATCTTTATGAGCAATGTCTCCTTTTGTCTCAATGTTTTCACAAGGTGTCTGCTGCAAATGCATCTGCGTTTTGGAAAACAATGCTATTCAAATATCAAACACAAATCTAGTTTGTCAGAAGAAATATTACATTTCTCCACCTTTTCTGTTAATATGGAGAACAAAGGGTTACAATTTACAAAGGGTAATTTGTCTAGGAAGTATTATAAACTTGAGTATATGAGAGGGGGAAGCGTAGTGATATCCTTATCCTTATTACACTTAAATATGATAATTACACACTCAGACACTTGTAATTTTATGCTTATGTTTGAATTCGTCATTCAATCAATACTTTTTTGCACTATATTTTTGGCGTTCGGAATTTGGTTTTCTCAGTCATTTACATCACGTGACTCCAAAACCTCATCTACTAGGAAAGCCGTGTTAACGCAATTCTACCAAACATGGTAGTAATGGCTGCCCTCCTTGGTGCGCAGGGTTGCCGTGTAAGCATAACAACTAACTGGCTGGTGTCAGGAACAACGGACTAGTAGAACTGGTAACTTATATATATCACTGCACGAAAATTGGCATTTAATTAAGAGTAAATTTCCTTAAATTTCCTTAAATTCCGAAATTTACTTGATGTGCAAGTAAATTTCGGAATTTAAGGAAATTTAAGGAAATTTACTTCTAAATTAAATCCCAATTTTCGTGCAATTACCTAGGAAACACCGTGATATAACTGAAAACTTGAAAGCGCCGTCAAACACAGAACAATCAATTTCCAGTAGACCTCAGCTCGGTTATTAGTCAAAACAGATAGGTTTTAACAATTACTTCCGCAACTAAGTGGCAAAATCTTCTCCGAATGAATAGACATAAAATTTATACAAGTTTCTGAGAACGTGAACTTAATTTGACCTTCGAGATATTCGCATTACATCAGCGGAAATCAAATCGCTATCAACAGTTGGTAACTATAAATGGATGTTAAATATTAAAAAAAAACCTTGAAAACATTGTGGCAAAAGGAGAAATTGCTCATATATGAGCACAATTTCCTTACGCCAAAGTAAAAATATAGTCTGCTGCAGAGGCGTCAGAAAGGGTATATATGGGGGAAATGTTTAACTTACCGTTGAGGTCAAATTTGTCCGGGTTAACGGGTTCAATGGAATACTCCTCGGTACACCACATTAACCAAACCCCAACCTCTTCTTTCGTCCATTGGCGGGGGTGTTTGGCTGCAACACAGTGTAAAGTCGTTCAATATTTATTCGATATATGTTTTTAATCACAGGCGTCCGAGTTTTCATTTGAGAAAAATTGGGGGAAACTCGACACAAGACCTCGTTAAGATACTATAAATAGTATCTCTATATATGCAATAATAATAATGACCGTAATATTTTTGTATGTGTAAATTTGGAAAATCTCACACATGACCGTGTTACTATAAATAGCCTCTCTATATGGTATTATATAAAGAAGACTTTACCAAAATGTTCTCAAATGAAAACTAGGACGCCTGTGACCTAACTTAGCGGAAACACTCTAGCTAGAAATATTTCACTTAGAATGATATTTCGTTTAAGATAGATATCACTTTTATTTAGGGAGTTAAATCTCTATAGATATATATTTATAAATACATATTTCTCCAAGTGAAAGAGATATACTAGCACTCTCTTTAGTCCATTGTCTACTGTGCAACATAGTGTAATTCGTTTAACATTTATTCGTTATAAGCAGTCCCGCGAGAAAACCAACATTGTGGTCTCTGCGTAAAGAATCGACCCGAATCGGCCTAAAAATGCCGCGGAGGCGAACCCGGACAGACATTTTTCGCCTCCTGTGGATTTTCTGTTTGAGGAATCATTACTCTATACCTCTATCCACTTGAGACGGAATGTGTCGGTCAGGATTAGCTTGAGCGGACAGCGCAGGCTGATCTTGATCGATACATTACGCATAGTCAATAATGTTGATTTTCTCGCGGGACGGCTCAATATATATTTAACTTAGCGGATATCACTCTTTCACACTAACAATGAATGATATTTCGTTTAAGTTAAATATCACGGTAATTTAGGGAATTTTAAAAATCTCTGTAGATATGTGTTAATAGATATGTTTCTCTCTAAGTTAAAGAGATAAAGAGGATAAATTCATGAGTGTTTATTTCTTATTTCTTATTACTTTAAAGAAAACGAATTCACTAAAATGATATGCCGCGAGCCTTGGCGAGCGTCATATTCAGCTTTGTTAACGAGTTTATTAAGATTGATAATAAATAAACACGAATGAGATATTCAATTAATCATATAGTGATTTATGAGGCGTATTTCGAAAACTTGCACATAAATTATGCCGGTTTTGGCGCCAATGTGACTAACGTTGTATAACATCAGATCGCTGACGTGACGTCATTTTCATAGTTTGATTTCCGAGTTGTAACAAAGATGTGAGCGTAAGACTGGATACCAAACTAGAAGTGTCATATGATATTTTTAAAATGTAATGGGATTTTGACATTCCTTGAGAGGACAGGGCTCATGGGATGAATACTATTATTTTTTTACGAACACATTGTAAATCGGCTAGCCATGGAAACAGAATAATTGTATATATAACAGACGTACTTTAGGAAAAATCAACTCAGGGCAATTCTGATCAGTGTATAAAACATGTAGCAGCAGGCGACATTGAATACACGTAGGCAAAATTTTGAAAAATATATATAGATCTAAATGAAATAAGAATGTCGACATTCGGTTTCCTATTTGCAGTGACGAGCATCTCATCGTGATTATTATTTAAAAACTATGGACAATTTCTAATAATGAAATAGATTATTGCTTTTAGTTGAAAACATTATGGCAGAAGGTGAAATTGCTTCTCCTGATCAAATTTATGTTTTCGAAAGTCGTCTGCAGTATGCATCAGAATGCGTCTAATTATAGGAAGGTCGTTTTGTTAAAACTACTTATCTGTCTTGCTGTCTCCAGGGTAATATACCAGCTTATCCTAGAACTGGCGCAATAGTCGTTATAATATGAGCCGTCCAGCGAGAAAACCAACATTGTGGACTCTGCGTAAAGTATCGACCCAGATCAGCCTAATCATGCCGCGAAGGGTAACCCGGACTGACACTTTTCGCCTCATGTGTATTTTCTGTTTCAGGTATCAATACTCTATACCTCTATCCCCTAGAGACGGAATGTGTCGGCCTGGATTAGCCTGGACGGACTGCGCAGGCTGATCTGGGTCGATATATAACGCAGATATCATAATGTTGGTTTTCTCGTGGAACGGCTCATATCTCCTTTGCATTGGGCGTCAATGATTCTCATTTTAGCCGTGTTTTCGAGAATGCAACATTAGACCGTAACCATGCTCCACATCGCGCAAGAATACGGGAAGGCTGTTATGATTGGCTAAGTTTCATCCGCATTGAACTGTTTCCGATTTGCACAATCATGGTTAAGCTTATAATTTTCCATAACGCTTACTTGTTGTTGCCTATTGTAACAATAATGATTGATTGGTTTGTGTTTTACGCCTCTTTCAACCTATTTCAGTTATATCACGGCATTTCCTGGGTAAGTTACCAGTACTACTGGTCCATTTATCCTGACACAAGCCAGCCAGCCGTTATGCTAAACCCGCAAGCATGAGCGCATACGAGGGCAGCCACTACTACCATTTCTAAAGTCTTGAGTATTACGTGGCCAAGGATCGAACACACGATATCCCGAGGCGGACGCTCTACCACTACACCAATGAGGCGGTGTTACAATAATGAAATCAATGCTCGAAACTGCCATGGTATTTTTACATCAATGTGCCAGATTCCATTTACGAAGCTTTTGTAATTATGAAATAATTACGGTTCATGGTTGTCCCTGTCTTGTTCAGTGAGCTTTATAAGGGACGTCATTTAACACACTTGATGACACTATCGCCGAATATTTTGTACTCACCTAGGCTTGCGGGATGGACACTTATATTAACAGGTACATTTGTAGTTGTCTGATTTGAATATGGTTGCCATGGTAACGGATATGTCATATTTTTCTGAAACTAGAAAAAGAACTAGTAAGGAACCGGTTGTCGCAGGTGAACATTCCACTTTATAATCAAGTCAACACGACGATGTTTTCAAATGATTGAACCAAATAATATGTGTCTACTATTCTCCGGTTTATTTGACAAGGCAGAGCGGGGCTTAATGCGGCACTTGGTGCGGGGTTGAAGCTGGGCTTGGTGTTATTCTCTTCGTGATTGACGATCGTGGCGTGATGCTGTTCTCTTCGTGCTTGACGAGCGTCGATTGATGTTGTTCTCTTTGTGATTGACGAGCGGGGCTTGATAGCGTTCTCTTCGTGATTGACGAGCGCGGATTGGTAATATTCTCTTTGTGATTGACGAGCGTGGCTTGATGCTGTTCTTTCGTGATTGACAAGTTGGACTCTGTTTTCTTAGTGCTTGACGAGCGGGGCGTGATGCTGTTCTTTTCGTGATTGACGAGCGCGGCTTGATACTGTTCTCTTCGTGATTGACGAGCGGGGCGTGATGCTGTTCTTTCCGTGATTGACGAGCGCGGCTTGATACTGTTCTTTCGTGATTGACAAATTGGACTCTGTTTTCTTAGTGCTTGACGAGCGGGGCGTGATGCTGTTCTTTTCGTGATTGACGAGCGCGGCTTGATACTGTTCTCTTCGTGATTGACGAGCGGGGCGTGATGCTGTTCTTTTCGTGATTGACGAGCGCGGCTTGATACTGTTCTTTTTGTGATTGACGAGTGCGGCTTGATACTGTTCTTTTCGTGATTGACGAGCGTGGCTTGATGCTGTTCTTTCGTGATTGACAAGTTGGACTCTGTTTTCTTAGTGCTTGACGAGCGGGGCGTGATGCTGTTCTTTTCGTGATTGACGAGCGCGGCTTGATACTGTTCTTTTCGTGATTGACGAGCGGGGCGTGATGCTGTTCTTTTCGTGATTGACGAGCGCGGCTTGATACTGTTCTTTTCGTGATTGACGAGTGCGGCTTGATACTGTTCTTTTCGTGATTGACGAGCGTGGCTTGATGCTGTTCTTTCGTGATTGACAAGTTGGACTCTGTTTTCTTAGTGATTGACGAGCGGGGCGTGATGCTGTTATTTTCGTGATTGACGAGCGCGGCTTGATACTGTTCTCTTCGTGATTGACGAGCGCGGCTTGATACTGTTCTTTTCGTGATTGACGAGCGGGGCTTGATGCTGTTCTTTTCATGATTGACGAGCGCGGCTTGATACTGTTCTTTTCGTGATTGACGAGCGCGGATTGATGCTGTTCTTTTTGTGATTGACGAGTGCAGCTTGGTGATATTCTCTTTGTGATTGAAGAACGGGGCGTGATGCTGTTCTTTTCGTGATTGACGAGCGGGGCTTGATACTGTTCTCTTCGTGCTTGACGAGCGGGGCGTGATGCTATTCTCTTAGTGCTTGGCGAGCAGGGTTTGATGGTGTTCTCTTCGTGTGACAAGTGGGACTCTGTTTTCTTCGTGCTTGGCGAGCATGACTTGATGGTGTTATCTTCGTGCTTGACGAGCAGGGTATGATGGTGTTCTCTTCGTGCTTGTCGATCGGGACTTGATTCTGTTTTCTTCGTGCTTGACGATCGCGGCTTGATGGTGTTATCTTCGTGCTTGACGAACGAGGCTTGATGGTGGTCTCTTCGTGTTTGACGAGCGGTACTTGATGGTGTTTTCTTTGTGCTTGACGATCGCGGCTTGATGGTATTATCTTCGTGCTTGACGAACGAGGCTTGATGGTGGTCTCTTCGTGCTTGAAGAGCGGTACTTTATGGTGTTTTCTCTGTGCTTGACGATCGCGGCTTGATGGTATTATCTTCGTGCTTGACGAACGAGGCTTGATGGTGGTCTCTTCGTGCTTGACGAGTGAATATGAGGACAGAGCGGGATTTAATGCTGTCCCCTTCGTGCTTGACGAGTGAGTACTAAAAACGCATGAATATTTTCGAGCGGTTATCAGTATTGCCACCGCACAAACCTATCCTACTATTTTGTTTTATACAGGTCCGAAGTAAACCCTTACCTGTCGTGTCAAATAAGCGAGGCATTTTAATGCATATGCAACAGACGAAATGTTAAAGCATTGTAGCAAATGGCACATTTACTCAATCATAATAATGAATTCGAATTCCGGCTCGGTCTAAGTTATTTCCTGTAATTTCCTGTAATTAACAAAAGTCATGGGACTGGTGTCAACATTCTTTCCGACGTTTGACAAAAGTCGCCGTTCTTCTTCCACCAATGGGCTAACAGCCTGTGTAGAAAAGCAGTGAGTTGCTTGGAAAGTATGTTGTGTGGAGTACTGGTGGTGAACTGGCCGCCGTGATATGACTGAACAATTGTTGGAAACGACGATAAACCAATCAATCAATCATTCTGACAGACGGTTTATACTTGGACAAGGGAATGTGAATGGACAGGCAGCTAATGTAACACATTATTAATATTCAATTCCCTTGAATGGCGAAGCTCGTTTACCTGTGTCGAGTCAGGGTCTGGGAGTTTCATGTTTATATACATCAACTTCACGGCATGGTAAGCTTATTGGTTATCTTGCAGGATAATCCATTGGTCAATGGCGCTGAGAATAGAAAACAAGATAATAAAGGTTATTGCATCTGTATGGGAAAACATCACTTTTGGTGCTCACTCTGTAAATATATCACTTTTGAAGCTCACTCTGTAAAAATCCAACTTTCGGTGCTCGCTCAGTGAAAATACAAATTTTGGTGCTCGCTCAATGAAAATATAACTTTTGGTGCTCACTCACTGAATATATAACTTTTAGTACTCACTCACTGAATATATAACTTTTAGTACTCACTCGCTGAATATATAACTTTTGCTTCTTACTCACTGAATATATAACTTTTAGTACTCACTCACTGAACAATTGATTTTCACATTACACCGAAACATGCAATCCTCCCCTATCCCATTGAAAAGAGTATACAATATATGAATATCGGGTAACTTTTAGGGCTCACTCACTGAATGTATAACGTTTAGTGCTCACTCACTGAATATATAACTTTTAGTACTCACTCACTGAATATATAACTTTTGGCGCTTACACTTTGAACAAATAACTTTTGGTGCTCACTCACTGAATATATAACTTTTGGTGCTCACTCACTGAATATATAACTTTTAGAACTCACTCACTGAATATATAACTTTTGGTGCTCACTAACTGAATATATAACTTTTGCTTCTTACTCACTGAATATATAACTTTTAGTACTCACTCACTGAATATATAACTTTTGCTTCTTACTCACTGAATATATAACTTTTGCTTCTTACTCGCTGAATATATAACTTTTAGTACTCACTCACTGAATATATAACTTTTGCTTCTTACTCGCTGAATATATAACTTTTGCTTCTTACTCACTGAATATATAAATTTTGCTTCTTACTCACTGAATATATAACTTTTAGTACTCACTCACTGAATATATAACTTTTAGTACTCACTCGCTGAATATATAACTTTTGGTGCTCAATCGCTGAATATATAACTTTTGCTTCTTACTCACTGAATATATAACTTTTAGTACTCACTCACTGAATATATAACTTTTAGTACTCACTCACTGAATATATAACTTTTGGTGCTCACTCGCTGAATATATAACTTTTGGTGCTCACTCGCTGGACAATTGATTTTCACATTACACCGAAACATTCAATCCTCTCCTATCTCATTGAAAAGAGTATACAATATATGAATATCGGGTAATAGGAAAGCTTCGCGTAAAGGAAGTAAACGAGGAACAGTGTACTTGAAGAATGCACGCTCGGTATTGGCTGAGGTAGTTTTTACAACCTGTCTGAACAAGTCACATGTTAACAGAGTTCTGACATAAAGTTTTAATCATATATATATGTATTCAACCAGTTTGTCAACTATCTACTGATATGATGTGTATTCCCTTCCCCCCGAACACGGACGTATTTTGATGCATTTGCAGCTGATTCTTGATTTTATTGTTTTTCCCATTAATTAAACGCTCAAGTATGCTATTCTCGGAACAGATATGTATATTGCAAGCTACTCAGTAGATTATTTCAAATAAATAAATATAGTATTTACCCAGAAAAGCTCATTGCTTTAAACAGTGAGTAGTATCAAGTGACAAATGAGACGTCCGTCCTACGAGAAAACTAACATTGTGGACTCTACGTAAATTATCGACCCGGATCAGCCTAAGCATGTCGCGCAGGCTAACCCGGACATACACTTTTCCCCTCCTGTGGATTTTCTGTTTCAGGAATCATTACTCTATACCTTTTTCCCCCTGACACGGAATGTGTCGACTCGGATAAGTCTTCGCGGACTGAGCAGGCTCATCTGGGTCGATACATTACGCAGAGTCCATAATGTTTTGTTTTTTTCTCAACGGCTCAAATGATATTATTTACTCTGTCTCTATAAGCATGAAATGAACCGATTTTTTTCAAGATCGAAATTTGAATTAAATTCCTTAAAATATCGCTTTTGATTCTAACAATCTTACACCGGAACAAACAAGTTTCCTCTATGTCACATATGGCAAAGAATCTTACACCGGAACAAAAATGTATCGTCTATGTGACATATGCCATAGACACCTACACCGGAACAAACAATTATTCTCTATGTCACATAGGTTAAACAATCTTACATCGGAACAAACAAGTATCCTCTGTGTCACATATGTCATAGAATCCTACACCGGAACATATAAGTATTCTCTATGGCATATATGGCATACAATCCAAACCGAAACAAATAAGCATGCTCTATGTCACATATGGCATACAATCCATATGACATGGTATACAATCTTACAACGAAACAAACAAGTAACGCATCTGTCACATATGGTAAACAATCTTTCACCGAAACCAACAAGTATTCTCTATGTCACATTTGGCAAACAATCTTACACCGGAACAAAAACGTTTTCTCTATGTCACATATGGCATTCACTCCATATAGTTTGGTAAACAATCTTTCATTGAAACAACCACGTATCCTTTATGTCACATATGGCAAAGAATCTTATACCGGAACAAACACGTATCCTCTATGAACCATATAGTAAACAATCTTACACCGGAACAAACAAGTATCCTCTATGAACCATATAGTAAACAATATTACACCGGAACAAACAAGTATCCTCTATGAACCATATGGTAAACAAGCTTACACCGGAACAAAAAGGTATCGTCAAAGTGACATATGCCACAGAATCCTACACCGGAACAAACAAGTATCCTCCATGAACCATATAGTAAACAATCTTACACCGGAACAAACAAGTATCCTCTATGAACCATATAGTAAACAATCTTACACCGGAACAAACAAGTATCCTCTATGAACCATATGGCAAACAATCTTACACCGGAACAAAAAGGTATCGTCAAAGTGACATATGCCACAGAATCCTACAGCGGAACAAACAATAATTATCTATATCACATATGTTAAACACTCTTACACCGGCACAAACAATTATCCTCTATGTCACATATAATAAATAATCCTACACCGGTACAAACAAGTATCGTCTATGTGACATATATGGTAAACAATCTTACACCGGAACAAAAAGTCTCGTCTATGTGACATATGCCATAGAATCCTACACCGGAACAAACAATTATTCTCTATGTCACATAGGTTACTCTTAAATCGGAACAAACAAGTATCCTCTATGTCACATATGTCATAGAATCCTACACCGGAACAAACAAGTATCCTCAATGTCACATATGGCATGCAATACATATGGTATGGTAAACAATCTTTCACCGAAACAATCAAGTATTCTCTATGTCATATATGGCAAACAATCATAAAACGGAACAAACAAGTATCCTATATGTATCATATGGCAAACAATCTTACACCAGAACAAAAAGGTATCGTCAATGTGTCATATGCCACAGAATCCTACGCCGGAACAAACAATTATTCTCTATGTCACATATGTTTAACAATCTTTCATCGGAACAAACACGTATCCTCTATGGCACATATGTCATAGAATCATATACCGGAACAAAAACGTATACTCTATGTCATATATGGCATACAATCCTAAACAGAAACAAATAAGTATGCTCTGTGTCACATATGACATACAATCCTTTTGGTATGGTAAACAATCTTTCACCGAAACAAACAAGCATTCTCTATGTTACATATGGCAAACATGTTTAAACCGGAACAAACATATTTGCTCTATGTCACATATGGCATACAATCCATATGGTTTGGTAAACAATCCTACACCGGGACAAACAAGTATTCTCTATGTCAAAACAATATCGTCTATGTGACATATATTGTAAACAATCTTACAACGAAACAAACAAGTATCTTCTTCATCACATATGATAAACAATCTTTCACTGGAACAAAGAAATTGCCTCTTTGTCACATATGTTAAACAATCTCATACCGTAACAAACAAAGTATCCTCTATGTGATATACATGTCACATATGGTAAACACTATTACACCGGCACAAACAAGTATCGTCTATGTCATATATGGTAAACAATCTTACACCGGAACAAACAAGTATCGTCTATGTGACATATATGGTAAACAATCTTACATCGAAACAAACAAGTATCCTTTATGTCACAATTGGATGGTGTATAAAAGTACAAATCACTCCCTTCATATTTAAAACCCTTTCACACAAACATCAAATCTGCAGCAGACGACTTCGGAAATGTCTACGCAAAATTGAGAAAACTCTTTTACAATGTAGGTATAATTGCTTTAACAAGTTAGAAACCTTGTGGCAAACTGAGAAAAAGGTCGTTTTGTCAAAACAAAATCAAAAGTCGTCTGCTGCAGAGGCGTCAGGAAGCGTTTATATGCGGGAAAGGGTTAATGTAAGGTAAATGTAAACAAATATCACAGGTTTTACAAACAGGAAAAATTCAATCGGCCCCTTCATATATAAAACAATCTCAAACATCATCAAATACTTTTCTTCCTAATGAAAACGGTGCGGCAAAATGGTCACCTTTTCCCACTATG
Source organism: Serripes groenlandicus (assembly GCA_031761405.1). Taxonomy (NCBI): domain Eukaryota; kingdom Metazoa; phylum Mollusca; class Bivalvia; order Cardiida; family Cardiidae; genus Serripes; species Serripes groenlandicus. The sequence goes on from JASEVX010000001.1 coordinate 204,506,382, forward strand.
TTTACAATTATATACCAAATTCGTACTTCCAATGTTCAAGATGAAGCCTATGTTCGCCAAGTGAGTTTGTTCGTAAAGCAGGCAACAGTCTATAAACAGATTTAAATGAAATTTCAGTGTTCACTATAGTATATATGTATGTACGGGGTTATGTTTTTTTTTTTATCTAAGACTTGAATCTCAAGGCCCGGCCAAACGGACAAGGAAGTGCACCCATTACGGATATGTGTGGGCAGGTAGGGGACCATGTCAACAGAAAATGGAAAGGGTGTTAACCCTTTCCCAAACATAGACGCTTTATGACGCCTCTGTAGCTATGACTACTTTTGAAACCAATGTGGCAAAAGAAGAAATTGCTCTAAACGAACAATTTCTCATTTTGCCACAATATTTTGAACTGAATTTGATAATTAAATTTTCATTTACAGATTATTATTATTTTTTTTTTTTTTTTTAAACAATGTTCTCAAAGTCGTCTGTTGCAGATTGTTTTAACCCTTTTCCCACATACATCAAACATGTAGCAGACGACTTTGAAATAACATAGAAAAAAATGTGGAGAAATGTTATATTTGAAGGTAAAACCATTGAAAAAAACATGTAAACATTGTGGCAAAAGGAGAAATTGCTCATGTTGAGCAATTTCGTCTTTTGTCACAATGTTTTCAAATGTCGTCCGCTACCGAGACGTCAAAAAGCGTCTATATGAGGGAAATAAATTCTTAAAATGTGTACATACAGTGAAGTAAACCTACTATTCTATATATCCTCACAGTCTAATCAGAGTCTTCACTTTATAAATAGATGGTTTATATACTTAAAAAGAGCTTCCTTTAAAGTGATAGAAGTGCATCCATTCTAAAACCTTGGTTAAACGTTCTTCCTGATCTAGACATGTTTACACTGTTTGAACAGACGACTTTTGAAATGTTTGTGTAAAAAGTAAAAAAAAAAAATGATGTAAACGTGCAAGTTTTCATTTTACTTGCAATGTATTCAATTTTCTGTAACCAACTTAACATTTTCATTTTTTGCATATGAGCCGTCACGCGAGAAAACCAACATTATAGACTTTGCGTAATGTATCGACCCAGATCAGTCCACGCAGGCTTATCCGGGTCGAAATATTCCGTATCAGGGGGATAGAGGTATAGAGTAATGATTCCTGAAACAGAAAATCTAAATGAGGCAAAAAGTGTCTGTCCGGGTAAGCCTGCGCGACATGCTTAGGCTGATCCGGGTCGATACTTTACGCAGAGTCCACAATGTTGGTTTTCTCGCGGGACGGCTCAAATATATAATATTATATATTCCGTCAGGTGTTAACTTGAATTGACGAAGATAACTTTTAGGGCGAGTTTAGTTTTCACGTTAAAGCTTATATATCATTCCTTCAATATATTCCGTAAATAGATAAACCCTTTCTCTCATACAACATACACCACATCTGAAGCAAACGACTCTGAAAACATCTATAAATGTTTACTTACTGAAAAAAAGTTGAAAACATTGTGGCATAAGGAGAAAATGACGTTTTCAAAAGTCGTCTGCTTTACAGGCATCAGAAAGCGTTTATATGAGAGAAAGGGTTAAACTCCGTTTTCAAAAACACCGACGTTACTGTATGATCAAATGTATACATCTATTAGCCGAGCCACTGTAGCTCAGTCGGTAGTTACGCGGTCTGTCAATCCAAGGGTTGTGAAATTGAATCCCAGCTCGACCAACATTCTTTCCAACGTTTGTCAAAGGTCACGAAGATAAAGCGTCTTTTGACTTACACCAATGGACTAACGGTCTATGTGGAAAAGCAGCAATTTGCTTGGAAAAAATGTTGTGTAAAGTACTGGAGTGGGAAAACCGGGAAAGACGCACGAGTATGTGAACTGACCGCCTCGATATGCCTGAACAATTGTTGTAAAAGGTGTACAACCCCAATCAATCAATAAACTCCTCATGCATTTGGCGTTATATACCTCTATGAAATACCACAATGAAAAGATAGATGGGAATTGAGAAATCTCAATATAACCCGAATTGCTATCGTTTCAGTCGCTATGTATTATGTCACAATTGTCTTACATTAAATCGTCTAGATTTCTTATACGGTCAGAGACAATTGTTGTTGTCAGCGGGCATCGGTAAATACACCTGTCTCTTGTAACATACACCCGCCGGGTAGTTATGGCTGCCCTCATTGACGCTCGGATTGGCGGGGATAGCATTACGACAGAATGGCTGGTTTTCGCTAAAATAGTCCTGTAGTACTGATATCTTCCCCTGGAAACTCCGTGATATAACTGAAAGTTGTTGACAGAGGCGTAAAGCACCAAACAATCAAACACACTTGTAAAATAGGGTTGGGTTTCGAACCCCATGATAACATTTTAAAAAACTGGTAATGTCTAGAGGACGTCATGATCAATAGTGCGATACGCGCAGGCTAATCCGGGCCGACACATTCCGTCTCAGGGGGATAGAGGTATAGAGCAATGATTCCTGAAACAGAAAATCCAAAGGAGGCGAAAAGTGTCTGTCCGGGTTAGCAAGTGCGGTATGCCTAGGCTGATCCGGTTCAATACTTTACGCAGAGTCGAATATTTTTTGTTTTCTCGTTGAACGGCTCATATATTGTCGACGTTTTGTATATTTAGTGCTTTAAGGTTAAAGTCAACCATGTCTGAACGAATTATTTGTTTCTTTCAAGTACGGATAACATCACTTTCAACAGGGTTTCAGTTATATCACGAGGTTTACTTGGCGAATTATTAGTTATATCACGAGGTTTACTTGGCGAATTATCAGTTATATCACGAGGTTTACTTAGCGAATTATCAGTTATATCACGAGGTTTACTTGGCGAATTATCAGTTATATCACGAGATTTACTTGGCGAATTATCAGTTATATCACGAGGTTTACTAGGCGAATTATCAGTTATATCACGAGGTTTACTAGGCGAATTATCAGTTATATCACGAGGTTAACTTGGCGAATTATCAGTTATATCACGAGTTTACTTAGCGAATTATCAGTTATATCACGAGATTTACTTGCGAGTTATCAGTTACATCACGAGGTTTACTTAGCGAATTATCAGTTATATCACGAGGTTTACTCGGCCAATTATCAGTTATATCACGAGGTTTACTTAGCGAATTATCAGTTTTATCACGAGGTTTACTTGGCGAATTATCAGTTATATCACGAGGTTTACTAGGCGAATTATCAGTTATTTCACGAGATTTACTAGGCGAATTATCAGTTATATCACGAGATTTACTAGGCGAATTATCAGTTATATCACGAGGTTTACTTGGCGAATTACCAGTTATATCACGAGGTTTACTTAGCGAATTATCAGTTATATCACGAGGTTTACTAGGCGAATTATCAGTTATATCACGAGATTTACTAGGCGAATTATCAGTTATATCACGAGGTTTACTTGGCCAATTATCAGTTATATCACGAGATTTACTTAGCGATTTATATATCACGAGGTTTACTTGGCGAATTATCAGTTATATCACGAGGTTTACTTGGCAAATCATCAGTTATATCACGAGGTTTACTTGGCAAATCATCAATTATATCACGAGGTTTACTTGGCGAATTATCAGTTATACCACGAGGTTTACTAGGCGAATTATCAGTTATATCACGAGATTTACTTGGCGAATTATCAGTTATATCACGAGATTTACTAGGCGAATTATCAGTTATATTGTGAAGTATATCCTGACACATGCACGCGACCGTCGTAATGCTATCCCCAAACTCTAACGACCAGCAGGTATAATCACTAAATATCGGAGGCGGTTCAGAAAGAATTTATTGTCATTAACTATTTGGTTTGCATATTTATTAGACCAATTTATTTAATATCTTATTTCAATTTTCTATTCATATTTAAAAATACAAAAATGTCATAGGGTACTTGTAATAGCGGAAGATCATTCTTAACGAGTGAGTGTAAAAACCACCAAACAATTGAATTACGTCATTCAATTGGTTAACCGCGATTTAAACCTTGAATACAGGTAACGTGATATATTGTCCATTTTACTTTGATTTACGCCCAACAAATCACTGTGAAATTGGGATACCTAAAACCATGTGACTCATTCAAGGACATTATCTTCAAGCTCATAATATTAACATCGACCTCATTTTGAAAACGACGTTTACCCCTCTTTCCCACATACTATTGGGGTTTTACGCCGCTTTCAACATTATTTCAATTATATCACGGCGACAGTCCACTTATTCATGATCCCTGGGTAAACAAACCAGTACTAGGCTAGAAAATGTGCCTTGCCCATGGGCACTCCACCATGACCGTCGTGCCGCGACTGGGGATCGAACCCGGGACACCCGGTTTCAAATCCCCGACGCTAACCACTCGACCACGGCGGATTCCTTTCCCACATACTGCAACGACTTTGAAAACATACCCCAAACAATTGGAAACTCCCTTTAAATGAAAGTATAATAATTGAATAAACATTAAAACATGGTGACAAAAGGCGAAATTGCTCGTTTTGAGCAATTTCTTCTTTTGTCGACATGTTTTCAAAAGGCCGTCTGCTGCAGAGGCGTCAAAGAGCGTCTAAAGAGGGAAATGGTTAATGTAGGTAACCTATAGTTATAAATCTATAGCTAACATATCAAGGAAATTCCTATGACACAGTCCAAGGTTTTCAAATAAATGTGTTTTTTAAGATTAAATTGCATTAAACATGAATTGTCAGTACATTGTATACGGTAAAAAACAATTCTCATCTTACTTCAAGGATAGGTGTAGGCCTATACTTATGTTTAAATTCACTGTTTTATATAAGAAAATCTTTATCGAGATTTCGATGTTCTAGCCGTAAATTGTTTATTGAAACTGGTCGGCATTTGGGAATTCCGAGAGAAGAATATATTTATGCATGGTATGGTATAAAGGAAGACAGGATTTCCAATACTTTGTAAATCTCATGCAATGTAAAAGATGACAAAATAATTTACATAGCTTTACAAATCTAAAATAGTTGATGTTTTTTATATTTTGTATATTGTATTATGTATGGGCGGGAGGCCTTTTTTAAAACAATAATTTTGAATTTGAATTAGAATTTGTACGACTAGACAAGTAGGCTGATCTGAATCCATGCTGTTCGACTCGGCTCGTGAATGATAAGACGAAAATATAACACTATCGTTCAAATAGTATTTGAACCCAGAAGAGCAAAACCTGACCCGGCTTTGGAAGGTTTAAATGAACGACATACTTGTACAAATTTACACTTATTTGTCGAGTGGCAATAATACAAAAAGATATCTTGGTTTTTTTTGCATTGAACTGTCTTAACCCTTTCCCTCATATAGACGCTTTCTGACGCCTCTGCATCAGACGGCTTTTTGAAAACATGGCGACAAAAGAAGAAATTGTTCAAAACGAGCAATTTCTACTCTTGTCACCATGTTTCCAACTATATTCAGTTATTGTACTTTCATTTAAGAGGAGTTTCCAAAGACGTCTGCTGCAGATTTATTGTATGTGGAAAAGGGTTAAACTGCAAATCTGACAAGTACCCGGATTGATGGAGAGAGGGACTTGTTAAAATGCTATGGATTGATACATTTGCGGAAAACAAAAAAGATGACTAACTTGTAACGTTGTGAAAAATTGATTTCCCTACCACCAGACCATGAAAAGTTATCGTTACCTAATTTTGCAAGTGCATTTTACATTGGGCGTTTTTTGACAATTATGATCGGCAGCGCGATCCTTATTTTGTGTAGTATTCTTTTTATTATTATTATTATTTTTTATGCACGATAGTTATGTTGTTATAAAATAATATAATTCAAAGAAACCGAAAAGGCGTCTTTTGTAGATGCACCAATATATGTCTACATGTGAGAGAAAGAGATTAAAATTATATTCAATTAAATTGGTGTCGATGAGTTATATGCATTAGCGAAAATGGAAAAAGGTCACTCGCCGGAAAAAACTATCGTTTGAATTTTAATGCAAACATTAACGGATCATAAATATCAGCTGGAAAGTTCAATCATCTTTTAAAAATCGTTATAAATCTTCAGTCAAAAAGGTGTTGATTTAAACGTTTAAAAGTTTGGAATGGGCACTTAAACAATCAACCGAGCTCTTTCGACATGTGTGTCTTGGTATAAATACATTAAACATAGTTTATCGTTTATAACAATACACTAATTGAATTATAACGGATGACACATGAGTGATCCTTCCTGACTGATGTGGAAGGTGTCGTTAAGAAATGAGGATACACGATGATTGGATTATAAACGTCAAGCTGGCAATGTCCAATGATGATCATGTGTGGAACAACGGCACTGTCTTTGGTATGCGTGGAAATACGGCACTGTGCTGTGTAGTCACGGAACTATATTGGTATGCACGGAAATACGGCACTGTATTGTGTAGTCATGGAACTCTATTGGTATGCATGGAAATACGGCACTGTATTGTGTAGTCATGTAACTATATTGGTATGCATGGACATACGGCACTGTATTATGTAGTCATGGAACTCTATTGGTATGCATGGAAATACGGCACTGTATTGTGTAGTCATGAAACTCTATTGGTATACATGGAACGCTGGCACGGTCTTTTGTAGTCGTGGAACTCTATTTGTATGCATGAAAATACGGCACTGTATTGTGTAGTCATGGAACTCTATTGGCATACATGGAACGCTGGCACTGTATTGTGTAGTCATGGAACTCCATTGGTATGCATGGAATGCTGGTACTGTCTTTTGTAGTCGGGGAACTCTATTTGTATGCATGAACGCTGGCACGGTCTTTGTAATCATGGAACTCTATTGAATATCATTCAAACGAAATTATAAGAAATACCTTCTGGAAAAGGTTCAATACTAACACTATCTTGATTACTTGCCGTTATTATTTTAAGAATTGTTTTTAAAGTAGTTGGAGTGTCTGTCTTCACATGATTGAAAATTAATTCTATTTGTATTTCATGCCATAATTTTTCATTGAAATGTGCATGTTGTTAAATGTAATGTGTGTGTGTGTGTATGTGTGTGTTATAATATTATTGAAGGCCATATGATAATAAGATATGTATAGCCATTGTTAAATTGTCTGCATGTGTCTTAGATGTTACCTTAACAAAATACTATTATTATTACGATTCCCCAACAGAGTTGGGAATCGTATTGTTTTTCTATTGTTTTTTATTATTACGATTCCCCAACAGAGTTGGGAATCGTATTGTTTTTCTACTGTTTTTTATTATATCCCCAAAACAGAGTTTGGGGATATATTGTTTTTGCACCGTTTCTTCTTATTATTATTATTATTATTATTATTATTATTTTTTTTCTTATTTTTCTTTCCATTTACCTTTGTCCGGAGTTTTTCTCGGAGATGCTTCAACGGATCTTAATGAAACTTTGCACAAACATAGGCCACCACTCGCAGATGTGCATGTGTGTTTCAGAATTTTTAAAATGGTCGCCATTTCAAAATGGCAGCCGACGGGGCGAAACCTAAAAAAACCGCAAAGTGCTCCGATTTCGATGAAATTTGGTTTAAAGGTAGATATAGATGTTGCGAGTTCGAATCCGGTATCGAAATTTATTCTTGCGTGCGGCTTTCAATATGGCCGCCAAAAAGGCGTGAAACTTAAAATGTTGTCTGATTTCATCGCAATTTGATTTAAAAAATAGATTTTCATGTGGCGACTTCATATCCGGAATCGAAATTTTATCCCGCGTCGGCCATTTTTCATTCAAAATGGCCGCCAAAACATAAAAATGCTCCGATTTCGATGAAATTTGGTTTTCAAGTAGATATAGGTGTGGCGAGTTCATTTCCGATATTGAAATTTTATCCCGCGGTGGCCATTTTTTTATTCAAAATGGCCGCCAAAACTTAAAAATGCTCCGATTTTGATGAAATTTGGTTTTCAAGTAGATATAGTTGTGGCGAGTTCATTTTCGGTATCGAAAATTTATCCCCCGTGGCGGCCATTTTTTATTCAAAATGGCCGCCAAAACTTAAAACTTCTCTGATTTTGATGAAATATGGTTTTAAAGTAGATATAGGTGTGGCGAGTTCATTTCCGTTATTGAAATTTTATCCCGCGGTCGCCATTTTTTATTCAAAATGGCCGCTAAAACTTAAAAATGCTCCGATTTCGATGAAATTTGGTTTTCAAGTAGATATAGTTCTGGCGAGTTCATTTTTGGTATCGAAAATTTATCCCCGCGGCGGCCATTTTTTATTCAAAATGGCCGCCAAAACTTAAAACTTATTCGATTTTGATGAAATTTACTTTTCAAGTATCTGAAATTTTATTGTCGCCCGCCACTTTCAAAATGGCCGCCCGAAAACTAAAAATGCTCTGATTTCGATGAAATTTGGTTTTCAAGTAAATATAGGTGTGTCGAGTTCATTCCCGGTATCGAAATTTTATCCCGTGGTGACAATTTGCCGGTTTTGGGGATATATGTGACTTGCTTGCAATCACAATCAGTACTTGTTATTATTATTCTTTCTTCTTTTTCTCCTATCCAAATTTTTGTCCAGAGCAATACTCATAAACTACTTGATGGAATTGATCGAAACTTGCAACATAGATAGATGGCAATGTGAACTTGTGTCAAGAATGATAACTCTGAGCCACTTTTTTTGCAAAGTTATCTCCCCTTTTTCAATATTTGAATCAATTTTTGTCAGAGCGATATCTTGTGAACGAATGGTCAGATATTATTGAAACTTGGAACATAGATAGATGGCACTGTGCAGTTGTACAACATGCAATAATTATAACTATGGGTCACTTTTTTGCAAAGTTATCTCCCCTTTTTCATTTTTTTAATAATTGGGTGATTTGAACTTGTATAACTCGATAACGAAAAGAGATAGAGACTTGAAACTTAGTACAAATGTTCCCAATCAAGTGACCTACTTTCTCATTTGTATTTCAGCTTGACTGAATACTCTTTTCTGATTGGTCGATTGTTCGGACTTGTATAACTCGAAAATGACTAGTGATAGAGACTTGAAACTTAGTACATGTGATTCTAATCAAGTAGTACTACTTTCTCAAGTGTATTAGCGCATGACCGAATACTCGTTTCTGATTAGTCGATTTTTCTGACTTGTATAACTCAAAAACGACAAGTGATAGAGACTTGAAACTTAGTACATGTGTTTCTTATCAAGTAGTTCTACTTTTGCTTTGCATGTGTATTAGCGCATGACCGAATACTCGTTTCTGATTGGTCGATTTTTCGGACCTGTATAACTCAAAAACGACAAGTGATAGAGATTTGAAACTTAATACATGTGTTTCTTATCAAGTAGTACTATTTTTGCATGTTTATTAGCGCATGACCGAATACTCGTTTCTGATTGGTCGATTTTTCGGACTTGTATAACTCAAAAACGACAAGTGATAGAGACTTGAAACTTAGTACATGTGTCCCTAATCAAGTAGTAGTACTTTCGCAAGTGTATTAGCGCATTACCGAATACTCTGGGCCATTGTGTTATCTGCCCTTGTTCAATAAAATGGCAAGGGAATCGTTCGTAACTGTTGCTACAGTTACAATCTCTAGTTATTATTATTATTCTTTATTCTCCTATCCAAAAATTTTGTCCAGAGCAATACTCATAAACTACTTGATGGAATTGATCGAAACTTGCAACATAGATAGATGGCAATGTGAACTTGTGTAGTTTTCAAGAATGATAACTCTGAGCCACTTTTTTGCAAAGTTATCTCCCCTTTTTCAATATTTTAATCAATTTTTGTCAGAGCGATATCTTGTGAACGAATGGGTAGATATTATTGAAACTTGGAACATCGATAGATGGCACTGTGCAGTTGTACAACATGCAAGAATTATAACTCTGGGCCACTTTTTTGCAAAGTTATCTCCCCTTTTTCATTTTTTTAATAATTGGGTGATTTGAACTTGTATAACTCGATAACGAAAAGAGATAGAGACTTGAAACTTAGTACAAATGTTCCCAATCAAGTGACCTACTTTCTCATGTGTATTTGAGCTTGACCGAATACTCGTTTCTGATTGGTCGATTTTTCGGACTTGTATAACTCGAAAATGACTAGTGATAGAGACTTGAAACTTAGTACATGTGATTCTAATCAAGTAGTACTACTTTCTCAAGTGTATTAGCGCATGACCGAATACTCGTTTCTGATTGGTCGATTTTTCTGACTTGTATAACTCAAAAACGACAAGTGATAGAGACTTGAAACTTAGTACATGTGTTTCTTATCAAGTAGTTCTACTTTTGCATGTGTATTAGCACATGACCGAATACTCGTTTCTGATTGGTCGATTTTTCGGACTTGTATAACTCAAAAACGACAAGTGATAGAGACTTGAAACTTAGTACATGTGTTTCTTATCAAGTAGTACTATTTTTGCATGTGTATTAGCGCATGACCGAATACTCGTTTCTGATTGGTCGATTTTTCGGACTTGTATAACTCAAAAACGACAAGTGATAGAGACTTGAAACTTAGTACATGTGTCCCTAATCAAGTAGTAGTACTTTCGCAAGTGTATTAGCGCATTACCGAATACTCTGGGCCATTGTGTTATCTGCCCTTGTTCAATAAAATGGCAAGGGAATCGTTCGTAACTGTTGCTACAGTTACAATCTCTAGTTATTATTATTATTATTATATTGTTATGCATGGTACGCTGGCACTGGTTTACATGCGCAGAGAACATTACAATGTGAACATTGGTGTAATGGTGTACGTTTGTGCAACCTGATCTTGATTTACATTGTTCGCAAATGATGTTTAAAGTCGCATTAAGCAGAACCAAGATTTAGCGTATGTGAACATTGATACAGTTATGTCGAGCGTCTAGCTGACGTACCATGTGTTCCAGGAATCCGCCGAGATCGAGTGGTTAGCGTCGGGGATTAAGAACCGGGCGTCCAGGTTCGATCTTCAGTCGTGGCGGTCATGCAGGAGTGCCCTTTGGGCAAGGCATATTTCCTAGCCTAGTACTGTTTTTTTTTGCTTTCACCAGGAGATCATGAATAAGTGAACTGATGTCGTGATATAACTGACTTAACGTTGAAACAGCGTAAACAATTAGTCAGAAGTGTAAAAAAGAAATCTCCCGGAGAAAGCCACTGAAATACGAAATAATATTATTAACCCTTTCAGCGCCGAATTGTTTAAAGTATACGTTTAGACTCTATTTTCATGTTATAGGATTTTTGGAATATATTTATAACTGACAGTCAAACAATTCAGATTTCAGGTGAGACAGCTCGTTACGAGCTGTCTCACCTGAATCTGCATTGTTTGCAAAAAGCTCAATATTGCCTTTGGCGCTAAAAGAGTTAATATTTCAAAGACAGAAAATACCCGAATAATTAATTCCAGAAAAAGTAGCAGCTGTTGTTCAAACCATCGTTCATTCATTCTACGTGAACATGGATCCATTTAAATAAATCTAAATCACAGGGACTGTTATAACTTCAACGTGAACATCCATTCATTTAACTCTTCCAGCGCCAAAGGCAATATTAAGTTCGTAACGAGCTGTCTTACCTGAAATCAGCATTGTTTGCCATTTATTTATCAAAATAGTTCAAACTTTTATTACATAAGGAACCGAGACGCCCACTTTTGAACATGGAGGAGTCTACTTTAAACAATTCGGCGCTGAAAGAGTTAAATACGATCCTGCATGCCCGGTGTTCTAAAAACACTTCGACTGCTCAAACGTTCGACGTAACAATAAATAAAATTCAATTGAAACATTGTCAAGAAAAATACGGAAACCATAGTGTTTTGTCATATTTCCTGTTCTTTAATTCCCGACGACTTTATAAGTACCATCAGAGAAAATATATAGGAACGGCTTAAGAGGGAAAAAGGTACTCTTTCACTATTATAATTCGCTTAATGTATCCCCATAGCTTGGGAAAGCATTTGATAACATGTCCTATCTCATCAAAGTATTCTTCAGTGTCTCAACATTGCATTTACCCCTTTTCACTGAAAGTTAAAAGTTACGAAGCGTAAACAAATGACGCATAAGTCACGCAAGAGTCATTTTGAAGCATCCGCAGACAACTTTTGAAAACGTTGTGACAAAAAGAGCATTTCTCTATTCGCAGGCATGTTCTTCAAATCTTTTCATCAGAAATGTCTGGCCAACATGTCAAATATATTCAACAGCAATGTTCGGCCAACATATTTTCAAATCTATTCAACAGAAATGTTCGGCCTACATATTTTCAAATATATTCAACAGAAATGTTCGGCCTACATGTTCTTCAAATCTTTTCATCAGAAATGTCTGGCCAAATTGTTTTCAAATATATTCAACAGAAATGTTCGGCCTACATGTTTTCAAATATATTCAACAGAAATGTTCGGCCTACATGTTTTCAAATCTATTTAACAAGGATTTCGTTTGGCCTACATGTTTTCAAATCTATTCAAAATGGATTTCTGGACAACATGTTTTCAAAATCGTCTGCTACAGGTGCGTTGTGTGTGAGAAAGGGAGAGATACAAAGGCTGTGTTTTGTTTTATATTCTAAGAAAAGGAAGTAATTTTATCCTTTAATATTATGAAATTTCAATTTCCTTCAGCTCCACCTAATATTAATTTTCTTTCTTCTGCCAGACGAAAACTGATACGTTCTTGTTTTTACATTATTTCCGAACAGAAGTCTTTATTTCATAATTCAGATCTAATTTCTTGGAATACGAAAAATGCAAGAGGACCCCGGAAACGATTTGCGATCACCCTGATATTGTTTAACTCTTTCAGCGCCAAAGGCAACATTCAGGTTTTTGCAAACAATACTGATTCAGGCGAGTCAGCTCGTAACGAGCTGTCTCACCTGAAATCAGCATTGTTTGCCTTTTAGTTATCAAAAATAGTCAACAGATTGTATTACATGAGAAATAGAAACGCCCGATTTTGAACATGGAAGACTCTACTTTAAACAATTCGGCGCTGAAAGAGTTAAGGAATATATTTTACTCGTTCATTGTTGTTTGTTTGTGGAGAAGACATCGGTGGCGTTTCATGTACAATCCCGCCGCTTGACCTCCTCGTTAGTCCATCCCAGGGTCCAATTCCACCAACATTACTTAGTGCTAAGTAATACTTAAATACTTAAACGCATATTTCATCATTTGTGTTTCCCTAATAAAAATGGCAACCAATTTCTTTTCTTTAAAAGAATTATTTGTCAGCAAGGTAACTATTTATGTCCATTTAGTCATATACTTAAATTTATTTCACAATTCATGTATTACAACATTTTAGTGAAACAAAAATGATTAAATATGCCTTTAAGTATTTAAGTATTACTTAGCACTAAGTAATGTTAGTGGAATTGGACCCAGGTTGTATAGGTCACATTACACCGAATAAATCCCTTCTTTGTTTTCATGTTAATCAACCAGTTTCAATCCTCAATTGTGAAATTGTTTAAGCGTTCACCCTATATCATTGAAAAGAGTTACATCTAAGCTTTAAGATAATCCAAAGAAAATGGGGGGTGGGAGTAATATATTATGCAAGAAATAATTCACCCGTCGAAAATGGTTACCGTCATTTTGGACGAATCGGGTTTGGACCGAACTTGTTTTTCCACATCCTCTACTTTCACTTTCAAACAAGGTCAAAATTCTAAAAATTATCAAATCAATCATATCCAGTGCAATCTATACACATTTACAATGAACTTAACTCAATGTTATATATTCAATGCATTTTAGTGATGGTATACACTAATTTCTACGCAAACAAAGTGTTTTAGGAACTATTTTGCTGTAGATCAGCATGACCGCGGATGTATTTGGCGTAAATTTGACCTATGCAGAGCTAACCGAAAGAGTTGTTCCTGATATTGCTACAATATGATTCCATATTCACATATTTTACCAATTTGGATGGAGGACGCTCACTAAGAATGGCAGCCACAGTCTTACCCTTGTTTGAACCGTAAGAGCCGGCTAAATTGGTCTGAACGATTTGAGTCAATGCACATCTTGAGCTCCAGCAGGAGGGGAAGGTATTGGTTTCATACATTATATATTTTGTATCTCGATGCAAATATAAGGTGTGGGACCAATATCATCTTTCTTGCCACCCGCGATATAATATGAGCTGAGGAAAGCGATGTAAACCCCATAACAAACAAAGAATACACATTTGGTTTAAGCCGGGTAAGCAAAGAATATTTTCTCGTTCTGCACTTGGCACAGCCATAGCACTTTCATAATCTTATTTTTCTTGAATTCCCATTTACGATAATATGTGTTTTCCTAACAGTTTTAGGGTACATGTATTTGGGTATTTGATTTAGTTCACGTTTTTGTGGACTAAGACTTGTAACCATTCTATATTTAAAAAGCTTACCGATGTGTCGAACACTCGTACTGGTTGTACCAGAGTCATATAACTATATAAATGGATACATTAGTTACATGACAAACACATCTCGCCATAAGATTTGTTTTTTGCGTAAACGGACTGTCGCATCTCTGTATTTATATGTCTCTGGTTGCACATTCTAGACATGAATACTAATAGATATGTCAGAAATTTCACATGGAAGGGGTCATCAAATAGGTTTAATTAACAAATGGTAATTGACCCATGTGAGAGAGTCCACGTTGTGCAAACAGAACACATATCCTTACAACTAACGATATAAAGTTGAAAAACCGAGACATTACTTTTACAGTAATAGTAGAATACTGCATGTTATTCCAAATATAATTGCGCTGTTGAATCCCATTTTCCAAAAAATTATTCTAGGTCAATTTAAAAACAAATGTGTTAATTTAGAATTGCTGGAAAAGGGACGTGATATTGGAATTAGAAGGAATATTAAATAGTGTATGAATGTCTGTTTTAGTATGTCCTCTTTTTCACGCTTACTACTTTTTTTTTTATAGAAACTTGGTATTCATTAAAACTTATATGAGTTTTACAAATAGTCAATGCAGCAGTGGGTCAATCTGGGATAAATGATAAAACTTAAGCGAAAGTGTAACGGGTACCGGATTCTTCACGGAGTTTAGCCACCACGGGTCCCCCGTCAAGGTTCTAACCGCGAATTCCCACAACCGCACACTAGCAGTACACCAGAGCGGAGTCAATGTAACATCACTCTGAACCACCGTGGTCCGGGGATGATGGTGATTTCTTTCCAAAATCCCACTGCTGTCATCATTCGTAACGTGTACCGGGTCCTTCACGGAGTTAAGCCAACCATGGGTCACCCATACAGGCACTGACCTCGATGGACGTTGCTTAACTCTGTGAAAAAGTCAACAATTCTACCAACGTCGCTATGAAAAGCCGGCTTCCACAGCATGGCTGTAAACGGTTTTTTTTTTCTACAAGTAATAGACCACAAATACTATTCCACAGTCAACAGAAATCAAACCGAAAGCCATAAATGATGATATTCACAAATATGTATCATCTTTTCAATCAGTTATTCAACGTCCGAATTCAAAGTACTGAAATTCTGAAGAAAAATAAAATAAAAATAAATGTAGCATCCAAAGGTCTGTTCACGAAAAACATAGAATGTACCTCTTGCAGGAGAAAACGCCAGATTTGAAAAAAGAAATAGATGGAGTTTAACATTCAAGTTTGCGAAAAAGCTCGTTTCGAGCAATGCCCTTACCGTTTTCCACAATGTCTTCGTTAATGTATTACATAGAACCGCATGTACTGATTATTTCAAGCTTTGTTAATTAGACAGAAAGTGAAAATCGAACATGGATTTTCATATATTTTCGACAATCCAAGCGCAATAAAGAGTTAATCTTTTTAACCGCTAAGACTTTTTTTTTCAAACAAGAGGGCAATGATAGCCTTGGATCGCTCGCCAGAATGGTCATGCCTACCACAAAACCTTTTTGTTTTACCAATCTGGATGCCTTGAAGTAATCTTATAGAGGGTCACCCAAGGAAACATTTATTGAATTTATTAAACAATTTTGAAAATCGGCAAACCAGTTTGGGAGAAGAATAGTTTTAAGTTTTTTTCTTTTGGTTGCCATGGAACCAAGCATTCTGCACATATAAAAAAATGAAGGCATTTTGGTCAGTACATTCAGATGATGTTTTCTGTGAAGTTTCATCCCATGTGGCTTACTGGTTACAGAGGAGAAGACTAAGGGCGATCACAATAACTCACCTTGAGCACTTCGTGCTCAGGTGAGCTAAAAAGCAGTCGGATATAGAATAGAGAATAAGATTACATTAAAATCTTTATATAAACACATCTCAAAACATATTGAGGATATGATCGGTATCTCTCTCCAAGATGTTCATTTCACACAAGAAAAACATATTACAAGTATTCGTGTTTCTTCTGATAATTTATTCATCAAACAATCACGTAACAGACGCGATAGGAAAGAGAAATATGATACCATGTGTTCTTTGTGTGAAGCAGAAGACATTGAATATGAGTTTCATTTTACAGTCAAATATATTTTTCATTCTGAAATTCGAATGAAACTTATCGACAGGTATTACATCTCCCATTCGAATATGTTTAGATTTACCAAACTTTTGTCATCAACATTAAATAAACTGGCTAAGTATATATGAGCCGTTCCGTGAGAAAACCAACATAATGGCCTCTGCGTAATGTATCGACCCAGATCAGCCTGCGCAGTGCGCGCAGGTTAATCCGGGCCAACACATTCCGTCTCAGGGGGATAGAGGTATAGAGTTAATGATTCCTGAAACAGAAAATCCACAGGAGGCGAACATTATCTGTCCGGTTTAGCCTGCGCGGCATTCTTAGGCTGATCCGGGTTGATACTTTACGCAGAGCCCACACTGTTGGTTTTCTCGCGGGACGGCTCATATATCTTTGGCAACATAATGTTGCAATAGTAATATCAATCTCATGAATACAGATCTTCTTTTTTGGGGTTTGTTTATCCTCGCACTCGGCTATAGCAAGAAACCAGACCGTAAACTATCTCGTGTACAGATCTGATGACTGCCCCATACAGGTCGTTTCGAAGTGACCTTTGCGTCAGCCAATGAAGTTGACGCTTACCAAATTGTTCGTTATAAAACAGGTAAGATGATCAATATAATTCTTTAGGAAAGCGATGATTGTCGAGTGCTCCGATTGTGTATTGTTTGGTGTTTTACAACGCTTTCAACGATATCACGGCCTTTCCTAGGTAAGTTACCAGTTATACTGGTCCGTTTAACCTGACACCAGACAGTCAGTCGTAATGCTAACCCTGCATACCTGAGCGCCAAAGAGGGCAGCCACGCTCCGATCGTAAATGCGTTTGTTGTATCTGTATCGTGCGATTAAATTGAACATATAAACCGAGCACGTGCTCAGGAGTAAGGTCAATTGGAGACGATCCTTTATGCTGGGCAGCCAGATCCATTATACGTACAGTGAAGTTTTTTGGTCAGATTTTTATTTAAGACGATTGTGTTTAAAGTAGTTGGAGTGTCTGTCTACACATGATTGAAAATTAATTATATTTGTATTTCATGCCATAATTTTTCATTGAAATTTGCATGTTGTTAAATGTTATGTTTGTTATATTATTGAAGGCCATAAGAAAATAAGATATGTATAGCCATTGTTAATTTGTCTGTATGTGTCTTAGATGTTACCTTAACAAAATAAAGATATTATTATTATTATTATTATCATTATTATTATTATTATTATTATTATTATTATTATTATTATTATTATTATTATTGATTGATTGTTTAATTGGTGTTTTGCTCCGCTTTCAATAATATTTCAGTTATATCACGGCACTTCCTGGATAAATTACCAGAACTACTGGTCCATTTATCCTGTCACCAGCCAGTCAATCGCAATACTTACTCCTCACCCCTGAGCGCCAAGGAGAGCAGTTATTACTATCACCGAACCCATGACCTCCCGCATCGAGTCGACAATACCAATAGCGGGTACGGATACACCATTAACCCTTTCCCACATACAACCAATCTGAGGCAGACATCTTTGTAAACATCAAGGCAAAAATATGAATAATCTCTAAAAATTAAAGTTTTATTATTGAAAAAAGTTGAAATCATTTTGACAAAAGGAGAAATTGCTCATGATGAGCAATTTCTTCTTTTGTCACAATGTTTTCAAAAGTCATCTGCTGCAGAGGCGTCAGAAAGCGTCTGTATGTGGGAAAGGGTTAATTATAGATATACCAATGTTTATTTAAAATGCAACGAATAAGATGACTTTTGTTGCATGAATGTGGTTGATTGATTCAGGTTTAACGCCGTTTAAAACAGTATTGATGTCATATCACGACTACCCGGTTGACGTAACCCTGTATTTCCTGACTTTCTCACACAAGTTCTCCACACAACGGCTTTTCCAAGCAGCTGACTGCTTCTCCACATAGTATATTAGCCCATTGGTAGAGGGTGAATGACGCTTGTCGCATAGACTTTTGTTCGAACTCACAACTTCCTGATTGACAGCCCGCGTCGCTACCGACTACCGGGGCAAAGCTAAATTTATAACTGTAGCGTATACATACAATACATTTGTCAACTTGCGTTATTCGCCCGGTTGTTCACTATTCGGACCTTTTTTTCCTTTACTGAAGCGGTTAATATATTGTCGAGTAAAAATATTATTTTCGTTTTCTGTATTGGTTTTATATCAATACGTCTGCTGTTTATCTATATAATCGTAATTCAGTGGAGGAGAAGCGTTCGGTGATCTGTATTTAATAAACAAACAAAGTAAAAACTGTTGGCATACCGTATTCAATTTGGTGAATAAAGAATTTCAACCAATAATGAACCCGGATACATTCTTAAGATGAAGCTTTTAAAGCGGTTATGAAAATAATATTTATTCTGATACAGATTACTTCAGACGCATCTGCAGCAGACAGTTTTTTAAAACAATGTAATAAAAGGAGAAATTGCTCGAAAAGGGAAAGCTCACTTTTTCACAATATGTTTTCAACGTTGTAGTAAGATTTAATCTTTCATTTTCCGTCACACTTTTGGTCCATTTATTATACAGTAAGTTAAATGGGGGATATTCTTCAAATACGAAATGCTAAACGTAGAGAGACACACGATATTCACAATATAGAAAATAGATGATGCTGCAAACGCAGATGTTTTTGCCATAAAATATGAATCATAATGACCATTCATGTATAGTAGTTTATTTTAAACCGTATATTCACTATCGCACAATAGTGTTTGAAAGCCCTGGCACAAGTACTTATTGAGAAAATGATAAAACAACGAAACCCTAAAGCTAAACGCAAACGTTTGATGCCGCCGTCAAAAGCAACACATCCGTCTCGCTTTCGCAACTTCGTCGAGGCGAGACAAATATGGTAGTAATAGCTGCATTCCTTGACGCTCAGGGTTGCGGGGTTAGCATTATGACTGACTGGCTGGTGTCTGTATAAATGGACCCGTAATACTGGAAACTTACACAGGAAACGCCATTAAATAACTGAAATTTGTTGAGGAGCATAACACACCAAACAAACAAACAATCAATTAATAACTATATCAAATAAATACCCAAGAAACATCTGGCACTAACTGTACATTTAGATACAATAGTATGCCGGTACACATTGACCGAGTTGTAGTTAGCTTCGTATATCTTTGCGTCCCTTCGCTTAAAAAAACATCATTTAGACAAACAAAAAACAAAACCCACAGGAAGTATAATTAAGTTCTGCTATTCTGTCAATCTTCTGTTATAGTGTCAGTTTATTACCAATCGAGAGGTACTAGAATTAAGGTTTGCTATAGTGTCAATTAACTACCAACAGGGACTAGAATTTAGTTCTGCTTTACTGCCAGTTTGCTACCAAAAATAACTAGAAATTAGTCCTGTAATATTGTCAATAAGTTACCAACAAACACTGATAATTGAGAGTTGTTATCGTTAGACTCAATCGTACCATTTGTTTCTTTACGTTAATTCTTAATCATATAATTAACGCTTTCCAACATACAGCAAATCTGCACCAGACGACTTTAAACATGTCTCCTCAAAATCATGGAAAATCTCTTCAATTGTAGGTATAATTTCTGAAAAAAGTTGAAAACATTGTGGCAGAAGGAGAAATTGCTCGTTTTGAGCTATTTCTTATTTTGCCACGATGATTTCAAACGTCGTCTGCTGCAGATGCGTCAAAATGCGTCTATATGTGGGAAAGGGTTATTAATAGACTAAATAGTGTTCATTATTATATTTCAGAAACCAATATATATCTCGACATACCACATGCTTCGCATTGGTGGTGGTGTGGTCAGAGCGTCAGTCTCGAGAACTAGAGACCAGGGTTTGATCCCCCTGTCGGGCATTTTTAAAAAGGTAGGAGTGGCTTGAATTTGGAACTATGTGTTATCGAAATAAATCCATATAGTACAGTCGTAACAGGAAACGAATTTTATCTTGCGTTTTCTATCTCTCTCTAACGTTGAAAGATTATACCTTAAATTTGAAATCGATTTGAAACTTCATGCGAAAGAGAGAAAAGATAATTGTGAGAAGAGAAAGATATACAAAACATAAGGGTTTATTTATTTGTAACCTGTATACCTTGTCGACAAAATCACTTCCTCTTTGTAACTTATATGTATATAAACTTATACTCCCTTCACATACACGGATTTTTCTTACGAGTCCTTACGGATCGCACGAATTCATGGATCCTTACGATTTTACCACTGTTACGACCGATTTACTCGAGTTTACGGCTTATTACGGATTATTACGAGTAATTACGATGTATTTACGACAAAATTTCACGATTTGTTACGGGTTGTCACGGATAATTACAAGCAACTTACGGGCACTTTACGAGCTTTTTACGGATTGTTACGAGTATATTACGGAATGTTACTATTCATCGAAGCTTGTACGTGTTGTTACGAATACTTACGAGTAAGTTACGAGTATTTACGAGTCCTTACGATTTTTGCCTTTCCCCAAATCGTAAACAATACGTAAGAATACGTAAAGTATACGTATCTATTCGTAAAGTACTCGTAACTACACGTAAAGTGCTCGTAATAACTCGTAACAATCCGTAAAGCCATCGTAACACGACCCGAATGAAATCGTAAACAACACGTAAGCACTCGTTATAATCCGTAAACAAAGCGTAAACTAACCGTATCAAATCGTTAACCAAATTGTAACGAGTCATTTACGGATTCTTGCGAGCTGTTTACGGACGGTTACGGATGGTTACGTGTTGTTGCGAGCGGTTTACGATACTTACGGATTGTAACGTGTTGTTACGAATACTTACGAGTAAGTTACGAGTATTTACGAGTCCTTACGATGTTTTGCCTTTCCCCAAATCGTAAACCATACGTAAGAATACGTAAAATATACGTATCTATTCGTTAAGTTCTTGTAACTACACGTAAATATCGTTGTAATAACTCGTAACAATCCGTAAAGCCATCGTAACACGACCCGAATGAAATCGTAAACAACACGTAAGCACTCGTTATAATCCGTAAACAAATCGTAAACAAAATTGTAACGAGTCATTTACAGATTCTTGCGAGCTGTTTACGGTGGTTACGGATGGTTACGGGTGGTTACGTGTTGTTGCGAGCGGTTTACGATACTTACGGATTGTTACGAGTTATTTACGGAAAAATCAATCCGTGGACAATCGTAAGAAGATTTTTGACATGTTAAAAATGTTGCCTCTCCTTTCAATGATCCTTAAGAGTGTCTGCGAGTCGTTGCGAGTTGTGAGTTATTTACGGATACCAGCGAGTTATTAACGAATGCTTGCGATAGACTACGAGTTGGCGATCTGTAAGGGCTCGTAAGAGAAATCCGTGTATGTGAATGGAGCATTAACTGTATATTGTAATGATTACGTTTACCAAATTTGGTGGTTTCTAGATAGCTTAACCCTTTCCCACCTGCAGACGCAATTTGAAGTAATGGCAGCAGACACATTTTGAAAACGTTGTGGCCAAAGGTGAAATTGCTCATGATGAGCAATTTCACCTTTTGGCCACCATGTTTTCAACTTTATTTATCAACTAAGCCATCTTTTATTGAGATTTTTCAAGTTTTTGTCACTATGTTATCAAAGTCGTCTGCTGCAGATTTGTGGGAAAGGGTTAAAGGCTGGAGGTATGGAACTACATATAACTTGTAATTCATATTTTCAAAATTTCTCTTTTTCCAAGAATGTTTCCAATTGTATTCTTTAAATTGTACTTAGTTTTCAGGGTTTTGCATTTTCAAATAAATTCTATTTTCGGGATCTTGTAATTACGTCATCAATGGTTTTCAAAAAGCATTTATTAATCTTAATAAACAAATATCGGATGAATAAATACTACCTAGTTCCTGTTATTATTTATAGTTTCATTCGTCACCATGGAAACTTGTCGGTTTATATCCTATTTTAGTTAAACACTTCCACAGTATCATTTCACAGATATCAGATGACAATACACGCACGTTACATACCTATCTCCTATATATACCTTAGTCACAACGATAAACGCATGTAAAACATCATGATATGAGCAGTTCCATCAGAAAACCAACGATATGGACTCTGCGTAATGTATCGACCCAGGTCAGCCTGCGCAGTACGCGCAGGCTAATCCGGGCTGAACATTCCGTCCCAGGTGCATAGAGTAATGATTCCTGAAACAGAAAATCAACAAAAGGCGAAAAGTGTCTGTCCGGGTTAGCTTGTGCGGCATACTTATGCTGTTCCGGGTCGAAACACAATGTAGGTTTTCTCACGTAACGGCTCAAATCTACTTCATGTTGTTGTTTAGTAGAGAAGGGTAAAAACTGACTGACAGTACTCTTATGTTCCGTACGAGTCGTTTACTCGCCAAAGTATTTTTAAACCGTTTACCACATACAAAGAAAAATCTGCAGCAGACGATTTTTGAAAACATCTAGGTTTATTATAGTAAAGCAGCTATTAATACAAGTATAATTATTGATTAGAGTTGAAAACATTGTGGGCAATTGAGAAATTGATCATTATGAGCAACTTCTCCTTTTGCCACGATGTTTTCATAAGTCGCCGGTTTGCTTTAGAGGCGATATAAAACGTCTGTATATGGAAATGGGGTAAGTCGCTTGTGTTAACCCTTTCTCACAAACAGGACTTTAGTCACATCTGTAGCAGACAGTTTTTATAAACATTTTGGAAAAAAATTCAAATAAACCTGATCCTGAAAAGTTATACATTAAACCTTTCCCTCATACGACAATTCTGCAGCAGACGACTTTGAACACATGTTATCAAAAAATAGAAAATCTCTATAATTGAATGGATAACCTATTACTAAAAGAAGAAAACATTGTGGCAAAAGGAGAAATTGCACGTTTTGTGCAATTTCTTCTTTTGTCACTATGTTTTCAAATAGCCGTCTGCTGCAGAGGCGTCAGAAATCGTCTATATGAGGGAAAGGGTTAAACCAATTTTGACTATTTTGAATGTTACATCTTATACTTATAATATCGAACGCAAAGACAATAGCAGACAGTTCTGCATTAACAATAAATATTAAAAAGTTAGAAAACGATATGAAAGTCATAAATCACGTCCTGCAAGTTCCGATTTCCATAGATCGGTTATAACAAAGAAAGGAAAATTACACAAGAATGTACATGTAATGAAATAATAAGTGCACTTAATTTCAAAACTAAAAAAAAAGACGGATCCATTTAAAGAAATCACTTGTTCGAGTTAGTTCGCAATATTCGAGTTAAAGAAAGCTCGAGATATCTGGAAGTTTTTGTTTGTTTGTTTTTATTTACCTTCGTCGTGCAGAATTAACTATTTGGCGAGCAGACACAGTTAGATACAAGGGAGTCCGGTGCGATACCCTAGATATTTCCGAAAAGACTGAGGAGAGCAATTCTTAATAAATCGCATAGCATTTCCTTCATGTAAGTGAGGACAGCAATTCTAACTTATATCACATTACCGTTCATTCATGTATGGAGGACAGGAATTCTTAATAAATCACATTGCATTTCCTTCATGTAAGTGAGGACAGCAATGCTAACTTATATCACATTACAGTTCATTCATGTCAACAAACTTGGGTGAGGAATTCATAGATCCGATAGCATGATATCCACGACTATTGAGAGAACTGTAAATATCTAACATGTATATGTAAATATGAATATCTATTGTAAATTATATTATATTCTTGAACATGATAATCAAAATAACCAACTCTTTGTATTCTGGGCTGAAGGCCTTATATTACAATCAATTCATTTCATTTCATTCGAAATACAAATAAGATGCCTTATTTTAGCCAATCGGAAAAGTTATGCATTCGAAATACAAATTAGATGCCTTATTTTAGCCAATCGGAAAAGCGATGCATTCGAAATACAAATTAGATGCCTTATTTTAGCCAATCGGAAAAGCGATGCATTCGAAATACAAATTAGATGCCTTATTTTAGCCACTCGGAAAAGCGATATGTTCTGTCCAGTACACTTCTATTGTCGAACGCGGATTCTGCATCAAAACAAAAGACAAATGATGCATGAGAACCGGGTAGTTTTTAACGCTTAACTGTTTGTTTTTTGTAATGCATGACGATGGGCGTGGCTTGAAATACAATCTCGAGTTTTGTAATGCATAACGATGGGCGTGGCTTGAAATACGATCTCGGATCTATGTAAATTAATTTCATTTCATTCGAAATACAAATTAGATGCCTTATTTTAGCCACTCGGAAAAGCGATATGTTTTGTCCAGTACACTTATATTGCCGAACGCGGATTCTGCATCAAAAACAAAAGACATATGATGCGTGAGAACCGGGTAGTTTTTAACGCTTAACTGTTTGTTTTTTGTAATGCATGACGATGGGCGTGGCTTGAAATAAGATCTCGGATCTATGTAAATGTTTTCTCGTGGGACGGCTCATATGTATTGCGATATGTCGTCACCATTGTGAATGCCCTTCGCTCGCCAGTGTGGTCAGTGTTTTGATTATATATTAAATGAACTTTTGCGGTACTTAATTCCGGTGGCTTTTGGTCAACATGTTAATATTATACTTTTTCCACGTGCAACAAATATGCACCAGACGACTTTAAAATCAAGAAGCAAAAATGATTGAAAATCTCAATAAACGAGAGCATCATGATTGAATACAGTTGACAACATTGAGGCAATAGGGGGGAAATTGCTCAATGTGTTCAAAAGTCGTCTGCTGCAGATGCGTTTAAATGAGTCTGCAGGTGGGAAAGGGTTAAACAAGAGATATTTCATAATTTTGCCTATGCGTGTTAAGCCTTAATGTCGTCTGCAGCAGATGTGTTTAACTTGTGAAAAGGGTTAAAGTGCAATAAAGCAATGTGAGAAGTCCTTACTACTATTTTCAGATCATGAATCTTACATCTATAGGTTACAATACACCAACACAAATCCTTCTTTGTTTCCATGTAAATCGACCAGTTTCAGTCCTCAATTGTCACACTTTCTAAGCGTTTCTCATGTAGAACACCATATATCATTGAAAAAAGTTACCTCCTAGCTTTACAACAATCCAAAGAAAATGTGGGGTCATGCATTATGCAAGAAAGAACTCACCAGGCGAACATGGTAACCGTCATTTTGGACCAAATCGGGCCCGGACAAAACCGGTGTTTAGCATTCACTACTTTCGCTTTCAAACAAGGTCAAAATACTAAAATCAATCATTTCCAGTCCATCCTATACACTTTCACAATGCGTTTAAACTCAATGTCATATATTCAATACATTCTGGTGATGGTATACACTCATTTCTACGCAAACAAAGTTTTTTTAGTGACTATAGTACTGTAGATAAGCAAGTCAGCGGATGTATTTAGCGTAATTTGACCTATAAAGCATTTACTAGTCTAATCATTGTTTGCAGATTTAAGTCTTCGTAGTCTGGAAACATAAGGTGAAAAGTATGTTCTCTCTATAACCCTTTCCCACCTGCAGACGCATTTTGACGCAATAACAGCAGACGACCTTTAACAACATTGTTGCCAAAGGTGAAATTGCTCCTTTTGCCACAATGTTTTCAACTTTATTTAACAATAAACCTATCTTTCATGGAGATTGTTCAAGTTTTTTATCCTTATGTTTTGAAAGACGTCTGCTACTGATTAGTTTTATGTGGAAACGGGTTATAGTGTCTATTCCTTTTTCCTTTCTATTTTCAGAGCATACATCTTACATCTATAAGGTATTTATTAGTCCCTATGCGAAATAAGCCAATGCTCTTTTTTCCATTATTTTTTGCAGATTTAAGTCATTACAGTCTGGAAACATGTGAATAAGGAGAAAACAGATATGATACGTTGAGGTCATATAAGTACGACTGAATTTGTACAGGGATAATCATTATTGATATTTTGGAGGCTGCTTGATAAAACAAACGTTATTGTAGAGTGTTATTTTGATACATAATTGAAACCATTGTTTACAAAAGTCGTCTGCTACATAGGCGTTTATTTTAACCCTTTCCCTCATATAGACGCTTTCTGACGCCTCTGCAGCAGACGGCGTTTTTGAAAACATGGTGACAAAAGAAGAAATTGCACAAAACGTGCAATTTCTCCTTTTGCCACAATGTTTTCCACTTTTTGTCATAGGTTATCCATTCAATTATGGAGATTTTCTATGTTTTGACAAAATACGTTCAAAGTCGTCTGCTGCAGAATTGTCGTATGAGGGAAAGGTGAAAGAGATGCAGTCTGGATAATTTTCCTCAAATATACAGTAAAAAACATATCAATACGTAAGTTGTGTATATAAACCGATAAAACTTTACGAATTAAATGTACCCTTCCCCGCATACATACGCTTTCTGACGCCTCTGCAGCAGACGGTTTTTAAAAAACGTTGTGGCAAAAGGAGAAATTGCTCATTATGAGCAATTTCTCCCTTTGCCACAATTTATTTCAACTCTGTTCAACAATTTTACTCTCAGTTATTGAGATTATAAATATTTTTTGCTACTTGTTTTCAAAGTCGTCTGCTGCAGGTTATGTGTATGTGGGAAAGTATTAAACTTTAAAAAAGAAAATACGAATTTTTCACATGAGCAAATTTCGTATTCGTCTGTTTTCCTTAGTAGGATATTAAGCAAAAACTGTCTACTTACGTATGTTCATGTTTATCCTTATATATTCGACCGAGTCACAAAGCACTTTTCGTTCCTAAATTAATTGTGATAAACACAGGCAATGATGCAGATCGAAATCGCAATACAAGGTAATCTCTGCTTCAACAATGTATTTTCGTTCGGTCTGTATCTTTTTCCCTTTTCCTCCTATATATTAAATCAAAATATTAAGGAAAAAAAAAAAAAAAAAAAAACCACAACAAATATATGAACCATTTCCCATATAAAACTGACGACTATTGAGTTTTTTTTTTGTGACAAATGGAGATAACTTAATTACTGATGAGGAAACAATTTATCCTTTATTCAAGACTATTCACTAGTTAACTATACGTTCATATAAATGTCTACAGATTCCCCCCCCCCCCCCCCCCCATTTTTCCTACGATATTTTTTCATTGTCGTCTATTACCGTTGTGTTTTAATAGAGAAAGGGTTAGAGGTGATGTTATGAGGTAAGGATATAATCATTGTTCTTCGCCCCGTAAGAAAATACAATAATTTGAGACAAAATCATCTGCGGCACAAGGAAACCCTTTCTTCTAGGTGTTTGAATGATATTAAGATTCAAATGATATCATGCAACTATGTACTTTGAACACTGATTTTCTACACATACATATTGTATATAAAAACTCGACATCGTTGTAAAGACATATTAAATAATAGTATAGATTCTGATCGGGATGTTCCGAGTTAAAAGATTGTAAAAAATTGAAGGTACGTTTTTACTATGACGCAGTCAAAATTATTTCAGACCCGGAAAGAGGTCAGAAATCTACAGCCAATCAGAGCGCTCGTTGCAGGTTGATTGTTGTAGCTTCCTGGTCGAGCGACATATCATTACTTTGTCGTCTGTCACTCAGACGACGGTACAGAAAAATGTAAATCACCAACTCGTAGCTTTCGACTCGTCCGAATTCAAGGTGTTTTGTCGATATTATTAAAAAATAGGTGTCGAAACAAAAAACTAGTACAGGTGACAGAATTGATCCGATTCGCTTTTTTTCCCGCTACAAGCTCACCAATGATATTTCAGTTAGAATTGTTTTGTTAACCCTTTCCCTCATACGACATTTCTGCTGCAGACGACTTTGAACATATTTTGTCAAAAAATAGAAATTCTCTTTAATTGAATGGATAACCTATGACTAAATGTGGAAAACATTGTGGCAAAAGGAGAAATTGCACGTTTTATGCAATTTCTTCTTCTGTCACTATGTTTTCAAATAGCCGTCTGCTGCAGAGGCGTCAGAAAGCGTCTATATGGGGGAAAAGGGTAAAGTAAGACACACAATGTTTAATCACCAGGTGGCTTGGCTTTTACGGCGAAAAGGATTTAGTTCTAATGACTATTTCAAGATAAGATATTTTCATAGTTTGTCATTTTCCCCTCGCTATTTAATTATTATGTGTTTTTTCAGAGATAAAAGATCAGAACATGCGCTGTTTATCATTGAGAGTTATGACGTAAATCTCCAACGCACATTCGTCTTTTTACACTCTCGCGGCAAGAAACGAGACTTTTCCACATATAATAAGGATTTAATTCTTTTCAATATAAGTGTTCCTTTTTATTTCTCGCATATATCCCAAACAGATGACCGACACATAAGGTAAGAAGTGACAGATACTTGTTCGTAATAAAATATCTCGTTAACTTCACCTCTACTATGTATTTTAACCCTTTCCCACACAC